>CM070645.1:29065131-29517631 GCA_036346575.1 Dendrocalamus sinicus
AATAGGATAGTACTTCCTAACAATCATATCAAACTCAAACTCTTATTTCCTAATATAACTCTACCTCCTAACTTAAACTCAAATAAATTAAGCCGATTGATAATACCATCTTAAGGGGCAGCTGCCGCAGCTAGCCTTCCGGATTGTGCATGTCTAGTATAAAACTTTCCCCATCTGACAAAGTGGGAGAGGATTAGGTGTTTGTGGCTGAGAGAGTGTGAGGAAGTGGAGCGTTTGTTTTTACCTCGCATCGGACGTCCGCACCGCATCAACTCCCTATATTTTACTCTATGATCGTTCACAATTTTCCATAGTATTGTCAGCTCATTTTGTTTCAGTTCAATGTATTTTTAGAGTGTGTTGCCCTCCCTAGCTCTATATTGCAAGAGTGCTTTGTTCTCACCACTGGACCATTGGCACCCCACATATGCTTCAAGAAAGCTTTGTTCTGCAAGCGTTTGTTCTGCAAGTGTTTCTTTCGGAGCAGGGGAATGATTGGGAGCTGCCCTTCTTCCTGCTCCAGTAACCATTGGGTGATTTGGTGGTTTCCTATTCAGTAACCTTGTTTGCGCACCTGTGAGTCTATGCTTCAGACTACAGAAGCTGCAATGTCTGCAGGTGAAGCTTGAAGTAGCTACTCGTGGGAAATGAGATGTTGTCGTACGCTGCTAAGTCGTTTGACGGGCAGCAAGCTAATATGTAGGTTGCACTTCTCTTGATACATGTGTACTATACTATGTGAATTCTCAATCATGTTGAATGAGTAAACAATGAGTTGATTTCTGTTCACTTCAAAAAATGCATGCATTTGCTTCAGCAAAAGGCCACTCTGTTGCAGGTTTTACTACAGTGTAATTGTAACGCCCCCATTTTTTTGGGAACAGGGACGTCGTACGGCCCACAACAGCTCAGGAGTTCTGTTGCGGCTTAACAGTGTATCATGCCTGCTCACGAACAATTAAAACAAGTTAATTTAATTTGAAATAAGACCTAATGGTCAACTTTAATGATAATACGGGCGTTCAAGCCCAAAACTTAACTTACATACAGAAGAACCGAAGAAAACTCCACAGGAACACTTGAGTGCAGTCGTAACCCTAACACGAACACTTGCAGCATCTTCTTTTCTTCTAGTATCTGTGGGGGAAAATTTTGCAAGTCTGAGTACTCCAACCCCGTACTCAGCAAATCACATGTAGAAAACACTATATAACTACTTGCCAGGATATTCTCAAGAGGAGGGGAATATAGTTGTTTTATTAAGAGGTGGATGCAATTTTATTTGCAAACAAATAAAAGTTTGAAACAATTGTTCCTTAAGATCAGGGGGTTTTCTGTTATCAGATAAAGTCTCATCATTACTAAAATTAACAACATCAGAAACACTACTTATGCCTCGTTGTTGGAATCATCCAATTAACACAGCTTCATTAACCGGAAGCACGGCGTATTCGAATACCATTTATTTCACTCTGCAGAGCTGCCCTACTTTACCCACAAGATTTCTTAATTCCACGTCTGATATTAAGAAAACAAAGCTTTTCGTTGCTCAATTCTTTATATAGCCTCTACCTAGTAGGCCTCCCAGTAAGCTCAGGCAGCACCTGACTTACCTTAGCCTACTATTGTGCGGCACACATAACACATGATCGATGTTCAGATCGATCGGTCAGATTGTTCAAAATAAAAAAAATCACCAACTTCCATACGGCCCTTCTTACCCCTTCCGTATGGACTCGCACTTTGCCTCCAAACTGCTTTTGTAGAGGTTCAATCGAATTTGAGCAGCTACTAGACCAGGGTTGACGTATCAACACTTGTGGTTGGGCGATCAACTGTGTCTTTACTTAGCACAAGGTTCTTGCCCTTATATTTTCATGAGGTCCGCAACCTCCATCCTAGGAGTAAAGCGGTGGCGAAGGCCGTCTAGCAGTCTCCCACAACACCTTTACCCTAACTGTGCACACCGGCACCTCCGCTCTAGGGCACGCTCACCCTAGATCAGGTTTTTTCAAATCTACTAGCCCACGGTTCAAACCTTAATAGTGTACATGTTGAAGGGTAAAGCGATGGGTGAAATCCGCAGCACGGTTTCGCGCAACACCTTTACCCCACTCTACACAGCGGCATCACCGGCCTAGGGTACGGTGTCCCATACCACCCTACCCTCTCCGGGTTTTTCAAACCTATCGGCCAACAGCCAGAATCACTTAGTAGTGTAAAATGTTGAATGAGATGATCTATGAATAGTTGTACAATATTTCAATAATTACTAAGGTTGTCAAGGTGAATATGGCCATCAATACAAACAGGGCTTTTTCAGTGGTAGGATTTATCTAAGTAGCATGTCATTCTAAACATTTATTTTAAGCAAATATCATTTCGCAGCTATCAATAATGAAAATACATTAAATAAATAATGTAAATTCATGGGATTCAATATGATCAAAAACATGTGACTTGCCTTCTTTTTGTTGCTCTTGATCTCCTTGGCTAGCTTCAAACTTACTTCATCTGTCTTCGCTGTCCTTCAGTTGACCAATCCACTTGGTCCGTACACTAGTGTAAAAAACGAGATCAAATAAGTTACTGCTTTGCAAGATGCAAGCCGGGAACAAAATGCAACTTAAAAACAAGAACGAATAAAAAACAATGGGTTGGGTTGGGAAGTCGAGGCTCAACAATGTTTGGTGGTCGACTCGACTAGAATTGAACGAGATAGATTTGGGGCGATTAAAAGATGTATAAGTGTTGGACAATTTTGAGAATACTAGCTAGACATTTAGAATTGGATAGTTGATCTTTAAATTAGATGAATTTGGATTTTATCAAGATTTAAATTGGCAAAAATAGGAAATTTGAATTTATTTGAAATTGATTTCTGGTGGAAAGATGAAATTTAAATTAATACAATTTGAATTTGAAGGAATGGAGGTCAAATTTGAATTCTAGGTATTAAACTGGTCAAAATGGTGTATTTTTGGTATTTTTGGGGTTTTTGGATTTTTCTAGGATTTTTCTGAATTTTATAACTCGGATGAACAGTAATCTACAGTGTTGGGCCAGCCCATATAAACAGCAAAGCCCACGCGGGATTTTTAAACCCGAGCGGCAGAATGGGCCGGCCGTTCGGCCCAGCAACGCGCGGCCGAGAGGGCCCAGATGCGTGCGTGTGCACTCGCCCGATGGGCGACAGTTAGCTGGCGCGGACGGCTTGGATGCATGGCGAGTGAGCAGCCCGGATGAACAAGCGGCAACGGCACGGAGGGTCCAGATGCGACCACGTCGGTCCATCCCTGTTTATCTTCTACCTCCGGCCGTCTCTCTCCGGTGGAAACAGAGGAGCGGGGGTTCACGAAGAGCGGTGTCGGCGAGGGTTCTCCGGAGGAAAGAGTGGCACAGAGAGGGGCGGTTTGGGCTTGGGAACCCATTTTAGGGTTTTGAAAGGCGAGGGGGTTAGCGGTGGTGGCTAATGGTAGAGGAAAAGGCGGCGGCCTCCACGGTGGCGCCATGGTCACCCAGTGGTGCTCCGGCCAATTGAGCGGGCTTTTCACCATCTACAACACTCTAGGGAGCTGGGAGAAGTGATGGCGCAGCTCGAGAAGAACTCCAGCGAACTGGCCACGGTGGGGTCTTCTTGACCACCGGCGACTTCCGCTGCTGCTTCCTAGACTAATGCTACCACTCAATTGAGCATGCTACTGCGACATACACCCAACAAGGACTCTACTGGAGCTTGGAATCAAAAAATAACGGAAGGATTTAGAAGCTAGGGTTTTAGGGCTCACCGGCTCAGAGGCTTCAATTGCGGGCGATACAAGTGATGAGGATGGAATCGGTGGCTTGAGGAGTTGGTTGGGAGTGTCTAAAGGAGCTTCACCCAGAGATATTTCTTTGATTGCGTTCGGCTCACGCTGGCCAGGGGAGATGAATGCACTGGAGCTGCTCAAGGGGGATGAACGTGAAGATGGTTTCGCGCGGAGCAAGGAAGGAGGGAGAAGAGTCACTGGCGGGTGGGACCGAGTGTACTGGCGTGACATCGGGTGAAGAAGAGCGGCGCCGATATTTCTTGCGCAATGGGGCGAAGCACAGAGGCGGTGGGATGGCGCGCGCGCGGGGGAGCGCCAGAGCGGGGTGGAGGCGGGATGAACGAAAAAGGAAAGCGGAATTCCAAGGAAATTGCCAAATTAGGAAAGGAAAAAGAATTCAAGCAAAATTCAATAAAAATTCAAAAACTCTGAATTTTTGGGGTGTTTCAGTAATGTTGCATCTTTTGTTGTTTTCCATCTTTCTCTTGCCATAGCTTGCAGGAATACATATGGCCAGCAGCTACAGGATTGGCGATTGCAGGCTTCTGCAATGACAGTGAGTTTACCAATTGACATGAAATGCCATCTTCCTGAAAATTTGACATCGAATTATTTGTTAGTTGTTTGCATGCGACATGCATATCTCTTTCATAATAATCATATGTATCATGTATGGAGATTGCTAATGTCGTGCCTGTGTGAATCCCAGTAAAGTAGTGGAATAACGTGATATTAGTTGCATATTTACTCTCCACATGATATGCTTGACAGATGACGTTAAAAAATCGAAAAAAATAACATGTTTGTGTTCTATTTGGTAATAACAATCTGCAGGGCAGTACTGCTTTTGCAGCGGAGGGAAATTGTCTGGAACAATGTGGTGATCCTTGTCAAGTGGTTGGCTGTTGGTGTTTACTTGGTGCTGTGGAGATTATTGAGACCTGCTTGCTACTTCTAAGACCTGTTCTCTGATCCTCAATGCATCCGTAGTTACTTAGGCATGCAAAAAAATATTTAGGGAGATTTGTATTATTTTAATCAATGTTGTGATTTGTTGCAAATATGTACTCTTAACACCTGTGATCTTGTTCTGGTGGTGACCTTGGGGTGGTTCTGGTTCTTAGCGAAGATGATTGATTATTTCTTAGTGAATATGTACTCTAATATTGCTTTTGGTTGAGTTACTGGCTTACTGCTGTTGCTTGCTATATGTTTTATCAAATGCCTTTCCCCCTGTGTCGTTGTGTGCGAATGTCTAGTTTTTTTCTAGTTCTATGAACTTAATACTGAACAGAGTTGAGCGAAATCATTTTCGAATATGCATCGCATCCGGATGAACACTTTCCATTACAGTTTTTCCATATGCATTGCATCCGGATGAACACTTAAGTACTGATACTAGTACCCACAGATCGGGAGGGATTTCTTTAGTGACCTGATGGTTGATTTGTTCCAATCCAATTTCAAGTGCGCTGGTGCCAGTTTGCCCCAGATGCTAGGCTGCTTTCCTTTCATGCTAAGGATTTGCTCTGTATAGATGAACTGATGCCATTGATGCTAAGTGCTAACTAAACTGAAGCCTCTCTCTTCTGATCTTCTCTCCTAGTTAATTTGTCAGATACTCCTAGTATATAGCAACTAAATGCAGGATGGCCGCCTAGAATGGAACGCACCGTTGTCCCCTTGGGCACCACGCTCGATTCATTTCTATATCTAGCCGAATTGCCTGTTCAATTGCACGTCAAGATACTCTCTGTAACGCCCCGTTTCTAGGCCATCAAGTTTTCCCCACTACTGCCCAATATTGTTCAGCTGTAAAGTACTCTAGTCGACTGTATATCACTGTCATCACAAGCTCATTCATAAAAGCCAAACTTTATTATAAGATTAAGGTTTAGTGGCCTAATTTTACACAGCGGAATGTACGGGCAAAGTTATATTACAATACAAAAGAACTCCACATGTGTGCCTGAGTGAGGATAAACCCTAAAACCAGATATCATCTACGTCATAGGGATCTTCAATGTCGTCCTCGAAGGTTTCCTTATTATTTTCCCAAGCATCTTCTGTTGGTAATTTAGCAAGTGTGAGTACAACCATACCCAACAAATCACATGAGGAAATACTATTAAACTACTTGTCAGGAATTCCAAGAGATGGGAGTATATTGGTTTTATGAATGTATTTGTGGATGCAATTTTATTGCAAACATTCTTAAACATAAAATAACAAAGCATTAACTTTTTAAGGGAAATGGAGTTGAGATAAGTTGATTACCAGATTGAAACTTTGTTAAAGCTACTTATACCTTGCTTTTAGAATCACTCAATGACATAGATATGCCGAAAGCATGGAGTATTTGAGTATCATTTGTAATTTTTGGCTCTGCAGAGTTGCTTAGCTTTACTCACAAGATTCCTCAACCCTATAACTGAGTAAGGAAATAAGGCTTTTCACTGCTCTCCTCTTTATATAGCCTCTATCCAGTAGGGTATAGGGCACATCGTCAGGAATACTGCGACCTGATATTGAGTAGACCTACTGTTGTTAAGTATGGTTTTACCACTTCCATGCAACCCCCTTACACACAAGTTGTTCCCTTTTCTAGAATAGCATATCCTCTTGTAGATATTCAATTGACTTAGTAGCTACTAAACAAGATTTGACAAGTCAAAACTTATGGTTGAGCAATCACTATGCTCTTTACTCAGCATAAGATTATAGTTCTTACTTTTCACCAATGAGGCAACCATCCATGAACCCATAACCTAGTACACCACGACACTAGCACCACTCCAATTTAAGCCTCCTTCCTAGGGTAAGGTCGTGGACTTTAATCATCTCGTGGCTTTCCATGTATTTGTGCTCCTAGCCTACCATGTTATATTTTACAATAATTTATTACTACTACATCTTATCAAGGTGAATATGGCCATCAAATCCAAGCCTCCTTCCTAGAGTAAGGTTGGGGATCACTGTAGAGGGCCGACAGCAAGGTGAGCTTCATAGGACAAGACCACGACACAGGAGCTATAGGAAGGCTAATCGGTAAGGGTGAGCCTGGATTGAGCGTCTCCAAAGCAAGCGGATGACCATGGTGGGGTTGGCTCAAGTTATCAGATTCTATGGCGGGCAGTCCACGGTAAGGTGGCATGGCTGGGCGGAGAGGCTAGCGGCCAGTGAGATAAGGGGTTGGAGAGGCTAAGGTAAGGCTTCGATATTGTTCATGGGGTTGGAGTGGTGCTATGCACAGAAGTAATTGAGAAATCGTGAAAAATCTAATGGGAATTAAAGATTGGGCTTACTGGCTATTTTGCGGTGGCATTGGCGCGTCCTTGGCCAGTGGGGAAAGGGGAAGGTTGGGTGGAGTTAGATGCCAATGCAAGCTATTGTTCACTGATTTTTATAGCCGAGCTAAGGCAGTCGAAGCAGTAGGAGCTCTGCCTGGGTAATGCCGTGTAGTAGCCCAAAAAGTGTCTGTTACTTGAAAATGTATAAGATTTAAATACATTTAGTTTGCATCTCGTTTGCAATTGGATTATAATTATTTTGATTGAGATTCCTAAGAAATGGAACATTCAAAACAATAAAAGTGAGTAGAAAAGAGGCAATTACTAATAATTTAATTTAAATAAAAAGACAAATATGAAAAGATGATCCAGAAAAGGAAGCGGGAGATTTTGCATTAAAAGTTCTATAATGCAAAGCCAGCTAAAAGAGCTAAAGATTTGAATATAGGCAATGGTGAACTCCAAAATAAATCAAGTGTTCGGACCTCGAAATAAAATACGAGTTTAAATGTCCTAACGCAAATAATGGAAATGCAAGTCCAGAAACGAACTAAAAGCAAAAGAAACAAAAGCTTAAAAGATTAAATATAGGAATTTTAATTAGGGGAAGCAACAATGTATTAAAGGAAATCATGAGTTTAAAATTCAATAAAACAAAATCCAATAAAAAACATTTTGAATAAAAGTCAATTGTAAAATTGAAAGCAATTATATTGCCATAGGAAACATATTGGAAGTCCTTTACCATTTCCATTCAGGAAATCCAAACAACACCCTGCAATTTGTTAGATGAGCCAAATCCAAATTTTGGGTCAAATTCAAGATCCTTTTCAACCTTGAATCAAGTTAACAATTTAAAGTGAAAACTAAATGGGTGAAACTGCCAAAAAATTTGAAATTTAAAAAGTGGACTTGGCCCACTAGGCCCTAGCCAATTTCCCTGGCCCATTGGGCCCAAGGCTCGGCTTGGAATGGCCTAGGCCTGCCTAGCCACACCTTGGGCATGCCTGGCGTGCGTCGTGCCTATGCCGAGCGCACACTGGTGCCATGCTACTCAACCATGCCACACGCTGTGTGCTACGCCAACAACCGCATGACCTCTCCAGTGTCACGGCCTACCTTGCCTTGCAAGCGCTCCCTTTTTCTCCCCTGGACCATTTCCCTCCCCCTCTTCTCGGCTGATGAGCCAGCACCATGCTACGCCGTGCCATGGTGCACATTGTTGCACGCTCCACCGTGCACCATGCAAACACCATACCTACGCGCCCATACCACCCACGCCATGTTGTGGTCCTCGCCCATTGCCTCACACTTGGGCCATGCCGCGCGTCATCATTGCCAGTACTTCCACGCCAACTCCCTGCCACGGCCATGCCACTCCCATGTCGCTAGCCCTTGTCATCGCCTACAAAAGGTCGAGCGCACTTCCAAGGCCTTTGCCTCACCCCACTATTCCACCCACCATAGGGAATTGCCCTCTAACTGGATGTAGCTCACCAGAGACTTCATCTCCTCCAGCTCTGGCCACTAGGGAACCGCCCGATTAAAGCCATCATCGGCCAATTCCGCCAGACCCGAGCTTCCCTTCGTCACCACCAGCTCAACCCCACCATCGTCCTTGGCCGACACCGCCTGAGAAGCTCTAGTGTTGTGCCCCTTCTGCTCTGCCACCGGTTCACACCGCTAGACCACCTTAGCCACCCCCGAGCTCGGCTGACCGCTATGCGACGAGTGCACAATGTGTTTCATGTGTCTGTGTTGAGAAAGTACCTAAGGGACCGGAACATAAGATTGTGATAGAACCACTGATCATCAAGAAAGATCACACATTCGAATCCTTTCCAATTCGGATTCTAGAGAAACCGAAAAGTGTGTTGAGGCACAAAACGTTAAAATATGTAAAAGTGCTTTGGTCACACCAATTTGAGCAAGAAGTGACTTGGGAATTAGAGTCTCACATGTATGAGAATTACCTAGAGCTATTCTCTACGAGTATGAGTTAGAGTACTTTTTCATTCAGTTCAGACAGTTTTATCTTTCTATGTAGATTGTCAGACGTTAGAATTTGGGATTGAATTCTATTAAGGGGATAGAGTTTAATTCGGCCCAGCCCAACCCCTGCCTAGCCTCCCCACATAAAAAGGTAGCCAGGGGGAGAAGGTCATGCTTATCCTCTCCTCCCCGTGCCATCCCCCAGCTACTGTGACGCCGACGCCGCTCCATTCGCGCACGTGCCATCGACCACTGTCGTCGTAGCCGCTGTGCTTCCACGCCTCCCTCGCAGTTGCCGTGTCCTGCCCCCAACTCGTGCGTGCCACCGTCGCCTAGCACCACCGCTCCCTCACACACACCTTGCCTCCCTGTCCCCTGCTGCTACCACCGCTCCACCCTGCAACTCACCGTTGCCCCTTGCTCCACCGGCCGTGTGCTGTTGCTACCCTTCCGGCTACACGCCGCGCAAGAGGGAGACAAGCGGAGAGCCAAGAACCGACCATGAGTAGAGAAGGGCCAGCCAACCGAGGGAAGAGAAGGAAGGGCCAACTGGTTGGGAGGGAGAAGAGAGGAAGGGGAAGAAAGAAGAGGAGGCTGGCGGTGAGGGAAGAAAGAAAAGAAGAAAAGAAAGAAGAAGAAGCCGGTGTGAGAAAGAAGAAGAGGGGAAGAAAAGAAGAAAGGAAAACAGAAGAGCTGAAGGAAAAGAGAGGAAGAAAAAGAAGGGAAGTCCGATCCGACTCCTGATCCGTTAGATCCGGCCAAGGAACGAAATGTAGTGTCGCGATCCAGTTGTTCGGGGTTAGGGTAACTCTTGAAAACCTTCTTCCTTTCTTATTCATCGATTTTTGTAGAAGTTATTATGTCGACTTTTAGGATTGATTCGTGTAGCCATTAAAATGTCATTTATTAAGATGGACGCTTGGACGGTGAATTGGTGTTGTTGCCATTGATCTTGTTAAATTCATGGAAGGAGAGAGGGAAATAGTGCTGCTTGTGAGAGGTACTAGGGTAGTAGTTGCAACTGGTAATATTAGTCAGTAAATGATAAATTAAAGTAAGGTTAATTAGTAGAACTATTTGGAGAGAGATATTAGAGAAAAGAAAGATTAGAGGGCTTGTCTTTTCGGCCCGATAGTGAGCAAGGTGAGATTAAGCGTGTAGAATTCGATCTATGAGTATAAATGATGAAATCACTAAATTCTTGGGTCGGTTGGGCACCGGACAACAAGAAGGTGTCCGGTGATTTATGTATGTTGTGGTGTTGAGCTTCCATGGGCGCGAGCCCTAAGTTTAAACATGTTATAGCTATATGTCATATGGAATTGGTTATCCTATTGTTATTTGATTTATGTATGTTGATTGTTCCCTATTTGTAGTCGTATAAACAGGAAAGGTGCTGCCAAAATTTTTAATAGCAACACCCATTTAAGATGGTAAGTGTTTGTAGTGGTAGCATCCTGCGACCGAGGAGGACCGGGGTGTTACACATGGCTAATGCTGCATGGTGACCATGTGGTGCCTCACCACATGTTGGCCCATGGCTAATGCCGTCACGGTGATCAAGCGGTGGAGAGTATCATTTTTGCAATTGTGGCTACGAGGGCATCTTTTTTGTTAATCATGCTTCAAAGTTTGCTATTTTGGCCAAAAACTCCTCATGATTAGCTTAATCACTGACCAATTCAAGCCTCTCAAAGGAGCTGATAATTTATCTGTCTTAATATAGTGAGTGAATATGTATACTAATATGAAAAACACTGTTTAAATTTGTACATTAAACAGTAGTTGTTCCCACCCTAAATAAAGCGTTTGAGAATTAGGGTCTATTCATATTGGCTTATACTTTCAGCTTCCTCTTGCTTTAAAGATAAGATAGTGATTGTGGGTGTACCTCGTACTTAACTTTATTTATCTGTATCCTATATATATATTTGAAGAATGATAAGTTATTTTGAAAAACCAGTACTCATACGTTGCTTTGAAAAGGCGGCCGAGAAACAAGCCGTGAGGCATTACCCATACACGAGACTAGAACCAGCGCCGCCTCCCCTTACACGAGATGTCAACCCCGGACCCCCGCCGTGCCTCCCCCCTTCCCCCGCGCCGACCACTCCCGTTCTCCCGCGCTGCCGTTGCCTATCTCCCTACAATCCCCCTCTCCGGCTCTCCCCTGCACACGTCTCCCCCACCGCCAAAATCATTGGACGTGCGCTCCCCGTCCTCCTCAAGGCCGGCCACCTCCGAGTGGTGTTAGTGCTGCGCCTTAGCAGCGGCTTGAGCGAGCCCTGTCGGAGAGGCGGCGGCGGCTGCCGGAGATGATGGCCGCGGCAACAGCGGCAGAGAACATCCCGATCCCCCGCATTGTCGCCTCCCTTTTCTCGCCGCCTCCGCCTCCTTCCACTACCCCTCTCTCGCTGCGCTCCCGGTGAAATGGCCTCGACGCGCAGATTTGGCACTCCGCCGACACAACCTGGTGGATGGTCGAGTTTTCGTACGAGGTTATTATATCTGTCCCTTTTCTGATGGAATTTACCATTGAGTTTTACTCTTATTTGTTTAGTTTTGCACTGTATATTGTTAGAAATCTCGGAATTCATATTTAGCTGCTTGTTTTCCACTCTTGCATCAACCAGGCCACCTATAGCACAGACAATTCATAATATATAGCGCCCGTATGGGAAGGTTTCCATCGTACGATCCTCTCCACTGTCGGATATGACTTAGAAGGATCAATCTCAGTCATCTGATCTGATTTGGTGCAACAAAAATTAGTGGTTGTGCAACAAAAAAAACCCTATTGCAGCAAATCTATTGACACGAAGCAAAAGATAAAAGTCTCCATTGCAACAATTCACAATAATTGGTGCAACAAAATAAAATTTCTTGTGCAACAATCGATGTATTTATGCAACAAAATCTACTCCGGTTGCAACAAACCATCATGGCAGAACGGTGCAACAAACCAACAACACTTTCCAACAAAAAATTACTCCAGTGCAACAAATAAAACACCTCAATGCAACAAATAACTCTTACTACAAGATTTGAAGCAGACACGTTGCAACAAACAAAAACATTTCATGAAACAATGGGGAAAAGGAGTTGCAACATTTATAGAAGAACCTTGCAACAAGCCTACCCAGAAAAGGAAGGTGTGAACTAGCGAGGAACCCGTAGTGGTGGAGCTTGTCTTGCCACTATGGCACTCGCGGATGCCACTACCAGCGGTGAATCTTGAGATGCCACAAAAGGTCATGGAGGTAGTGGCTAGCCGGTGGCGGAACTCCACTGTGGAGGCTCATGGAAGCAGCAGCTAGGCGGTGATGGAGCTTGAGTGGTGTTCGCTACTGCCACTGCCAGTGGCCTTGCGAGAGCAAAGAGCGGCGTCAACCTCCACACAGCCTCGAATGGGAACACTGATGATGACATCCTCACACAAGTATGAGTGGCATCGGCCTCCGAAGAAGGGAACCACCGAATGGGCCCAGCACCGTTAACGTCCAGCGAGAGGGGAGAAGGGGGAGAGAGAAACAGGAAGTGTTACGGGCATGGTGGCCTGAGTGAGAGAGAGATACTGTTGAGAGAAGGGGAATAGATAAGTGTGTCATGGCCCGAACCTAAGCGTAGGTTATATGTGTGTGATATGGGTGGCTTTGGTCGGAATTCTTTAGCCGGAGCTGTTCTGGAGAGTTTAAACACAAGGGAGAGGGTGCGGAGGAAGCAGGGCACAAGGAGAGAGAGAGATCGACAGGGGAGGAGATAAGTAATCGCTGGCTTGATTCAATAGCATTCCCTCCTCCCCTTTAAATTGGAGAGTACTTCCTAACAATCATATCTAACTCAAACTCTTATTTCCTAATATAACTCTATCTCCTAACTTAAACTCAAATAAATCAAGCTGACTTGTAATACCATTTTAAGGGGTAGGTGCCACAGCTAACCTTCCAGATTGTGCACGTCTAGTATAAAACTTCCCCATCTGACATCTCTCTCCTCGATAAATAGCTTGTCCTCGAGCTGGAAGAAGGTATACTGTCGACAAAACTGCTCCATAGTCTCCCATGTTGCGTCTGAGGCCGGTAATCCATTCCATTGTACCAATATCTCACAAACTCTTCTACACAAGCATGCAGAATGACATGACGAGGTATAGAGCAATGTGACCATTCGGAAGCTCTGGTAAGGATGGTGGTGCCTCAGGTGGTTCCCATGATAAGGCTTCAACAAACTGACATGAAAAACATCATGGATACGGCCTGAGGTGGCAACTGTAAGCGATATGTGACATCACCAAGCCTCTCCAAAACTTGGTAGGGCCTGTAATAACGAGGGGCCAATTTGCGATTAACATTGTCAGCCAAGAATAAAGAGAAAGGTGGTGAATACGAAGCCATACCCATTGTCCAACATCAAACTGAAGCTCCATGTGCTTGGCGTCATAATGCTTCTTATGGTGTTGTTGGGCAAGTAGTCGTTCACGAACATCGGCAAGCAACTAATCACGTTCCAAAAGATGTTGATCGACAACCTGTAGATGAATAGTCATGGTCGAATGCGACCGAACTATTGAAGGATCTCGGCCGTAGACCACCTTGAATGGTGTGTCGTGAAAAGGAGTCTAGAAGGAAGTATTGTAATAATATTCAGCCCATGGTAGCCAACAAACCCATTGACACAGTCGGTCACCAGTTAGGCAGCGGAGGTACATAGCAATAATCTTGTTTGTCCATCGGACTGAGGATGGAATGCTAAGTTAAGGTGAAGCTTGGTACCCAGCAAATGGAAAATCTTCGACCAAAAATTGCTGGTGAAAACTAGATCATGATCACTAACAATAGAGCACAGAACACCATGTAAATGCACCACTTCGTCGAAAAAATGTGTGCCACTGAATTGGTAGTATATGGATGAGCCAATGGTATAAAATGTGTGTATTGAGAAAAGCGCACTATGATGGTGAGGATGACTGATTTCCCATTTACACACAGCAATCCTTTCACAAAATCCATGGCAATATCGTCCCAAATACGTGACGATGCTACTGGTACTGGTCCAGGAGGAGCCAGCAGCAGGCCATCACCGATTGGTCGCCTTTCCAAGGTGGAAAGGCAGTCACCAAGCTCCCCAAATCGGCCATCTTGCTGGTCGAAGCTCTCCATCTCATTCATCTGCGTCATCATGGTTGCTATCAAAGATGCAATCTGTTCATGGATCGCATCCATGGTCACCTGATCAGTTGCCATGTGCTCTAATACCAAGTTGTCATGGCCCGAACCTGAGCATAGGTTTTATGTGTGTGATATACGGGTGGCCTCGGCCGGAATTCTTTAGTCGGAGCCATTCTAGAGAGTTGAAATAGAATGGAGAGGGTGAGCAGGGGCGCAAGGAGAGAGAGATCGGCTAGGGAGGAGGTAAGTAATGTCTGGCTTGATTCAATAGCAATCTCTACTCCCCTTTAAATAGGAGAGTACTTCCTAACAATCATATCGAATTCAAACTCTTATGTCCAAATATAACTCTATCTCCTAACTTAAACTCAAATAAATTAAGCCGATTAATAATACCATCTTAAGGGGCAGCTGCTGTAGCTAGCCTTCCGGATTGTGCACGTCTAGTATAAAACTTTCCCCATCTGACAGAGTGGGAGAGGATTAGGTGTTTGTGGCTATGAGAGTGGGAGGGAGTAGGAGAGAGTCAGAGGTGTATGGGCAAGTCACATGAGGAAGTGGAGCATCCATTTTTACATTGCATCGGACGTACTCACCGTATCAACTCCCTATATTTTACTCTATGATTGTTCACAATTTTCCATAGTAATGTCAGCTCGTTTTGTTTCAGCTCAATGTATTTTTAGAATGTGTTGCCCTCCCTAGCTCTACATTGCAAGAGTGCAAAAGGAATCTAAAATGCTGCTATCCATTATGAGCTTTAGCCTTACCTTTTGTTTTGCAGGTTCAACAAAACCACATGAAGAGCATGAAGAATTGGACTGGGTGAAAGAAAGAAGACAAGGAGAGGATATGACTTTCTAAACCAAAAGGAACTCAACTGCATCTACGTAGGTATTTTTGAGATGTCCAATATACCAGACAGCCCAGGGGTGCTACATGTTACTATTGAATTAAATGGAATGCCATAATTAGGCGAATCGTTCTTTGCCATTGCAGTAGTTAGGAAAGAACAACCAAGTTAAGAAGTTTTGCTTAACTTCCGTAGCATGGTGGAGGCATGCAGAGATGGCGGCGAGGCTCATGGAGGCCACGGGCAACCGCAGCTCGGTGGTAACGGTACCCCCAATTTCTTTTAATCTCTTTTTTTCTGGTCGATGCTCTTGATGGGATCTGGATTTTTCCTTAATTCATACAGTTTCTTGGCACAAAGGAATTTGTTCGTACTGATTTAGGTTGATGAAACTCATCTGATGGGTTATGAATGTATACTGGAAGACATTGAAATCGACTAGGTTGAACCACATGGATCAATGCTGAAAATTTTGGAAAAAAAAATTGTTATTCAAGTTCCTGTTGGTTTCATTATCCTCCATGTTATTATAGCTGCTCAAAGTTTTGGCAATCAAATTGCACATGCTGCAGAATTTGTCTATGCCACAGAATGGAACTTCTTACTATCAATATTTGAATGATCAGGGTTCATGCTCAGCACAATCAACTATTCCATCTTAAAATATTGCTCCAGTAAGTGAAGACACATGAAATTACAATACTAGATCATGATAATTCTTTCTTGTACGTTATCTTTTTTTAAAAAAATATTTAATGAAGATTGAAATTCCTAAGTTGGTAATTTCTCATTGTTAACTTGAAATGTTTCTGAATGTAGGTTCAAGAGGATGATTTGACCACAGGAGCAAATCAAAGTGCCCAAAACAATGGATGGAGGAACAATCACCACCTCCCTTCCCTGTGTCGAGACCATCCACCTTGTTAGACAGTATATGGCTTGCGTGCGTATGGGTCCTACGCCAGGCATCATCCGCCGGCCGGCCCGGTGTTGATTTGGTTAGAGAGATTTGAGGAGATCTGTTTTGGTATTGTTTCTATAAACCACAGATCTCCTCACTCCTATATATATGTACACTAGGTCTCCCAAATCAATTCAATCAATCTTATTCCACGCAATCTCCTCTGCTTTCACACCTATCAGTATTTAGTCAATTGGTCCAGGTTAAATATTGGCCACAAATTCTTCTCTCACTGCTACATCTATTTCAGAGACAAGCCACTATAATTGAATGTACAATACCTCACGCCATCCTGAAATTAAAACAGAATGTATGTTTGGTGGTAGTTTTTCTCATCAATCCTTGAATCTGAGGGTAAAATTCCTATGTACTGATAGGTATTGGTTTCCTTTCGTAAGATTGAGGACCAGCACTGCAAGAATTGCTAATTGATTTCTACTCTATTTTTTTATACAATGATGTTGTTTTATGAACATGATCCTTCGGTTATTGTTTTACTAGGTTGGACATTTTCATATTGCACTCATTAAAAAAAATCGAAGAATTTAGATCTAAACATTCAAATGTAAAATTCTGAAATTTTCAGGTCATAGGTTTCTGAAGCAAGGTTCAACCTAACGAGGCAAGAGCAAGCAGCAGGTATGAGAGGTTCTACGTAAAGCTGCTGTGACCCTTGTGTCATACATTGCACCAAAATATTATTTTCAGAAATTTAAGAAGTAAATTCGTAACTAAATCATATAAAAAATTTAAACTTATTCGCAGGACCTTGTAAGGGTTAAGGGCTAAGCAGCATAGATCAGAGATAAAGATAGTATGGTGGTAATCAAACTAAAATATGGTGCCTTAGATGAATTTCAGCGTCTTGTGCAAAATGGGTGAGGAAATGTTTTGTTCATTGTTTGCTCAAGAGAAAGCAGCGAGGGCACAAAGTATAACCAGTGCCTGGCTACTTCATACCTGCTGCATCTTATTGTGAGGTATTTTCAACTTGATTAGTTAGATTGGTTACGTGCTCCATAGGTTAATGCCTTGACGGTTTAAGGATTTCTGATCTGCAATGAAGCTGCATGGTGTCTCACTAAATGAATGGCTAGACTGAAAGGGCTAAAGGCATAGAGGGAGGGATAATGCTTACATAAAATTCAGGAATTACGAGAATAGGTGAAAGATGCTTATGGGTTAACTAATCTTTTGAAGTAACTTGGGTTATGAAAATTTTTCAGCAGAGAATGTCAAGCTGAAATCGCTCAGGATGAGTTGTTGGATTGCCATTCCGGGGCACGAGCTTGACACAATCGCTGTACTTCCTTGATGTCCATAATTAAACATTTTGGGGTCTGTTCTTTTTTGCTGCGGCTTGTGGTTTTTGGCTGCGACTTATGGCTTTTGGGCTATTTGTGTGAGAGATTACAGAGTAGTAGAAACTCACGTACGGTTTTTGGTGAAATAAATGAAGTCGGTAAAGTATGTACTACAATTAACTAGTAGACTCTATCTTGAAAAGATACTTCGTTTAAAAAACTAATTACTGTAGAAAAGCCAAAAAACAGTTTTTAGAAACTGAAAAGAACAGGGCCGAGCTGCCACAAAACCGGCGTCTGGAGGCTATTTTGCCTATCAGGTGTGTAGCCACCTTTTTTTCTCCTTTGGTTCAATAGCAATAAATAATGGATTGATTCCTGAAACTTTTGTGCTGGTGTGTCCTTCAGTCAAATTCATTTAAATTTGGATTTTTTTTGGGTTGCTGCTCTTGTCCTGCTTTCAGAGTGCTATGCAGAAAGTTGCTTGATTTCACGGCGAGCTAACCACAAACAACGCTAACCATGCCCAATCATAGCAGCTTGCACTTAGCTGCAGATGGAAATCGAGGATTTATAATTCTGGGTAAAAAGATGGCATCGTTTGTATTATCAGAAGCAAAGGATATGTGAGGAAGATAATTACCACTACTGTGTTTGAACTTGAGAAGTGATTAAATTGTGCATCTAAAATTTGCATGACATGCTAAAATTACAGAAGTTTCGATTGGACCGTGTTTTGATCAGTATGTAGAAACTAGCATATTCTCAGCCTTATGATTAGATCATTGTACAATAGCTTAGAAGGAGCTGTTGATAAGGGAAATCACCTGTCATGAAAATGCCATTAATGGGTCCATTTGGGCTCGCCACTGGAAGAATATTCATATATCTATGACTCAGGGAAGGTAGCAGTGTAATGGAGTTGTAGCTTTGTGAAAATTTTCGTGCTTACATTTGTGTATCTCCGAAATTCGAGCTAAGATGTGTAGTTTTTTGATAGTTCTGATATTAAAGTTATAGGTTTACAAAATTTACTTAGAAAAAAGAAGATATACGGTAACACTAAGAAATTACACCAACGGACACACCTACCAATTGTAGGATTTTTATTCGGTTACAGTGGCGTGCAGGAAGAATGAGCTCAATCATTGCCAAAACCATTTTTTCTCGCATTATGTTTTTTGGCACGACCTGGCTTCGAAGTACTTTGTGGGAATTTTCCATATAGTGTTGTTTGAATTTCGTCACCCTTTCTTCCTTTCAGTTATTTGTGTAAGAACTTTTGGGATTTTTGGGCTTATGTGTGCTCATCTCCCGATTTTCATATGATTTCTTAATGGGAAGGAGATGCGAGTCATGTAGATGTTTTGATTGTGGCCTTGAAGGGTAGCATTGTTACACGACTAACAATACGGACAAAAAAGATCTTGTTTGTACTAACTTTCAACTTTAGGATGTCTTCCTGTTAATTGAAATTGTTTATTCAATACATCTTTTTAAAAAATTCAAATACGGTATCTATATTATATGAGAAAGGGTGTTATTAAAAGTTATTTCTATTTTCATTCTTATTTTCTTAGTGACATGTATTGATTATTGCTAATATCGTGCACACTTACTAGTTGCCTGCTAAGACCCTGTTTATTTAGGTTTAAGCTTTTTGGCTTATAGTTTAAAGCCAATCTTTTAGCTTAAGGAGCTTAAAAGCATTCTACTTTGAAGCCAAGCCAGGCTGTTTGGTATTTTAGCTTTTTTGGCTTTTGAGCGATGGCTTATTGTTGAAATGTCTAAAATACACTTGTCCTAATGTCATAGATGAATTCTATTACGATTCAATAATTCCAAAGTTCGTCATGGCGTCATGAGATTTGACCAACAATGACATGAATCAATCAAAGAAAAATAAGTTAAATCACAACAATAATTGGCAGAACAAACAAGTAGGGTAATTCAATTCATGATCATAAACTTGGTAATCATAGTTCAATTCAGAAAAAGAAAGAAAAATATGAAATAACCAACATCATCACTGGTCACCACTGTAGTGTCTCCACTACCACTAAGCCACCATCGGCCTCATCAGTGGGTTGTCATTGCCGTTTGGACACCATCGCTTTTATCGTCGAGATTTAGAGATGATCTATCGCTACTGCCACCCAGTCTCCCCTCCATATTTGAACGGAGGAAGCATATCTGCTGGGGTGGCGGATGAGGTTTGCGAAGGGAGGTTAGAGGAGGACGACGATGGTAGAGTACAACATTCGTCAGGTGCGAAGAAGCAGGAGTGGCTGGCTAGACAGAGGTGATCATGGAGGGGATCCAGTGGAGACAGTGGAGATTCGAACGGGGTCATGGTGGTGATCTGGACGAGATGAACGGGGCTGTAGAGAAGTGTCGGAGTAGCAGGGAGGACGGGGCCAACGATGCCGTGCTTAGGGAGGGTGGTATTGTCGGCGCCAACATGGGGACGGCGAGGGCCAAGCTCTAGAGGTGAGTTGTGCGGTCTGGTTTGACAGAAGGAAAAAATGAGGAGAAAAAGAGAAGGATTGAAACTATATAAATAATGGTATTGGTGGATAATTTTCACGAAGTTAAGTGGCAAGGCCTATTTCTAACCTACAAAAGCCAAAATAAGCACATCTTTTATGGCTTTTGGTTTATAGTTGTAAAGTGGCTTATGGCTTTTTTAAAACCAAAGCCTAAATAAATGGGTGGTAAAAGAATTCCATGGGAGCGCCTGAGGTGTTTAATGGTTGGTTGGCAATCAAAGATCGGGGGATTCATCCATTGCCTACGGCCCCCAGCTGCCTGCCGCCCTGCCTATAAGTACTCACGGCCACCCGACCTATTTTCCTCCCAACAAAACTACTAGTGCAAAGCAATCAACCACCATCTAACAACCTCCCTCTTTGTCCGAATACAACCGGCAAAAAGATGAGGCCATCGACGACGACTCTTCTCGCCGTAGCCGCCGTCGCCCTCGCGTTGATGAGCGGCGTCCACGCAACCCCCGAGACTACATGCAAGGCTGCGGCTGACAACGACAAGCGCGTCGACTATAAGTTTTGCGTGTCGGAGCTGAGCCGTTACCGTGGCGGCCCCGACGCGGACACGTGGGGCCTGGCCAAGGTGGCGGCCCTGGTCGGCGTCAACAACGCCGGTAGCACGGTCAACGACATCAAGGAGATGCTGGCCAGGCCGGGCAACGACGCCAGGGCGCGGGCGGCGCTCGGGCGTTGCCAGGAGCTGTACTTCAGCATGGAGCTGGCGCTCGCCGAAGCGCACGACGACATCAACAGCCGCGACTACGCGGCGGGGAAGGAGAAGGCGGGGGAGGCAATCTCTCTCGCGCACCAGTGCGACGATATCTTCGCCAAGGCCGCCGTCCCGTCGCCGCTCACGCAGCGCAGCTCGTACTCCGTGAAGATAGCGATCGTCTGCACGGCCATCACCAACCTCATCAAGTGAAGAACATCCAAGTCGCTCTCACTGCCGGGCTGAGAGCTCTTCAAGCTTGTAGCGATGGATTACTTGGAAACAGTTATCGTATTTTAACAATTACTTGGAAACAATAAAAGCGTGTAAATTCCTTTAATTCGAGGTTTAATTACTTGCTTAATGGTTCGCGTGTTTTTCGATCATGTTGTTGCTTTTCATTTTTGAAAAGAGTTCAAGAATTACTTGGAAACAATAAAAGCGTGTAAATTCCTTTAATTCGAGGTTTAATTACTTGCTTAATGGTTCGCATGTTTTTTGATCATGTTGTTGCTTTTCATTTTTGAAAGAGCCCTGAACTTAAATTAACTCTAAACAGTGCAATTAACAGTAATCAACAAATATTAAGATAATTACAATACATTTAATTACAAGAATAAATTACAACATTTGGCCTAGGGCCTTCCTAAAGAAAATAAATACATATTACAAGAATTATATGCAAATATGATAACTGAAATTAATGCATAGCCAAAATTGCATTAGAAAGAAAACACTAAATGAACAGCATTGCATCCCCCTTCCTTTGTTATGTATTCCTGTGTATTGCTCGATATTTAGCATCCCAAGCCGGCCACAACCCTAGCCTGCGTTTTTTTTTGTTTGCAATCGTAGAGCGAGTAAAACGAACAATCCAAAGGAGAATAAAAAGAGAATTAAAGAAGTTGGTGTTAGTACCCTCTGACTATTAGAAGTCGATTAGAGTGACGTTCATCAAGATTCCCAAACCGTCCTGGGTCGGTTGATGCCTCTCACCATTAGTGGGCTTCATCATTCAGCCCCCAGAAAATCTAACACCCATTTTTACAGACTTACCTTAGCCACAAAAGATCCAGCATAGTGCACAGCCCACAGTGACCCAAGACATAGCCGAGGATAAGGAGAGGGTATCACAGCCATAAACAAGATAGGGGGGAGAGAGAGGCAGCCGAGTGTCTCGCCTTCTTAAGCCCCCCAACTCATTTCCCGTCTGCATTGCCTACTATATGTTGTTCACGGCCAAGGAGAGAAACCAAAGCCAACCAAAGGAACCAACAAGCACACCACACAGCCAAGCAAACCAAAGAAACTCCAGGTTTGCTTCTCTTGGCCGAAGGCCAAAGAGAGCCATCCCCCAACACACTAGCACACCAGTAGCCCACATAGAGAGAGGAGTAAGGAGAGGACAGGAGGAGTGGATGCAAGAATGTAGTGGAAGCCGAAACAGACATGGAAAATTGGGGCAAAATACTTGATCATGCAAAAATAGCACACCCGCAAGTGCACGGGTTGCCACTGAAATAGCGGCGAGTGTCGTGTTCTCCACAGGGACTAGACTGAGGCTACTGATGCTCAGCTAAAGCTAGATCAAACGAAACTGGGGAGAAAACTAAACTACTGAACAAACTCTAACCCGGACAATCAAAATAACGAACGAACTAAACGATAAAAGGATGACAGAACGAACGACCATACGAATGGACGTCGTACGACCGAACGAACACACACACGAACTACAACGACAACTACACGAACGACACGACTATCGACTGACGATCTAACTAACTATCGACCGCGAAAGAGAAAGAGGGAGCCGAGAAGCACTGGGGGAGGTCTAGAAGCAAGGAGGGAGTCGAGAGAGAAAGAGAGGGAAGACGATCGACAGCTAACTAGACGACGACAGGACAACAACACAATGAACACAGAACTACGACCGCACGCACGACTTAACTAACGACCGCTAAAAGAAGCATAGAGAGAGGTCGAGAAGCACAAGGTGGGAGTCTAGACAGCAATAGGGAGGGGGATGGTCGCTGAATAGCTAAATCGCGCAACTAGACATCACAGCAACTAACATTCACAACTGCACAAGCACAGATATCAATACTGACAACTGCATAAAAGGGCATACCCTACACAAGTACTAAACACAGACATACTGAACAAATGCATACATCACAGTTTCCACAATCACATAACAGAAACACAATTCACAACTAAACTTCTGAAACATATAACACATAAAAACTAAATAGAGACTTCAACTAATTACTGATCAACAGAGATGACTAACACAAGATCATATCACCACAAGCACTGATAGATGAATAACTAGCAAAATCAAAATATCCATATCCATCATGATACACAAGTCAAAATCACAGTTCACATCCATCACAGTAATCAATTTGCAGTTAATTTGAGCAATGAATGATGAACACAAAGAGAGAGGGAGAAGAATTAGAGCTAGACCGAGGGGGGGTTGAAGATGACGATGCTGTCGGTGGAGTGGAGCCGAGGGAGGAAGAAATCGGAGCTCGGTGAAGAGGAAACAGGCGGCTGCGCCTTGGTGGTGGAAGAGGTCGCCGTCGTCGGTGGCGATGGAGATCAGTGTGGTCGGTGGAAGAACTGCCTTTGATGCCGTCGGTGTCGGTGGAGGCGCCTGCGGTGAGGGCGGCCGTGAAGAGCTGCGGCCCGGCGCAATGGTGGGCCGCGTCGACGGTCGACGGTGGATGACGGTGCGCTGGAAGTGAAGGCGCGGGGGAGGAGCTCGACGGTGAACTGGATGCAGGCGGCTCGGTCTCGGTGGTGGTGAAGAAGGAAGCGGCGGCGCACGGGAAGAGTAGAGGGAGAAGGGAGGCGGCTGGTGGATGAGGAGATGGAGCAAAGGGGGCGCAGCGGCCGGAGTAGAGGGCAAGGAGGAGTAGAGGGGAGGAGGCTGCGGTGAGGAAGGGCGGCCGGAGAAGAGGAGATGTGGCGGTGGCGGCGCACACGGAGGGAGACGGCGAGGTGGAGAAGGGAGCAAGGGTGGCGCGGTGGTGAGGAGAAGTGAGTGGCGACGCTTGGTGGCGCGGTGGCGAGCCGGCCTGGCCTCGCCGCCAGCCGAGCTAGAGAAGAAGGAGGGGAGCAAATGGGGTTTTTGGGAAGAAGAAGTGCCAGGCCCCTCCATTCCCAGGCGGCAGCGGCTGCTTAAGGGAGATGGGATTTTTCACAATTTGCAATTTAGTCCTCATATTATCTAGGGTTTGCAAACAAGTCCCTCTCCCATTGTTTTCTTCTGTTCTGGCCCTCTGGAGCTCCGTTTTCAGCGCGGTTTGATCCTACGCATTCGTGACGACGCGTACTTCTGCACGGAGCAGCCCGAAGGTCCAGATTTGTCGTTTATGCGCCTAGATCGCGCCGGCCTGTGGAAAAGCATAAAAAATGTAAAATGATCCAAATTGAGCAATTAATTATAGAAAAGCGTGTAAATGATGATAAATGATCTCGAAATGTGAAAAATATGAGGGTAAAATGGCATGTGAATATATGCAAAAATGACGCATGTCAGGGCCCAGCAAGCCAACCATAAGGACAACAAGGCGATGTCTTCGACAACAAGGGAACATCACCCACTTCTTTGTCCACGTGAGGACCACACCAAGAAAACCTCCAGCAACCTTGCCACTTCTAGCCTGTCACAAGTAGACCCACATTTTCCTCCCACATTCCCTATCCCTTTTTGGTCCCAAATCAAAAGCACTACACATGGCACACACCACACCTCAGCACGGCTGGCCATGCAGGGCGGCTGAGGGGGAGAAGGGAGCCACCTCACCTAATCGACGGGTACCATAGTGTAACATCCCAAATTTTTGCTAAAATAAAAATAATTAAATAAATAATAAAAATTGAATAAAATAAAATTTTGAATTAAAATAAGTATTTTTGTGCCTAAAGTTTAAATTTGGATTTGCCTTGAATTTCTGTTTTTGAAAAATTTGGATTTGAAAAGCATTTTCAGAAAACCTAAAATTACTAAATAAAATTGTATTTTGATTTTCTATAAAAATTCTATGTCAATTAAATATTTGGAGTTATTTGGCTTTTATTTGGTTTCTGGATTTTTTCGAGTTTGAAAATGTATTTTTGAAAATAAAAGTATTTTCAATATGAAAATTAAATACCAACATTAAGTTGGAAATATTTTTATTAAGTCCAAAATGTCTCCAGGAGATTCTCTGAATTTTTCTGAGATTTTTGGAATTTATTTCATATTTTTCTGAGGCCAAATGAATTTCCTAGCCTTTTCTGAAAATCCAGAAATCAAAAATAAAAATCAAAATTCCCTCCCTCCCTCACCGGCCGCCACGTGGACGGCCAGATTTGCGCCCACGCATCCGGCCGGATCAGCTCACCCCCATCCCGCCTTCCTCCCTCCTCCCATCGCCACGTGTGCGCTCGAGATTGCGCCACGCTTCCTTCCTCGACCCCATCCGCCCGTCCGCGCCTCGCCGCTCTCGCGCCGATGCGCGCTGCGCGTGGCGCCATCCTCGCCGCCGCGCCTCCCCTCCCGCCGACAGCCCGGGCCCGCTGTCAGGCCCGTCTCCCTCCTCCCGCGGCACCCTTCTTCCCCGCGAGCGCCGCCGCCTCTTGCAACGGCCCTCCGCCCTACCCAGCCCCCACTTCCGTGCGTCGCGCCGCCCCGGACCCGCCCACCTTCTCCACCCCGCGCCCACGTCCCTCTTCCGCGCCCCCACTTCCCCACCTACCCGTGAACCGCCATGGCCGCCGCCTCGGCGAAAAACCGCGTGCCCCGTGCCCTCCGCCCCTATAAATTGGCCCCCGAGCTCCGCTTCCTCCCACTCCACCTCTCGCCGCCCACCATTTCCCATCTCCGCCCCCTGAGAGCCTCGGCGCCGTGCGCGTTCATCTCCGCCGCCGCCTCCGACGATCGGCGAGGAATTGCCGGCGAGCCGAAGCTCCTCACATCTCGCCGACGCCTCCCTTGACCTCCTCGTGTGCGCGGCGCAGCCCCGCCCCTCCGCCGGCCGGCGGCCACCGAGCTCCGTCGCGCTTAAGGACCCGATCGCCCTCGCCGCCGGCCACTCCTCGCCGTCTCCGGTAACCGCCGCCCCCACCACCGCATTCCCCCGCGCCTCCTCTACCTCCTCGGCCCCTTGCCACCGGCAGTCGCGCCGCCACTCGCCGGTGAGGTCTCGCCCCGTGCGCCGCGGCCGGCCACGCCCGCGCGCCGTGCCCACATGGCCGCCACGTGGCTGCTCGGTGGCGCCGCGTCGCGCTCGCCCCGTCCGTCGGCGCCACGTGTGCGAGCCCTCACTCCCGCCACCTCGGATCCGCCGGTCCATGGACATGGTCCATGAGGACCAGCCCCACCGTCGACCCCTCCCACCCATTTCTGTACAAAAATAAATCGGCGAAATTCAAAATTCGAGTGACGCAAGGTGACGTCATAAATTCCTTTTCATGAAAAATAAATCTAAAAATCA
Source organism: Dendrocalamus sinicus (assembly GCA_036346575.1). Taxonomy (NCBI): domain Eukaryota; kingdom Viridiplantae; phylum Streptophyta; class Magnoliopsida; order Poales; family Poaceae; genus Dendrocalamus; species Dendrocalamus sinicus. The sequence goes on from CM070645.1 coordinate 29,091,253, forward strand.
GTCTTTTCCTTTTTCCCTCTTTTCAAATTTACGAGCCCGTTCTCCTCGTTTTAACTCCGATTTGGCCCATTCAAATATATAAATTCATCAAAAATTCCCCTCAATCCATTTCTAGCCTCAATTCAAATATTTGAAGTCTTTTTGAATTTAAATTGAATTTATTTGAATTTGGTGGGTTACTTTCACGTGTAGACTTCGACGATTCGGGAGATTTCTTCGACGAAGATTCAAGCCAAGTTGAAGAGCAAGGAAAGTCACCCTCCTTGATCATGTTGATCCCAGATTTTCAAATAAAATTATGTTGATTTAAATTATATTGCATGCATATTTCTATTCAACGTATTTCAATTCAGTTTTAAATTTAGTTATTGCCTACTTGTTAATCCCTCCATTGAATTTGAATTCCTCAATACCTTGTCACCCTAGATTCAAACTCTAGTTGATACATTAGTGTTGGCTAGAAAGTTTAATCAAATGCTTAGCCCTGCTTAATCATATAATTTTGTTTTGGGATATCTTTCGCATAAAATGACAAACCCTTTTACATAAAATGAAACGCTTTTGTTATGAACTCTTGACTTGGGTGAGTCAATGAGGTTTATGAAACTATTTTGAAAACAAATATAAAACTGGTTTAGACTTAGGCAACTGGTTAGAGTGGTGGGTGCAGGCATGCCCTGTTGGTTGGAGCCGCAGTGGTTGATTGTCGTGCACGGGGGTATGTGGTTGGGCCTAAGTCAGATTAAGGACCGGTCTGTGAGCTACTGTTGCAAAGCCCTAATCGTACTACCACATGGCTGGTAAGGGACAGCCCTGGCTGAATAATTTGTGAAGTCCCAACCTGAGCCGAGTTGTAGGTTGAAAGTGAGCATGGTTGGTGCCATGTGAAGTCTCACTTGGGCGAGCGTGGTTAAGCCATGAGAAGTCTCGTCTAGGCTCAAGAGGGGTCCTGGCCCGTGGATTCCTTCTTCGGGTGAAACCTTAGAGTTGGCTCGACCAGGTTGAAGGCTTTGCATTGTAAAGGCCTTGTCACGACTCCTCGCACACCTAAGGAAGTGTAAACCGGTGGCAATATGGGATGATCGTGTCTTGTGGGTAAAGCTGTACAACCTCTGCAGAGTGTATAATCTATCCTGGATAGCCGTGCCCACGGTCATGGGCATGCTGAGTAAAAGTTTTTCATGGATTAGACTTTGCTTTTCAAAAATGTTTTTGAAAAACCTTGTGGGTAGATGGAACCCATGAGAGGATGGTAACTTGTGGATGGATGGAATCCACGAGTGTTTGGAAACGTGTGGATGGATGGAATCCATACGTGAACTTTTGGAAAAGATGGTCCGGGTGTGATGCCCGTGGATAGGTTGGTGTATGGTCGGAGCTTGCACTGACGGTATTAATTTCTAACTCAAGTACTGTTTTTACTTACTGTATAAAATTCAGCAATTTCAATCTACTTATTGTATTTCTTAAATGCTGTTTTATGCAAACTAACCCTATAAGCCTTCCATTGAAGCCTTTATCATTATGTTGCATTTTTCCGGGTGATTTGCGGAGTACAAGTTTGTACTCACCTTGCTTTTTCCACACAGAGAAGGAAGACGTCAACTACGGTGAAGATCTGGACGAGTAGGCCGCGTCTTGCTATCGTTTGCCTGTGGGCAGGCTTGGGCTTCGCTTTTATCAGTTTGCTTCCGCAGTTATTTCCTTTATTTATTTTGCCAATGAGCATTGATGTAAGACTTGGCCATAAGGCCGTACCCTTTATTTAATATATTGAGTCATTTGTGCTTGGTTATTATCTTTGTTGTGACTGTGTGCACTAGCTGATCCTGGACTAGTGCGATTTACACAGAGGATCCAGGAGTCGTTACTCCGGGTTCCGACACATAGCAACCAGCAGCAAGCCATAGATGCCACGCACACCCTCGGACAAGGGAGCATGCTCGCTGGTGCAAAACCCATCTTACTCGAGTCGCGTGAGTGTTGTACATGAGGCAGGGTCGTGCATATAGCATGGGCCGTGCTGCATGTGGCTGGGCCATGAGTTGGGCCGTGTAGGTAGCCGAGCTGTGGTGAGTGAGGACGGGTCATGCATGGGCCAAGCAAAATGAATGGGCTGAGTGTGTGAATGCCTTAGGCCAGGCGTGAGCAGGCCAAGCTTAGTAAGTGGGCCGACAAGTGAGCCAAATAAGCCTTAGGAATAGTAAGCCAGAGGGAAGAGAAGGGGAAACCCTAGGAACACTGACCTCTCAGTAGACCCAAAAAAATAGGTGATAGATGGAGCAGGCTAAATCCACCAAAATGGGAGAAATAAATTTCTAAAAAATCTATAAATGTCCTAAATAACTATTTTCTCAAATCATAGGTCTGCTTGTTAAATGCAGAAGGCAAGTTGGCTCAAGCTAAGATAGCAAACTAAGTTGTAGTTGGCGCCAATGCTTGCTACTACACAGGAAAGCTTGTCCTTTGATCAATGTTGTAGGGGTGGCCCAACCCCCCGTGACTAGGCGTTGAAACTGGCTCAATATGTAATAGGCCCAATATATAAAGAAATATACCAATATACTCTCACCTTTTGTAATTATCAAGGGGTAGGATGGGAATTTTTCATCCTACCCTATTCATGTATATAAACCCCCAAGAGGAGTATGAGAAGGACAGATCCACTCATTTCATACACAAGCACACTCTCTTCTGTCGTTGGCTCTCTCTAGCTAGTCTCCTCATAGGTTGTTTACTCAGTAGCCACAACAGTTGGAGCCGTCCATAGGGAATGCGCAAGAAATTGCACAAGACAAGGCACTAGAAAGCAATGAAAACCAAGCAAAAGAGAGTTACAGCGGCAGCAGTCGTTGAGTCCAGCACGCGGCAGCTGGTGGTACCCCATGGCAATGATCACAACGCCGTACTAGTATGACCATTGACTATGACACCCACGCCAGTACGACCGCAATACCCGCGCCCGTGCAGTAATCTCGACACTAGGGAGTCAACCTTTGAACAACACCAGCAAATATCGAGCCTACGACCATCAACAGTAGTGCTCGCGCTATCATCTTGACACCAGGGAGTCAGCCTCCGAACAACATCGGCGAATGTCGAGCCTCTCCGGTGGGGATTCTACACAGAGTGTGCGTTCCAAAGCCTTCGCCCCACCACCGGCTACGTCGACACCCACGACCATACTATGGTCGTGACTTCGGTGACATCTCCAACCACGCCGTGGTCAAGTTTTTGCCAACAAATACAACCACCCCGTGGTTGACACTTGGGGATGAAGCTTCTACCTCCAACTTCTCCACAGATATTTCACACTGTCTCAGTCAAGATCTTCGCATGATGTCCACACGAAGACTTTGCATGACCTCCGCAAGGTCTTCACCGAGCTCGCGCTGATGTCATCTTCGACGAACTTCACACGGTCTCCACCAAGGACTTCTCATGGTCTTCATTGGGCTTTGCACGGATGTCATCTCTGGGTGGAGATTTCACACGATCTTCGCATGGAGACTTCGCATGACCACCGCAGGGCTTCGCAAGGTCTTCATCAAGCTCTGCACAGATGTTGTCTCTGACAAACTTCGCCTAGTCTTCACAGGACTTCGCATGATCTCTGCCGAGCACCACTCAGATGTCATCTCTAATGGACTTCACATGACCTTCATGGGACTTCACACCAACTCTGCTAAGCTCCAAGCGAATGTCGTCTTCGACGAACTTTGCATGACCTCCGTAGGACTTCGCTCGGTATCCGCAGGACTCCGCACAATCTTTGCTGGAATTCACATGATCTCCACCGGACTTCACGTGATCTCCGCCAGACTCCACGTGGATGTCGCATCTGCTAGACTTCATCTGGCCTCCGCCAGACTTCACCCGATCTTTGATGGACTTCACACGATCTTCATCAGACCCCACACTGACATCAACTCTGTCAGACCTTGTGTGGCTTCCGCTGGTCTCCACCAGACCTCGCGTTGCCTCTGTCGACCTTTGCACCCTCTGGCCTATGCCAGACCCCACATTCCCTCTGTCAACCTTCGTGCCCTCCGGCCTCTGTCGGCCTTAGCTCTATGCCTGCGCACCTTTAGGTGAGCGACTTGTGGTCGTACATGTTCGTCTAGACATTCGTCCGACCTCGTAGTCCAAACATCGTCTGCTTACATCATGGTCATGATTTCGTCTGACCGCTGTGTGGTCCTGACCTTATCCGACTGCCTCGCGGTCATGACCTCGTTTGACCGCCTCGTAGTCATGGCTTTGTTCGAACTACCTCCTGGTCGTAAATTTGACCGACCTCCTTGGGGTCGTAAATTTGTGAAAATCGCACGGTGCCCTCACGCCTTGACGTACTCTGTAGAGTATAAAGTGCCAGGAACTTAGTCATCCTAGGCAACTCTACATAGTGTAAAAAATCGCACGGTGGCCTCGCGCCCTGGCGTACTTTGCAGAGTATAAAGCGTCAGGAACTTAGCCATCCCCGGCAAATCTACAGAGTATAAAATATCACACGATGGCCTCACACCTTGACATACTCTGCGGAGTATAAAGCACCAAGAACTTTGCCATCCTGGGTAACTCTATGGAGTATAAAAAAATTGCATGGTTGCCTCACACACTGGCATACTCTGTGGAGTGTAGAGCACCAGGAACTTAGTCATCCCGAGCAACTCTACGGAATATAAAAATCACACGGTGGCCTCGCGCCCCAATGTACTCTATGGAGTATAAATCGTCGAAAACTTAACCATCACAAGCAACTCTACGGAGTATAAATGGTACCACGGATAGCTTGCATTGCTACGCATGCATCGCCTATCCCACCAGGGAGTCCTTGCCACGGACCGTCACCCCAGTAAGTCTCGCACATTTCACGCGCCTCACTAGGGAGTTCGCCATGCTACTTTGTCTGACCACGCCATGGTGGTAGACTTTATTCGACTGCTTCGCGGTTGTAGACTTTGTCCAACTGCCTCACAGTCGTAGAATTCGTCCAACCACCTCATGGTCGTAGACTTCGTTCGACCGCCTCATGGTCATAAATGCTTCGTCCAACTGCCTCAAGGTCATAGATTTCGTCCGACCATGCTGTGGTCATAGACTTTGTCTGACCGCCCAGCGATCATAAACTTCATCTGACCACCTCGTGGTCGTAGACTTCGTCCAAACACCTTGTTGTCATAGACGGCTTGTCCGACTACCTCACAGTCGAGACTTCATCAAGCCACTTCATGGTCATAGACACTTCGTCTGACCACCTCGTGGTCGTAGACACTTCGTTTGACTGCCTCATTGTCATACACGCTTCGTTCGACTACCTTGTGGTCGTACATGTCTCGTTCAACTGCCTCATAGTTGAGGCTTCGTCTGACCACCTCGTGGTCATAGACGCTTAGTTCGACCACCTTGTGGTCGTAGACGCTCATGCGCGCAAGTCTTCAGCTCATCGCCAACTTCGTCGATGAGTGTGGGATAGACTGTGAGCAGTAGTTTCATCTCACTGTTGACTTCATCGACATCAAGTGTAACATCCTAAATTTTGAGGATTCAAACATACGGAGTTTTTAAAACTTTTCTCGCATTTTGCTGATGTTCAAAATCTCTTTTGAATATTTATTTGAAATCTTTTGAATTTTGTGACATGCAAATGAATATATTGAGAAATAATATCCAAGTAATAATGATAATGGTGTTAATAAAAGATACGGGAATAATATAAGACAAGAAATTATGAATTCAAAAACCAATTTTAAATTACACTTTAATCCAAACTAGAATTGAAATTTTAAACTCAGACCGATGATCAAAATAATGGGACACTAAAATCAAAACAATATTTAAATTTACCTTCCAAATGATTTGAGTTGAGCCCTTGATTTCAAATCAAGATTTAAAATTTTAAGTATTGAATTCTGGAAAATATCCAAACTTTGGTTGCTAGGCATTTGTTTTCCCTTCCTTTCTTTTTCTACCATTCCCTTTTCTCATTCTCTCTCTTACGCGCAGGCCCCGCACCCCTCCCCTCTCTCCTCCTGCCGCTGCCCCCCCCCCCCCCGTGTCTCTTTTTCCCCTCCTTCTCTCTCTGCGCACGGGCCGAACGCCCTGCCCCCTCTTTTCTTTTCCTCCCTTCTCGCATGGTCCTCTTCCTGCCCCCCGTCCACTCACGCACGTCGCCATTCGCTGCTCTCATGTCACCCCAGTCCCATTCCCACTGTGCGTGCGTAGTCAGCACGTCGCCGTCCTGCTCTATGTCGCCATGCCCTGCGCGCGTATGTCATATGGCGTCGGCCATCACCTCGCCGTGCCTCGCAGCCCATGCCGGCGTACATCCCAGCCATGTCGACGCCCATGCTCTACTCCACTAGGCGCGCGCTCGCCTATAAGACGTCCTACGCCTCCAGTGCATTGCCTTGCCGCCCCCTGCTTCCTCCGTCTAGCTCTCAACTCGAGCTGAACTTGTGCACGCCACCGACCGCCACCACCTCCTCGCCATGTCCCGCTCCCCGGTGAACCCCTCCAAAAATCAAGGGCGTTCTTCCGTGCCCCTAGGCCCCATCCACTTCCACTGCGCTTTAAATAGAAACCCGTGCGCCGCTGACCCCCCGATTTCACTTTCTTCTTCAAAACCGGCGGCCACCGTATTCCGCATCGCCACCGGCACCGCTCCCTCCCGGGTGAATCCCCCCTCGATTCCTAGGAGTAGAAGCACCACCAAGCCGCCGCGAAGATTTCCCCACCGTCGGCCTGCCCTCCCACCGCTTGTACCTCGCCGACGACATGATCTCCCTTGCGCCACCACCAGCCATCGCCGCCGGCTTGTCTTGGCCTTGCTCCGGCACGGCCAAACGCTTGGTAAGGTCCCCCTTGACCCCTGCAGCTCAGGCGCACATGGATTCTCCCCGCTCTTTCCCGGCCGTCGGCGCCTCATTTCTACCCCACCGCCGGCCGCCCCACGGTGTCGCCCGCCCACCTCGCCACCATCCCGAACCACGCCACCACCCTCACCAGCTTCCTCGTGCCCCCAGGAACCCGTCCGCTACCGGCGACGCCAACACCGAACACTGGCCTTCGTCCTCTGTTACGGTCTCAGCGGCGCGTTAGCTTCATCTATTTCCCTGCGCAATCTCAGTCAGCCCAGGCCTTCGGCCCATTTGGCTAACTGAGCGCACGTAACACACAGAGAGCCCGAAGGTCCCGAGTTCGATTCCAGTTGGCCGCACCTCTTTTCCCCCATTTTTATTTCAATTTTTGTAACTCATTTTAATTAATAAAAATCAAGTAAAATTAGAGAATAATTTAGGGAAGCTAATAAAATTGAACTAGGATGTAAATGAAATTATTTAAAGATTTAAATTTGGATTAGTTCATATATGTTTAATTATATGGTTTGAATAATTATCTAAAAGACTTATTATCAATTAAAGACATTAATAAAGGAAAATGATTTTGATTATATATCCAAATTTAATAAAGATTACCCTTAATTAAAATGTAAACATATATGCCCCAATGCTTATCATGCCACCATTAAGCAAAATATTAAAAATAATTGGAATAATATGTCCATCTCAAATTTAGAGGCTTTCTAAATAAATATATATATATATATATATATATATATATATATAAATGGTTAGAGAAATGCGGATGGCACGTATGCAGCCCACTAGTAAATATATCGAACAATTTTTGCGTTCACCGTAGACCCTATTAAAAATGGGAACGTATCCAGTGCTAATGGGTATTTGGGTGCTAAGGTGCTAATATCGTCCAGGATTGTTAGATCTGTCACCAACGGCCTGGATTCTTTAGGGTGGAAGCACCAAATCACTTACGCCAATTTGCCAAAAACCCCCCGCCTTCCCCTCAATTTTTTTTCCGAAACCCGCCTCCCAATCTTCTCCCACCGCCCCTTAGTCATTTTTTCCTCACGTACGAATCCGACCTCTCCCTCTCGCCTCCCTCCCGGACGGCGCCGCTCCCTCTCCCTCTCGCCTCCCTCCTCGGTGGCGTCGCTCCCTCTCCCTCTCGCCTCCCTCCCGGACGGCGCCGCTCCCTCTCCCTCTCGCCTCCCTCCCCGGCGGCGCCACCTCCATCCCCGGTCACCGGTGCCGTCCCCCGGTGCCTCCAACCCGGCCTCCGTCCGTGGCCCCAGCCAACCCGGCCCCGCCCTCCATCTGCCAACCCCGCCCCCGATGTTTTCCAGTCTGAAGGTAGAATGGCTTGGATTTACCGTTTGCAATTAACCAAGATGACATTAGTACTTTGGTAGGCAAGTGTAAGTACTTTGGTAGGCAAGTGTAAGTGTTCTTGGAATGTTGTGGTGTGTTGTGATTTGTGGTGTAGTGCCAGGGGTGTATCATCACCTTACATGTATGATACAATGTAAGACACCATATACGAATGAATATTGATATACTAACATCTCCTTGCGCTTTTTCTATATTTCAGCGTTACAGGGATCACTAGGATGACTACCATGTAAGAGCAACTCCAGCAGTAGCCCTCAAATCAAGGCCCATACTTTTGATTTGAGGGCTCCTCCTATTTTTGAGGGCCTAGTTTTTTTGCATCTACTCCAACAGCACCCCTCAAATCTAAGCCCTCAAATCCATTCCACTACACACTAACACATGGGACCCACTCCTCAAATCCGGTCGGAGGAGAGCGGAAGCCCCGGGCGAGCGGGGGATTTTGGCAGCGACGGCGATGGGCGAGGCGACACGCGGAGGCGACGGGCATGGCGACGGGCATGGCGACGGGCGAGGCGACGGGCGGAGGCGTCGAGCGAGGCGACGGGCGAACGGAGGAGTCAGGCGAGGCGGGGGCGAGCGGAAACGGCAGAGGCGGGGGATTTTGGCGGCGCAAGGGGACACGGCGGCGGCGGAGTCGGCGAGGCGGGCGAGCGGCAGAGGCGGGTATTTTGGTGGCGCGGGGACACGAGCAGCGACGGAGGAGTTGGGCGAGGCGGGGGGCAAGCAGAAGCGAAGGAGTCGGGCGAGACGGGGGGCGAGCAGAAGCGGCGGATTTTGGAGGGCGCGGGGGAAGTTTCACTGAGCGGGAAAAAACCGAAGGATGAGAGCCAGGAGAGGGCCCCTAGGAATGAGGGCTTGAAGACCTCATTTGAGAGGCCTCCTATTTTTGAGAGCCAAGTAGGGGCCCTGTTGGAGCTGAGTTTTTTGCTCTGGCTCTCAAACTTGAGTTTGAGAGGCCAAGTAGGGGCCCTGCTGGAGTTGCTCTAAGTGTGAAGCACCATCATTTATTACTGAGAACTGCTGGATAGTCTTACATAATATGTTGGTTTCATGTTCAGGATGAGCTTTGAAGTCCCCCCAAATCTTGCGTTCTTCGAGAAGCTGGAATATGCCAAGGACATTGCGATATAATTATTACCAATGATTGATCCGCCAGGCCAGAACAACCTTAAGTGTTAACAACCTGAAGTGTTTCTTGTCATGTGTGGGGGAAAATGATTGAATACCCAGATTAGAATGAAATGAACAAGCCTGAAGACTATTCCTGGCTGACAGCAGGATAGCCAATTCGACCCATCAGCAAAAACTCGGCCTTGGCCCTGAAATAGTGAAATGTGACGTCGTAATGTTGTGTGCGTGGTGTACCTTCTGTAATACAAATAATGTCTTGTTGACTATACAAGGGTTAACATTTTACTTCATAGTACAAATACTGTTGCTGAAGAGTTCTTATTTGGTGTATGATGAATTGATGATTGGGCTGGACCTATACGTTTGTGTATGATGAATTGATGATTGAAGAAGCATGTGGCATTCTTTTAAAAAAGAAGCATATATTAGCATTTCTGTCGTGCATCAAAGCAAGGATTCTGTTGCATTGCAAGTTTGTAGGTACCCATAAATATGTGGATATGCTTTCTGTTGTAAAACTTGTTTATGATTAGAAATTCATTGGCTAATTAATTTGTAAATCAGAATAGCAACATAATTTTGTAAACACAGTGAGACAAGGGTGTAAGTATAACACGGCAATGGCTCAAAAACAACACTGCTTTATTAAAAAATCGCTATTGGTTCTCCATGACAATTAGAACGATCACATCAGTTCTTCATGCAAGCTGATGGTGATGGTGATGCAGATTGACAATTGGAAAAAAGCTGCAGATTGATAGTTCAACATGCATGTCAAATTCACCATACTCCATAGCACCATTACTTCTTCTAATATGTTTTGACAAATGCTACTTTGATTCTGATATGTGTCACTGAGATGATCCTCCTCCTTCTGATACTTACCGTGGATGGCATTATACAGCTGGGTTGTTTTCTACCACTTCGGGTTTTCTGGCAGGGATGGAGCCAATAATTGAGACAAATTCATTTTAGTTTCCAGGCTTTGCACAGAAAGGATTCTCAGGTTTCTCACACACCACTGATCAATTTTGACTAATCAAAACAATCTCAAGCTCGAGAACGATCAATTGCAAATTCATTCAACAAATTCAATTATGCACACCATAATACATTATACTTTCAGAAGAGCATTATACATTCGAAGAGCAAACCTAAACCCACGGATCCATCGATACATTCTCGGGCTGATACATTCACAGGCTCGATACATTCAGAACAAACAATTGGAATCGACAATTGAAAAATTGGAGTAACAAACAATTGGAAACACCACGAGTTTGATTCGGGGCGTTGGCGCTCGGGAGGAGGCCGGCTCGGACGGCGTCGGCGCTTAGGGGAGCAGATCAGGTCAGAGGGCGGCGGCGGCGCTCGGGGAGGAGGCCAGCTCGGAGGTCGTCGATGCTCAGGGGCACACTGGGTCGGAGAGCGGCGGTGCTTGGGGAAGAAGTGAGGGGAGGAGGCCGGGTCGAAGGGCGTAGATGCTTGGGGAGAAGGCCGGCTCAGACGGCATCAAATCTCGCGGAGCAGACCAGGTCGAAGGCCGGCTCGGACGGCGTCGGAGCTCGGGGAGGTGGTGGTGCTGCCGACGGAGGGAGGCTTCCCCTTTTGCCTAACCCTAGACTGGTGGTGAGACTTCACGGGAGAAGGGGTCGGAGGTCGGCGGTGCTCCGGTAGGAGGTTGGGTCGGAGGGTGTCGGAGCTCGGGGAGGTGGTGGTGCTGCCGACGGCGGGAGGCCGCCCCTTTTGCCTAACCCTAGCACTGACGTCGCGAGAGAAGGGAGCTATCCGTCGCGGGGAGGAAAAAATGACTGAGGGGCGGTGGGGAGAAGATTGGGAGGCGGGTTTCGGAAAAAAAATTGAGGGGAAGGTAGGGGGTTTTGGCAAATTGGCGTAAGTGATTTGGTGCTTCCACCCTCAAGAATCCGGGCCGTTGGTGGCAGATCTAACGATGCTGGACGATATTAGCACCTTAGCACCCAAATACCTATTAGCACTGGATACGTTTCCATTAAAAATACATGTACGTAAACACTATCATTAAAATACTTCCAATCATGAAGTCTTAAGTGGTAGCTTTAGTTAATAACAATAATAAAATATAATCATGTATAGCAGGCTCGATTTATAAAGGGATAAAATATCATTATCAGTAAATTTCAGAGAGCACTCCAATTAAAAGGTCATAATAACATACAGATGCAAAAATATAAATAGATTCTAATTCAAATTAAACTTAGCCTAGTGATGAATGAAGGTACATAAAATGTCGCACCACAAAATGTTGTCAACCCGGATTCTAACATTAATTCGGTAAGCTAAAAATTATATATATCACTTCTATATAGCATATGCCCTGAATATGAGCGCTCGACAGAATAATGCTCCACTAATATTGCACACTAACTCATAGGTCTAACCTAGCTCATGGAACTTCCTCGATAAATATAAAAATAATAAAAAGAAGTTATTAAATAAAATAGGGTAAGCCATAGTATTCAATGGCCGGCTCAACCTAGTCCTCCCCAAATCTAAAGCAAGATAATCTCATCAATATTTCTATGTCATAAACCTGCCTTCATTGAGTGTCCTACCAATCATCGCTTCGTTCCAACTAGTTCGGCTCCGACAATACTCCGCGTCCAATCAACCTCGTCTCAAATCACCTATTTAATCATAATAAATATTAATCAAGTTCAATTGGGTTTATTTGGATTTATTTGGATATCTTGAGTTATTTGTTTTTATTTGGATTCAGTCGCTTATCGCATCATTAGAAAAAGGGGTCCTGAAGAATCAAGGGAACAAGCATGATCGGAGCAAAGTGAAGATAAAGAACCGAAACTCAAGAGAAAGCATTGTGTGAACTCGAGACCACGGTAAACCGTGCCAGTTGAGTCAATACTTTGATCATGTTGAACCTACATTTTCTGCAAATTACTTTTGTTTAAATTATCAAATTGCATGCTGTTATATTATATGCAAATACATGTTTAATTTAGAATTCTAGTTAAATGCCTATTATCTAACTTGATTAATATTGCCCCTCCTTTGGAATATTTGAACATGAGAACCTTGTCGCCCTAGTGTTGTCCTGGGCGTCGTCCCAGAGGTAATGTAAGCGGCTATAACGCTGAAGGTATAGTATATGGTGCAGAGACCATGAAATGGTGGATGGAATCTGGATCGATATTATTATTGCATTCTTTTACACATTATGTTTTTTGTTCAAAACTGCTAGGTCTCAGGAATTTTTATGTATTATATTTTAAAATAATGATAATACTTCCCACAAAGTAAAAGGTTAGGAAGAGTAAATAGAGTTGTAAGAAAAGAAGATGGTTGTTGAGGTAAACATATAAAGATGTTGGTGGATTCACGTAGATCATAAAAAGGATACGATAGTGTGGATTCTAGAGAAATAAATTGGTGGAGCCTAAATGAATATATAGGCTAGATAGACGATTTGAATGATTTTTGGAAAATCAGGAGGTACAAAGGTAATTGCTGGATTACAACACTGATAACTAATATAAATTCTTAGGAGATGGTGGTGGTAATGGGATTAATAGAATCTGTTGGATTACGGGGTGGTTCAATTGAATCTTTGGGAATTTGGAGGAATGATAACATTTATTGGAGTATAATCTTGGTGAAGGATAATCTTGGTGGATGTATACTAAGGAATCGTAGATTTGATCACTGATATTCTTGGTGGAGGTATATTAGTGGACTAGTTAGAGTTAAATAAGAGGGATTATTGGAAGATCAAATTATGGTTTTGGATCAATAACAAAAGGATTGAATTATTAGAAAGTCCTGATACAAATGATGTCAGTGGATTTAAAGGTAATTACGTTAGAGGATCAATAAAATTCAGAAGTGAAGAGTTGATGAATAGTTATTACAAGATTGGATTATTAGGAATTCATAACACAAAATATATTGGTGGATTAGATAAATGATGTCGCTAGCTGTTCGGAGTTTTAGAAAGTATGTGCTCGATGGATTAAATAAATAATGTCGCTTGCTGTTTGGAGTCTTAGATAGAGATCAATAAAGAAAGTGTATTTTGGTGGATTATGTCAATTATGGTAATCACTAGGTGGAGTTTGGGCAGCAACAATGACACTATGATTAAATAATAATAATAATGCTACTAAAAGCGATTTTTGGCAAATAAAATAACCCGAGCCTCTCTTTTGATAAGCCATGCATACTATTTATTTGCATCCTGTGTATTGGCTCGCGAAGCATGGTGGTTTGTGCTCACACTCGCTTTCACCACAAATTTAGAATCAGGAATCAGATCACTACGCTTCAGCAATACTTTTGGGTCATGATGGCGAAGAAAATGAAGATGTCAAGAGCTAGGTCGCGAACCTCGAGTTGGCTACCTGTGGGCATGTCCTGAGGGTTCTACCTGTGTGCTTCGTTTCCGCTGCTGCATTTTATTGATTTCGGCCCAATCAGCCCGTGAGTAAGTTTACTATTACATTTACGCTTCCACATGATATGTACTTTGATATTCAGAACTGTAATCTGTGAGCACTATCTACTGATCCAGGGAATAGTGCGGTGGAATCACAGAAGATTCCGGATTGTAATATCTGGGCCCCTACATCAAGTCCGTAGGATGGGGACCTTCGTCCGACTACATCGTGGTTATACACTCCGTCCATCCACGTCGTGGTTGTAGACTTCGTCCAACCGCCTCACGGTTGAGATTTTATCTGACTACCTTGTGGTCGTAGACACTTCGTCTGACCACCTCACGGTTGTACACACTTCATTTGACCGCCTCACGACTGAGACTTCGTCTGACTATCCCATGGTCATAGATGCTTCATCCAAATACCTCACAGTTGTAAATGTCTCGTATGACCGCCTTGCGGTCGTAGATGCCTCGTCCGATCACCTCGTGATCAAGACTTCATCCGACCACCTTATGGTCATGGACACTTCATCTAACAACCTTGTGGTCATAAATGCTTAGTCCGACCACCTTGTGGTTGTAGACACTCGCGCATGCAAGTCTTTGGCTCACCGCCAACTTCGTCGATGAGCAGGGGACGAACCGCGCACGTTAGTTTTGTCTCACTGCCACTTTGTCAGCATCAAGTTCGAAGGATGGGGGACCTTCCTCTGACCTCCGACCACATTGTGGTCATAGACTCCGTACGACCATGTCATGGTTGTAGACTTTGTTCGACTGCCTCGTGGTCATAGACTTCATTCGACCACGTATTGGTCATTGAATTTGTCTGATTGCCTCGTGGTCTTAGACTTCATCTGACCACCTCGTGGCTGTGGATGCTTCATCCGACCACCTTGTGGTCGTAGACGCTTGTGTGTGCAAGTATTCAACTCGCTGCCAATTTCGTCGACGAGCGGGGGATGGATTGCACGCGTTAGTTTCGTCTCATCGCCGCCTTTGTCAACCCCGAGTCTGAATGGTGGGGGATGGGCCGTGTGCATTAGCTTCATCTCGTCGCCGCCTTCATCGACCCTGAGTCCAAAGGGTGCGGGACAGGATGTGCACCTCAAAGTTTCGTCTCACCATCGCCTTTATCAACCATGAGTCCAAAGGTGGGGATGGACTGCGCGCATCAGCTTCATCTCATCACCGTCTTCGTCAACCCCGAGTCCAAAGGGTGAGGGATGGGCTGCGCACCTCAGCTTTGTCTCGTCGCCACCTTCATCAACCCCATGTTTGAAAGGCAAGGGATGGGCCACACGCCTTAGCTTCATCTCATCGCCGCCTTCATCAACCCCGAGTTCAAAGTGTGCAAGATAGAACGCGCACCTCAGAGCTTCATCTCACTGCCACCTTCATAGACCACGAGTCTGAAGGTGGGGGACGGGCCACATGCGTCAGTTTTGTCTCATCACTGACTTCATCAATGTCAAGTCTGCAGGGCAGGGGATGGGCCACATGCGTTAGCTTCGTCTCATCACCGCCTTCATCGACCCTAAGTCCGAAGGGTACGGGATAGAATGCACGCCTTAGAGCTTCGTCTCACTGCTGCCTTCGTCGACTGTGAGTCTGAAGGTGGGGGACGGGCTATGTGTATCAGTTTCATCTCTCCGCTGACTTTATCGACATCAAGTCCGAAGGGTGGGGGATGGCCAAGCGTGTCACAGTTCCATCTCACCATCGACTTCATTGACCCTGGGTCTGAAGGGTGCGAGACGGAATACGCACCTCAGAGCTTTGTCTCGCCACCGTCTTTGTTGACCATGAGTCTGAAGGTGGGGATGGCCCGTGCGCATCAGTTTTGTCTCACCACCGATATCGTCAACGTGAAGTCCAAAGGGTGAGGGACAAGCCGCGCGCATCAAGGCTTTATCTCGCTGCCGACTTCGTTGATGCTAAGTCCAATGGGCGGGGGAGTGGCCGCACGTGTTAGCTTTGTCTCATCACTGCCTTCATCAACCCTGAGTCTGAAGGATGTGGGATGGAACATGTGTCTCAAAGCTTCGTCTCACCGTTGCCTTTGTCGACAGTGAATCCGAAGGCGGGGGATAGGCCGTGCACATCAATTTCATCTCACATCGACATCATCGATGTCAAGTTTGAAGGGTGGGGGACGACCCACGCACGTCATAGTTCCGTCTTGCCACAGACTTCATCGACCCAAAGTCCGAAGGATGGGGATGAACCGCGTGCACCGCAGCTTCGTCTCACCACTGCCTTCATCCACCCCGAGTCCAAAGGGTGGGAGACGGGCCACGTGGGTCCAAGTCTTTGGCCTACCACTGACTTCATCGATGCCTAGTCTGAAGGGTGGGTCGGGCCCACGTGCCATAGGACCGCACGCGCAAGGATTTGACTTGCCACCATTGAAGACTTCGTCGATGCCAAGTCCAAAGGGTGGGGATGCACTGTGCATGCCGATCGGGCGTGTCAGAGATTCATCTCATCACCAACTTTATCCACATCGAGTTTGAAGGGTATGGGACAGACCACACGTGTCAGAGATTCATCTCATCGCCAACTTCGTCCATGCTAGGTCCTAAGGGTGCGGGACGGACCGCATGCGTCGAAGATTCATCTCGCCGCTGACTTCGTCAACACCTCATCAGCGTACAACTATTCACACACTTCGTTTGACCACCTCATGATCGCATACTCTGTCCAACCACATCGCGGTCGTAGGCTCCATCTGACCACCTCGTGGTCATAGATGTAGTCGTCAGGACTTCGTTCGACCACTCGTGCTTAGGAATTCATCGACACTTCGTCTGACCACTTCGAGGCCGTGACTTTGTTGATACCTACGACCACCACGTGGTCACACCTTCAGCAACCATGTCACGACCAACATGGTTGTTAGGCCTTCTCTGACTGTGTCGGAGGCACCAACCCGACGAGGCACCTGGGCTTTTGGTGTGGGACTTCGCCACCTACGTCTACAAGCCGCCTAAGGTTGGGGCACGACCTACGCGTGCTGGCTCAGCCTCTGCCAGGAGATGCCACAACCACATCAAGATTAGTCAAACAATCCTGCTCCAGGAGGTTTATAGCATCCACAGCCCTAGGGATTGGAAGCTACCAGCTGCATCAACTCACGCATCAGCACCTACATGCTTACTGCTAGTGGATGGGGGCGGGACCAGCTTGGGCCAATTATTCACGTCAGCTCACCCATCAGGACCTCCGCACTTGCTATCAAGTGAGTACTGTTGTAGGGGTGGCCCAACCCCATGACTGGGCCTTACAACTAGCCCAATATGTAATAGACCCAATAGTACAAAGGAATGTACCAATATACCCTCACCTTTTGTAATTATTAAGGGGTGGGATGGGAATTTCCCATCCTACCCCATTCATGTATATAAACCCCCAATAGGGGTATAAGAAGGGCAGATCCCCTCATTTCATACACAAAGCACTCTCTCTCTCTATCATTGGCTCTCTCTAGCTAGTCCCCTCATATGTTGTTTGGTCAGTAGCCACAACAATCACAAATATAATTATATTAAATGTACAACTACATTCCGTACCATTTATTATATACTTGCATTAAAATTTTATTTCAAAGCCAACTTGGATAAAAGAGATGAGATATGAAAAGAGAGCAATCCAGCTAAGAGGAGCAACTAGGCTGCAAGAGTATGTAATAGGATGGTAAAAGGGACCTTGGATAGGAAAGAGAGGGCCACTACTACAAAAGAGGCTATACTAGATGGCTACATCACAGACGGTTCATACAGAACCGTCTGTAATTAAACTGTCACAGATGGTTTATACTGGCAACCGTCTGTGATATTTTCATAGACGGTTATTAACACGAACCGTCTGTGATAATTGAGACATCACAGACGGTTCGTATTAAGAACCGTCTGTGAACTTTCATAGACGGTTCTTAATACGAACCATCTGTGATAATCTGGAAAACACAGACGGTTCGTGTTAATAACCGTCTGTGAAACTATCACAGACGGTTCTTAATACGAACCGCCTGCGTGGTAAACCCGATGCATCGTTGTCGTATGAACTACGAAGCTAAACCGAGACGAGTCAAATTCAAGGCAATTTTATTACAAAAGTGCAAAAAGGGATTCCAGATTTGAATCTTCGGGCTTCATATGCTTCTTCGTCGACTTCTGGAGTTGGAGGATCAGCCGCTGTGTTCTCGAATGCCGTCAAGATTGTCCATGCCCTCTCCACTTCCTCCTCAAGCTTGGACAAATCATTAGCATGTTCCATAATCTCAAACAGGATGCCATGATAAGCTTCCTCAGAATCGGCCGATTCTACTTGATCGGCAAGGTTATCCATGTGTGTCTGCACTTCCGCATGATCTTCCTCCGTTTTGTGCACATTGTAGAGAAGAACGAGGCTGAGGGCGGTTTCCCTATCCTGAGCGGCAACAAGACACCTCCGTCGACGGCGGATGATGAGGTCCAGCTGACGGATGGAAGCGAGTCGAGGAAGGAGAGCAGGGCGTGAGCGGAGGAGCTACTCCAGACGTAAATTATTGGCCGCCTGTGTAAGGTTGCGTCCGAACAACTCATGATGAATAGATGAGAGGAAGGAGATCAAAAGAATTTTAGATGTCATTATTGAGAAATGTGGTGATGAAGAAAATGAGGAGAGGACATACAGTGTGTAGAAGAGCAGGATTAGGGCGTGCATATTTAAGCATTAACACAGATGGTTCGTATTCCAAACCGTCTCTGATCTATCACAGACGGTTGGTATTACAAACCGTCTGTGATATTATGGATATCACTGACGGTTCATGTTAATAACCATCTGTGATGATTACATGTCACCGATAATTGGCATATACCCAGGATTCGATCTCACCCGTCCATTCTCTCCACATTGAATGGAAGGCAGTAGTTCCTCCCACGGCTCGGCCCTTATTAATAACTCCCCATCTACCTTTCCAGCGGTACTAGTCACGCGTGAGTTCATCCACTACCACTAGCTAGCATCTCCCCTCCGCTATGAGCTAGCGCCTCCGTCGCGGCATGGCGGGTGGATGGACAACACACTCTTGCCGTAAGTGTCGTAAGTGTGTCTTGTTCATCCTCACCGTCGTGCCATGAAGGGTTCGTTAGCTTGTTGTCCTGTATTAGATCTAAATGTGTTGTTGTGCTTACCTCTATATTTGCTTGTTCCTCCACAACGCCGACTACTGCCGTGAGCTAGCGCCTCCGTTGTGGCACAGCGAGAAGATAGACAACACACTTTTGCCGTAAGTGTCGTAAGGGTGTCTTTTTTATCTTCAATGTCGTGCCACGAAGGGCTCGTTAGCTGTAATAGATCTGAATGTGTTGTTGTGCTTGCGTCTGTATTTGCTTGTTTTCAAAGACCATGGGACATTATTTAATTTCTTGAGGCTAGCCAAAAAAACTTAAAAAATTTGACGTATAGAGTGATCTATCACAGACGGCTTGTGGTATAAACCGTCTGTGAAGGTCTATCACAGACGGTTCTATTTACGAACCGTCTGTGATAAGCACAATCACAGATGGTTAGTAACACGAACTGTCTGTGATAGTATGCATCACAGACGGTTCGTGTTAATAACCGTCTGTGATAAGCAAATGTTACCAATAATTGGCGTATACCCAGGATTTTGATCTCACCCGTCCACTCTCTCCACATCGAATGGCAGGCAGCAGTTCCTCCCATTGCTCGACCCTTATTAATAACTCCCCATCTACCTTTCCAGCCGTACTAGTCACGCGTGAGTTCATCCACTACCACTAGCTAGCATCTCCCCTCCGCTATGAGCTAGCGCCTCCGTCGCGGCACGACGGGTGGCTGGACAACACACTCTTACCGTAAGTGTCGTAAGTGTGTCTTGTTCAGCCGCACCGTCGTGCCATGAAGGGTTCGTTAGCTTGTTATCATGTAATAGATCTGAATGTGTTGTTGTGCTTGCCTCTGTATTTGCTTGTTCCTCCACAACGCCGACTATTGTCAACACACTCTTGCCGTAAGTGTGGTAAGTGTGTCTTGTTCTGCTGCACCGTCGTGCCATGAAGGGTTCGTTAGCTTGTTATCCTGTAATAGATCTGAATGTGTTGTTGTGCTTGCGTCTGTATTTGCTTGTTTTCATAGGGCATGGGTAACATTATTTTATTTCTTCTTTCCGTAGAGAGTGAACTATCACAAACGGTTTGTAGTGTAAACTGTCTATAAAGGACTATCATAAACGGTTCTATATACGAACCGTCTGTGATACTCACCAATCACAGATGGTTCTTATTGCGAACCGTCTGTGATATTATTTACATCACAGACGGTTCGTGTTAATAACCGTCTGTGATAATGTAGACTATCACAGACGGTTCTTTATATGAACCGTCTGTGATAAGAACCAATCACAGACGGTTATTAATATTAACCGTCTGTGATATTGTTGGTATCACAGACGGTGCGTATATAGAACCGTCTGTGATAATTCACAGACGGTTATTAACACGAACCGTCTGTGATATATTGTTTTCACAGACCATTTGTGGTTGGAACCGTCTGTGATATTCTGCACACTATTAATTACTTAGCGTACTTGCTCGATGTCGACACAGATCTATCTTCATTGCGCTGCATCGGTGGAGCAAGGCGGCCGGCTTTAGGGAGTTAGGGGTGAAAACATATCACCGTCTTCTTAGTGATCTCATCAGAGGTTAGTACTCAATTACTTGACATTCTTAGTGATCTGATCTGATCACCGTCTTTTGTTTAATTTAAATCTAGCTAGCTAGCTAGGTTTAGAAAGATAATGTTAGTTTGCTGGATTTCAGAATGGGTGGCTAGCTAGCTATATACCTACGTAATATATATATAGATGTATGTCATCTACATGTAAGTATGTATAGCTAGTCTGATTTGCTATGTAGTAGTGGTAATAATCATTTTTGACACCCATTTGTTACTTATGTAGCGTAGATGGACCGAAGCTAGATGTACAAATGAACTTGATTCGAAGGGGTTTCAGAAAAGGGTACAAATGTTGGACCAGTCACGGTGAAGAGAAGAGTGCACAAGAAAGTAGTTATGACATAGTCGAGGGAGACAACGATATGCCAGATGTGGACTGTTCTTTTGATCATGAGGATAGGTCGCAGGATGACAATCTGGATCAGATGTTACGTGATGCAGAAGGGAACTATAGTGAGAGAGAGTTTGGTAAATTCGAGGGTTTGATGGAGGACTCGGAGAAACCTTTGTTCCCGGGCTGCAATCTGCAATACATGAGGTTGTCATTAGTTCTAGAACTGCTGAAATTGAAGGCAAGCAATGTTGGTCCGACAAGAGTTTCACGGCATTGTTAGGTCTCCTAGCGGACATGCTTCCAACAGGAAATGTGTTGCCGAGAACCACCTACCAAGCCAAAAGATTCTTTGTCCATTAGGAATGGAAGTAGAAAGAATACATGCATGTCCAAATGATTGTATCATGTACTGTAAAGAGTATGCTAGCTTACATGTTTGTCCGGTGTGCAAAGCATCTCGATACAAGCGTAAAAATGACTCTAATGATGGGAAGGGCATCGAGGTGAAGCAAGGACCTCCTGCTAAGGTGATGTGGTATCTTCCTGTAATCCCCCGTTTGAAGCATTTATTTGCAAACCGCAAGGATGCAAGATTGATGCGTTGGCACTGGGAGCAGCGTAAGAAAGACGGAATGATAAGACATGTTGTTGATTCTGCCCAGTGGAGGAACATCGATAGGATGTTTGTAGATTTCGGTGTGGAATTGAGAAATATAAGGTTTGGGTTGAGTACAGATGGAATGAATCCTTTTGGTAACATGAGCAGCCGACATAGCTCCTGGCCCGTGACTCTGTGCATGTACAACCTTCCTCCTTGGCTGTGTATGAAGCAGAAGTATATTTTGATGTCACTACTTATCCAAGGGTCGAAGCAACCTAGCAACGATATTGATGTGTTCTTAGCACCATTGGTGGAAGATCTTGCAATACTGTGGAACGAAGGGGTATATGTATTGGATGCGGACAAACGAGAGAACTTCACTCTACGCGCCATGTTGTTCTGCACCATTAATGATTTTCCTGCGCTTGGTAACCTGTCAGGGTTGAGTACAAAAGGAGCCAAAGCATGTCCGCACTGCTTAGATTATACCGAGAGTGTGTGGTTGAACAACTCGCGCAAAACTGTGTAAATGCGTCACCGTAGGTTCCTTCCAAAGTATCACCCATACCGCAAGATGAAGAAACAATTTGACGGAAAAAAAAAGGATGACTCAGTACCAAGACCTTTTAGCGGAAAAGAGGTGTATGATATGGTCAAGGATATAAACGTTGTGCTTGGAAAGGGACGTAAATTGAGGAAGAACATGTGGAAAAAGAGGTCAATATTTGGGACTTGCCTTATTGGGAGCACTTAGAAGTTCGCAATTGCATCGATGTCATGCATATAGAGAAGAATGTATGTGACAGTTTGATTGGTCTCTTACTGAACATTCCTGATAAAACAAAGGCTGGTGTTAACGCAAGGCGTGACTTGGTCGCTATGAACATCAGGACCGAGTTAGCACCGATAAAGGCCAGACGTACCTTCCCCCAGCTTGCTACACTCTGTCTAAGTCCGAGAGAACTGAACTGTGCCAATCCTTACATGGTGTGAAAGTTCCATCTGGTCACTCCACCAGCATGAAGAAACTTGTTTCCATGGAACATTTGAAATTAATTGGCATGAAGTCTCACGACTGTCATGTGCTAATGACACAAATGCTACTATTGCAATTAGAAGTATTTTGCCGAACAAGGTTCGAGTGACAATCATAAGGCTATGTTATTTCTTCAACGCAATTGCTCAGAAGGTCATTGATCCCAATGGACTAGATGCTCTGCAAACCAAGGTGGTGACAACTCTATGTCATCTAGAGATGTATTTCCCTCATCATTTTTTGATATCATGGTCCATCTCATTGTCCACCTTGTGAAAGAGATAAAAATTGTGGCCCCGTATTTCTACGTCATATGTACCCTTTCGAGAGGTACATGGGAATTCTGAAGTCCTATGTACGCAATCGATCTCGACCGGAGGGTAGCATTATCGAAGGTTATACAACATAAGAGGTCATTGAATTCTGCATCGGCTACATGGCTCAGGACGAGCCGATAGGTGTACCTCTATCTCGTCACGAGGGGAGGCTAGAGGGTATCGGGACTATCAGAAGGAAAGCAATAACTCCGGATCAAAATACGTATGGTCAAGCCCATTTCATGGTTTTACAACACATGACTGAAGTGACCCCATATATTGAAGAGCACAAGGACATGCTACGTCAGAAGAATACAGGCCAGTCAGAAGTTTGGATCACGAGACAACACAACCGTCAGTTCAACGAATGGTTGAAGGCGCAATTGACTAGGAGGTCGTCAAGTGAAACACTACAATGGTTGGCAAAAGGGCCAAAATTTACAATTGTGACATGGCAAAGATACGACATTAATGGCTACACATTTTATACAACAGATTAGGATAGAAAGTGCACAGTGCAGAACTCAGGTGTCCGCATAGATGCCTATGATGCGCACGTCAATACCGCTGGCTGAAGCTCATACTACATGCTTGTAGAGAAGATTTGGGAGCTTGACTATGTAATTTTCAAGATTCCTCTATTTTGGTACCGTTGGGTCCAACTCCCACGGGGTGTAAAGGTCGACAAGTACAGCATCACTACCATGGACCTCGAATGTGTAGGATACAAAGACGAACCATTCGTACTCGCAAGGCAAGTTGTTCAAGTATTTTATGTAATCGACCCGGCAAATAAGAAGCGCCATGTAGTTCTTCAGGGAAAAAGAAGGATTGTCGGGGTTGTGAATGTTGTGGATGAGGGAGAGTACAATCAATTTGATGATTTGCCTCCATTCGGTGACGGCATTAGGCTCGAGGAAGAACAAGGCGATGAAGCAAGCTATATGTGTGTCGATCATCGTGAAGGGCTTTATTTAAAATGAAATAGCCAAGTGTAATAAATGTAACTATGAAATATTTATATTTATGGTTATGCTCACGTTTTTCATAAATGTAACTATGTTCCATTGTAATTGTAAAATGACTCAGGAACTAAAAAATAGTTATGTTTATAGTTATGCTTGCGTTTTTCATAAATGTATCTATGTTCCATTGTATTTGTAAAATGACATAGGAACCTAGCTAGCTGCTGGTATTTATATTGAACTATTACAGGTGGTTTATTGAAAGAAACCGTCTGTGATAACACATCACAGACGGTTCTATAAATAGAACTGTCTATGATAATATGCATATCACAGACGGTTATATAAATAGAACCGTCTGTGATAATATGATATCACAGACGGTTATATTATAGAACCGTCTGTGATATAACTATCACAGGCGGTTCATTTACGGAACCGTCTGTGATAGATTCCCTATAAATACCCGCGGAGTCGGCACTCGCGCACTCTCTAGTCTCCACTGTCCAGCACCCCTGCTAGCTAGGTTTTGGTCCCTCCCGCCGCCGTTCCCTCCCGACGTCGCCGCCGGTTCCTCCCGACGCCCCTCGCTCCCACCGCCGGTCCCTCCCGACGCCGCTCCCTCCCGAGAAGTATTTTATGATATATGCTTGCATTTTAGCTTTATGATATATGCTTGACATGTATTTTACGATATATGCTTGACATGTTAGTTTTATGATATATGCTTCACATGTATTCTATGATATATGCTTGACATGTATTTTATGTTGTATGCTTCACATGTTAGCTTTATGATATATGCTTCACATGTATTTTATGTTATATGCTTGACATGTTAGCTTTATGATATATGCTTTATTAGTACTTTATGATATATGCTTCACATGTTAGCTTGCTAAATTGTAGCATATAATATATGCTGCACTTGTTTAGCTCACTGCAGTGATGCAGTCACTTCAGTTAGTCAATCATTAGAACTTTGTCAAAGGGCATGAAGCAAGTGACGCACACTAGTGTATCCTATTCAATGAACTTGATACAGTGGTTTGTGTCATTTGCTTGATAGAACTTTGTTTAGGCCCATACCTCACTGCGTCCACACAGTCGTCCAAAAATTTTTAATATATGCCACATAGACCTTCAAAGGGCATGAAACAAGTAACACATTCCAAAGTATCCGGTTCAATGAACTTGATACACTGGTTTGTGTCATTTGCTTCATAGAACTTTGTTTATTAGCTACAAAGTCTATTTCGAAGGCCCATAGCTCACGGCAGTTAGTTTTTTCTTAGAAGAGAGATGGCGTCCACACAGTCTTCATCGTCGTCATCTGGGTCTCATGCTCCCAAGATTGCGAAAACTAAGCGTGGCCGAGGAGTATCGAAAAGGCCAGAGGGCCGAATGACCATCACGGTGGTCTCTTCGAATGGGGTCCCTCTGGAACCGACGAAAGCAGCGTCATCATTTCGGACTACCTGCGGGATAATAGGAAGGCAACGGGTCCCCATCACCATAGCAAGCTGGAAAGATTTGACAAAGGATCACAAAAATCAGCTATGGGAGGAAATTACAAATTCATTCGAGATCCCAGCAGAAGTACAGGGACTCGTGCAACGGCAGGCGCTCCTCGCAATGGGAAAAGCATGGAAGAATTTTAAGAGCAATCTTGTGACGCATTACATGGCCAAGGATGTCACGCCCTTCACGAAGTATCCTTTCCTGTCGCCGAAAACATGGGAGGCCTTTGTGCAGATGAAGACAACGACCGAATTTCAAGAACAAAGTGCGGCGCACAAGGCTCTCCAGTCACAAAACACTCACCCTCACAGGCTCGGCACCGCTGGGTGCGCGGGTAAAATCCCGCAGTGGAGGATGCAGGACGAGGCCACAATCCAATCGGAGGCCTCCCCACCATTTGCCGGGATCGCAAACGAGCGCGCTCGAAACTGGTTGAGAGCGAGGTCATCAACCACATCTTCGGGTGTCTCTTTCAAAAACCCCGCAGATGAGGAAGTATCCCAACGCCTGGTAAAATATGTTAAACTACATAGTTGTTAACACCTCTTGAACTTTATGGGTTCAAAAATAACATGATTAATTGCCTCTTGCAGCAATCATTGACTACCGAATCTTCTCGTGGCTCATTTAAAGAATATAGGGGAGAGATTTACTATCACAGGCCTTAGGAAACAAAGAGCACCTAGGTCACACACGAGGCATGGGGGTTTATGTATTTGGAGGTACGGATTTCTAGATTACTCCGAGACATATAGGAGTAGGAAGAGATCCAAGGCGTACCGCAACAAACAAATAAAACAGGAGCTTCATGCTCAACTTGAGAAACAACTATCTGCTTCACTTCAAGAGCAGACTGCCTCACTTCGAGGAGAGATAGATTCATTGAGGGAAGAACTGAGACAAGTCCGCAACCAATCGCAACCCACCCCTACTACTACGGTACCCAGTCCACCTCAACGTCGCAGTAGCTGCGTGTCCACACCAATTACTGAACATAGCGACACCCGCTTACCTATCGATGACATTCAGGTAATGTACCTCTTTAGAATGGTACATAGATCTCTCTGGTGGACGCCTTAACTCATCTTGTGTCGTTATGTAGGAGCCCATGCCTTGCATCCTCAGAGTCAGGCTTGTTAGCTCTATTCCCATTGACGCTGGGCACGGCGTGGCATATCCATTGCTGCTAGGGACGCTAGTTCACGGTGTACAAGTAGACACCGGTTTCATAAAGATCCTCGGGCAACATCGTCGTGACATTCAAGACTTATTCTTACTATTCAATTCGACTAACTCGACGCCTCACTTCTACGATGCTGGACATCGTAAGTGCATCGCATAATGAAGTTCTACATTCACGTTATACGATAAATGTCATTACTCTTTCTTTATGTATAGATACATGATCCAACAAGTCCGGCGATCACGACAACCGGTCGGTTTCCTAGACCCTCACTTGGTCTCCAAGCAATCTATCAACCAAGATGCATCCTTCGTGCAAGGTTACATAACGAGGGGATTGATTGCTCACAGCGACAAGGAGTACGTCATGGTACCCTTCAATCAAGGGTAAGTACTTTTCACTAGTTGCCACACATATATTTCATTTGTACTTTACATGCAGCATGAACTTAGGATTAATCACTATGGCGACACACATGACTAGGCATCACTGGATTTTGATTGTAATTGTACCAAAGTGGAGCAAGGTAATATACCTTGATTCCCTACTTAGGAGCAACCATGACTTCAGTCGTGTGCAAGAAGTAATTAACAAGTAAACTCATTTCCTCCATACATAACTCTATTGTAATATTTCCTTCGTTTGCAATGGCCTTGGCTAACTTTTTTGAATCACGAGGTCGCTTGTCGCTTATGTTGCCCTAGGAGGAAGACACGACAAATCCAAAGTGCCACAACACGCGATTTCCAGACCGCCACGACACAACAATCCTATATCACACTTTGTTATAATGCCTCTAGAATTGACAATACCTATGTATGTAATTCTATTTTTGCAGTGCCACCAGCAGCTACAGGGTAACGTATGTGGATTCTATGTTTGCCGCCATATGAAGGAAATCATGGATACTAAGATCAATGATCCAGAGGTTTGTCAGGTCTTTCCAATAATTATTATTTTTTGATTATATATATGTATATATATTTATACACACATGCTAATTAATGACTTAACATTGCTCCTAGCGATAGCGGGTGGACTTCGATGAAAGTACGTATGATCTTGACCAACTCATAGAAATTCGTGGAAACCTCTCCGAATTCTTAGTAGCAGAGGTCATAAACAAGGTTGGAGAGTTCCACCCCAGCAATGGTGATAATTAGATGTTGAAACATTGGATTCAATTGTACAAGTCGAACAATTCCTTCAATTTAATTCATTTGTCAGATCTGTGTAATGATTTTCATTCTATATATGTATGTGATCCACGCGCTTGTTACATTCATCCGTAGCGAATTTTGTTGTAATTTACTTTGAGTTGCAATAAACTTATCTCGTCATTTATCCGTAATCGCTTGCTTGCTTGCTTTCGAGGGCATGGCTAGCATATCTCGGGCTAGCCAAAAACGGCAAATAAAATGGCTTATGCACTTGCTATCACGAGACGGTTCGTTGTTAAAAATCATCGTGATATTGTATCACGTGAGCGGTTTCAAAGATCGTCATCACGTGGTATGAATGATATCACAGACGGCCTTTGTTACTAACCGTTTGTGATATACACAATATCATAGATGGTTTTTATTTCGAACCGTCTTTGATATAATTATATCACAGACGGTTAGTAACAAAAAACCGCTCGTGATATTATTGTATATCATGATTTATTTTGTATAAAAACGCTTGTGATACTGCCGATAGTTGAGTATCACAGACGGTTTTTTATACAAAACCGTTTGTGATACTCGACTATCACAGATGGTTTTTTATACAAAATCGTCAGAATGTGAGTTATCACAGACGGCTTGGGAGCCGCTCTGTGATAACCACCTATTATCATCGACACAAACATCGCGGTTCAGAACCGCTCGTGATGACGGTTCCCGATCGCTCAGGATAGGCCTCGCTTGTAGCAGGAGATAGAACATAAGTACCAACAAAACTCTCACTCAGAAAGGGGGCCATAATTAAGTGCCAGCCATTTTCCCATTTTTAACAAACAAAAAATGCTACCATGTTACATTATTATCCTCTCCACAAAGGGTAAGTACTATAAGAGTGAGTAGTGATGGAGGAGCTTAGGACCGGTAGCGCACGTCCAGATGTGAGTGATTCCCAAGTGCATATATTAGCGCAGGTGGAGTGTTGAATGACAGGATAGTCGACCCCAACCAAGGCTATTTGAAGTCGGTGGATGCCGAGTGAGTGTCTCGGGACACCGATGAAGAATAGATGGGTGGAGATTTAAATAATGTAACTCAAAAAACGTTCTATACTCTGAATTTGGCACAACATCTAAGGAAGTACATGATATCTAGTTTCATGAGGGCCCGGAGTAGCTATGGGTATAGTGGCATAACCTGCTCAGGGCACAATAAAATCATGAATTCATGCATGTCTACTAGATTGGAGGCTACGAAGGTCACTAGGGATCTTTCTTCTCCCGAGTGAAAAGTAGTGTTTTTCATAAAGTAAAACTTGCCACTTAATTTCATAAATTATTTTTTCAAAATCAATTGAGTAGGAAATGTGATAACAAATAGAGATGGGTCATACGGTGCACTTTAATATTAATGCTTGCTGAGTACGTTAGTATTCACCCTTGTTATTATTTTCCTTTTTTAGACCCTTGTCCAATCGGGAATATCTTAGTGGGATGAAGTGATCGTAGGCACCGACAAGGCAGCAGGTGATGAGGGCGATGGTTACGAGGATCAAGGTGAGATGGATACCCTATAAGGTTGTTGGGATGAGGAGGCATCCCACTGAGCTGAGCAGGTGAGCGATAGGGTATATGTCCCATACCTTTTCTGTTCATATACTTGTATTAAAAACCATAGCCATACGTGGCAAATGCTGTAATAAAGAGATAGTATCTACATTACTGTTCTGTTGCACGAATCTGGTAAAGGCTTATTATTCATTGGAGTAGTGTTCTACTGGGTAAATGAATAATAATCCATTGCTTAAGTGTGATTACCCTCTGGGTAATGACACGGGGTGTCACAGGTGGTATCAGAGCAATAAGTAGGGCCACACTAATAATGTAGACACTAAGTAAACTTAAGTGGGCATTTCTCACTTCCTATATAGCACTAAGTACTCTACTAATACTTGTCTCCATGTCAATTGCTATTCTACTCTTGTCTCAAATTATTATGTTAAAATATTATCCCTCTTATAGTGACACCGATATGTGGATTCTATGTTTGCGCCATATGAAGGAAATCATGGATACTAAGATCAATGATCGAGGTTTTGTGACTTTCCAATAATTATTATTTTTTGATTATATATATGTATATATATTTATACACACATGCTAATTAATGAAACATTGCTCCTAGCGAATTGGACTTGAGAAATCGTATGATCTTGACCAACTCATAGATTGTAGGAAACCTCTCGAATTCTTAGTAGCAGAAGACAAAACAAGGTTGGAGAGTTCCACCAGCAATGGTGATAATTAGATGTTGAAACATTGGATTCAATTGTACAAGTCGAACAATTCCTTCAATTTAATTCATTTATGAATCGACACCCGCTTACCTATCGATGACATTCGAGGCGATGGTTACGAGGATCAAGGTGAGATGGATACCCTATAAGGTTGTTGGGATGAGGAGGCATCCCAGAGATTTGGCAGTGGCGATAGGGTATATGTCCCATACCTTTTACTGTTCATATACTTGTATTAAAAACCATAGCCATACGTGGCAAATCTTTGTAATAAAGAGATAGTATCTACATTCTTGTTACATTTGCTGAATCTGGTAAGGCTTATTATTCATTGGGTAGTGTTCTCTTGGGTAAATGAATAATAATCCATTAACAAGTGTGATTACCCTGCAGGTAATGACACGGGAGTGTCACCAGTGGTATCAGGCAATAAGTAGGGCCACACTAATAATGTAGACACTAAGTAAACTTAAGTAATGTACCTCTTTAGAATGGTACATAGATCTCTCTCGTGGACGCCTTAACCTCATACTTGTGTCGTTTATAGTGATGGGGAGCCTACATGCCTACATTTTAGCGATCCTCGGAGTCGGGCTTCACGTTAGCTCTATTCCCATTGTAGCTAGGGATTCAGATTTGGTCCCATCCCTACTTCTAGCCATTTCGGCGTCTCGAGCATATCCATTGCTGCACTAGCCAGGCGGAGGAGAGCTGCTAGTGCCTCACGGTGAGAGGCTAGTTCGCCCACTTCCCCGCCGTCCGAGGCTAGAGTGTAGTGGGCCCCACATCACTGTTCACATGGACCCCATCCGAGACATAGTCACCATAGAGGACCTATATAGAGCCTATTTCAGAGACCCCAGCAGTAGCCAGACAGCTGGGTAGGGAGCCAGTAGTAGCCTAGGATGTAGGGAAGACAACGAAGATGAGAGAGATGAGGGGGGTGAGGAGGAGGAGAGGGAGCCAATGTGATATGAACATGAACCCTATGGATACAACCATATTTGCTCTACTTGTTGTTACAATTACAAGAGCTCCTACGCATCACTTAAATTATGAGGTGAGCTCGTTTCAAAGAGATTTTACTTTATTTGATAAAGAACTTATGATATTACATAATGAGAGTTTGTTGCGTTTGTTATCATACACCAAGATTTATGATCAAGATCATGCAATACGTGACACTACACATATGTTAAAACCGAGGACGGTTTTCCATCAAGAAGGGGAGGGTGATGTGACCACGCCACCAACACGTAGGACCATAGCGGCCAATATCAAGAATGAACTAAAGGTGAATTCGTTTCTTCAACTTCAACATATTTTAAATGAGAATATGATGCTACCTAATGATAAAAATATATATATTTGTAGCACCACATCACTTTGGAACCAATTGAAGTAAGGGTTCAAGTTGGACACGTTTTGGAATCCAATTCGGCCTCCGGATCAATTCGGATTCAGCTTGACAAGCCAACTTCAAATGGCCATAACTTTTGATCAGAAGGCTTCCGGGGCCGTGAGTACTCGTTGGAAAGATCTTGGAGTCTACTTTCAGATGGATCTAGTCTCACCTCCAAACTCCACTCAGGCAGATCAGAAACTGCAGAAACAAGCTATGTCACTTTTCAGTCCGACTCAAAGTGGGCGAGGGCCTTGTAACTTGGGCTATTTGGGCGGTACTGTTTACATGAACAGTACCATGCACGTAAATAGTAACTAGGAATAGTACCACATCCCTTTCATTAGATAAGTGTGGCTTCCCCTCCCCTATTTAAGGAGGCCACACCCTTTAGTTTTCCTTGGGTTTGCTTAGATTAATCTGTCTTTGAGCAGTTTCACCGTTCATCGGTTTGTGAGACCCCAACTTGTGAACTTAATATTTATTCGCAATTTCAGATTGCATCTTGTACTCTTTGCTTGTGTTCTTGATTCGCTTGCAGAGATAGCCTGAACCCTCGCAATCACTACACCATCGCCTCGTTGGTTATCAACCGTGCCCAAACATGATTGACCTCGCTAAGAAGGCTATCTCCTGCAAGCGAATCGAGAACACAAGCAAGAGAGTACAAGATGCAATCTGAAATTGCGAATAAATATTAAGTTCACAAGTTGGGGTCTCACAAACCGATGAACGGTGAAACTGTTCAAAGACAGATTAATCTAAGCAAAACCCAAGGAAAACTAAAGGGGTGTGGCCTCCTTAAATAGGGGAGGGGGAAGCCACACTTATCTAATGAAAAGGGATGTGGTACTATTCCTAGTTACTGTTTACGTGCATGGTACTGTTCACGTGAACAGTACCAGCCCAAATAGCCCAAGTTACAAGGCCCTCGGCCCACTTTGAGTCGGACTGGAAAAGTGATATAGCTTGTTTCGCAGTTTCTGATCTACTCGAGTGGATTTTGGAGGTGAGACCAGATCCATCTGAAAGTAGACTCCAAGATCTTTCCAACGAGTACTCACGGGCCCCGAGAAGCCTTCTGGATCAAAAGTTATGGCCATTTGAAGTTGGCTTGTCAAGCTGAATCCGAATTGATCTGGAGGCCGAATTGGATTCCAAAACCTGTCCAACTTGAACCCTTACTTCAATTGGTTCCAAAGTGATGTGGTGCTACAAATATATATATTTTTATCATTAGGTAGCATCATATTCTCATTTAAAATATGTTGAAGTTGAAGAAACGAATTCACCTTTAGTTCATTCTTGATATTGGCCGCTATGGTCGTACGTGTTGGTGGCGTGGTCACATCACAATGAGCCCATAGTCTATGTTATCCTCCTGGGGTACATAGAGTTTGCCGGGGTGTGTTATTTATGTTTACTTGTTGTATTGTGTTGTTGTATATGAGTCCTTTCATTCTTAGTAGAGACCTTGTATCAGCATTAGGGCTTGTACTTGAGATGGTAATTTGTGCTCTCTGCTTCTACCGTTTAATCTAATTCTAGTTAGAGCATGTGCCTGAGGTAATAGTTTCTATTCACCACTGCTGTCATTTACCTTGCACCTAGTTAGAAGCATGTTCTTGCAATTCCTTGTGCCGGCCATTAATTAATTAACCTAGTAGGCTTGCAACCCAACCTAGGATAGGTTGCTTGCGAATTTAGAAGCTAGGGTATCACTTTAAATGGTAAGTAGTAGTGCCTGGGCTAGAGGCATGAAGCTAGACTTACCGCCATATGGTGGCTCAACTAACTCGCAACCGTGTTAGTGAGCAACCAATTACATGGGAGGAGTTCAAACTGTGGTTTTCGGAGACACACGTGCCTACTAGGAGAATGGAGCTTAAGAAGAGGGAGTTTAGAGCTTTGACCCAGGGCAGGAAAAAGATGATATATTGCCTTAGCCAGTTCAATGAACTCTCCTGCTATGCACCCACTGATGTAGACACTAAGGAGAAGCAAATAGACAAATTCATGGCAGGAATACACCTATACCTCAAAATGCTCCTGTCCATCCACAAAATCATAGAATTCCAAGACCTTGTCAATAGAGATATTATCCTAGAGAGGGAGCATTCCAACCTCACCAAAGAGAGGAGGAAGAATGCCAAGGTAGACCATGGTCTAGCACCCACCTTTAGACCTCGCCTACAGATGCAACTGTCCAATCCACCTCGGTATGGGCCTCCTAAGCCTAGACTATTCAACCCCTTCTTTCAAAGGCCAAACACCCCACAACAGTCGGTCGCACTAGCAATTAGGTGTGCGACATGCAGAGGTGGCCACCTGACAAAAGACTGTTTGAAAGGCACCATTGCTTGCTTTAATTGTGGAAAGCCTGGGCATCGCAAGGCCAAATGTCCCTACCCCCAGCTGCCCATTAGATAAACCATATAGCCAACATATGTGCCACAACTGCTAGCACCAGCCCCATAACAGATTTTTCACCCAAATCCTCCCAAAATTAACCAGCCAATCATGGGAGAAGCTGGAAGAGGAGGGCCGTTAAGACTCAACCATGTGACCACATAATAGATGGAGAAGCCATTGATGTGGTCACTAGTAAATTACTAGTCCCACCTTCAACTAGTACTATTCATTTTGATCCTAGAGCAACCCACTCCTTTATATCCCATAAATTTCTAGTGGAACTAATGCCATAACCATTAGAAAAATCTATAGAGGAAGTGACATCTATCAAAAAGGGACAAGCCATCATAATCCACAACACAAAATTGTTAGTAGACCTCTATGTGATCAACTTAAGTGGCCTAGAGGTGATATTGGGTATGGATTGGCTACATAAAGAGATGAGCAGTGAAACAACCTTGTTTTCTCAACTCAGTCATAAGGATTGAGGAATTTTACAGGTAAAGTTGGGAAACTCTGCAGAGTCATAATATGTGATATTCGAATACGCCGTGCTTCCGATAAATGAAGCTGTGTTTAATGGGTGATTCCAACAGCGAAGTATAAGTAGATTTGGAAACATTTTGGAAATGTTGAATTTTGGTAATCAAGCTTTGAAAGCCCAAATTCCTTAAGAAGTTTATAATTTGTTATCTCATGTTTAAAAATGTTTACAAATAAAATTGCATCCACAAATACTTTACAAAACTACTATACTCCTATCCATTGGAAATCATGACAAATAGTTATATAGCATTTTCCCATGTGACTTGTTGAGTACAGTTAGTTGTACTCATGCTTGCTAAAATCATAAACAGAAAATGCTTGCAAAGAAAATAAAGGAATCTATAAAGATGGTGTTGAGGAGCACTACGATGTAGACGACACCTGGTGTTAGGGTTTATTCTACACTCAGGCATGCCTGTGGAGTTTTTTGTATTATAATATAACTTTAGGTTGTACGTCCCGCTATGTAAAACTTGGCTGCTAACCTTAATTTTGCAATACAGTTTGGTTTTTACACTTAAGCTTATGTTGGCAATGGTGTACACTCGTCTACAGTACTCGTAGCTGA
The DNA here is from genome assembly GCA_036346575.1 of Dendrocalamus sinicus. Lineage (NCBI taxonomy): Eukaryota > Viridiplantae > Streptophyta > Magnoliopsida > Poales > Poaceae > Dendrocalamus > Dendrocalamus sinicus. Next base: position 29,126,168 of record CM070645.1, read on the forward strand.
ATAATCCTAGGCAGTTGCAAAGGAATCCTAACAACCCCAGAAATGGGGGCGTTACAAGTGGTGAGGGGGGGTTGTATATTTGGGCAGATGTTGGTTCGCTTTGACATGTCTGAATATGTTGGGTCTAGATCTGTGTTGCATCTCATCGGAGCACCTCCAAGGTTTTGTGTGCTGATCTCTTGTGGTTGAACTTTACATTTTCATACTTGTCTTTTTTGGCTGATCTCAGTTCTTTTTTTTTGTTACATCTTAAAGCTATCATGATTCATGGCCATGAAGATGGTGGACAACTGACTGAGAAAGTCAGGAGGCGCCCATATAGTGTCATCCTTTTTGATGAGGTGGAGAAGGCAGATCCCGCGGTGTTCAACGTTTTTCTTCAACTCCTTGATGATGGTATGTTAACCAAAGGCAACGGCAGGACCGTAGATTTCAAGAATACCATCATCATTATGACCTCAAATCTGGGAGCAGAGCACCTAATGGCAGGAATGACTGGCGGAAAAACAATGGAAGCTGCGCGGGACCTTCTCATGAAACAAGTTTGTAAATCCCAAGCTACCCCTGTAAACGCTATCCTAGCCGCATTGGCAATTTCGGATTGTTGTAATGTGATCGTATGGCACAATCAGAGAGGGAGTGAATGATTGTCTCTGCTTCTACCACCTGAAAACAAAACACAGAGAAACAAACGGGAAGCAATCGGGATTACCGAACAGAGACAACAATCGCAGTTGTTGCTCGTACGTGGTCGTAAGCCTCTATCGCCCGACTGCTCTGAATTACCGAATAACTGTAGCTGCTTGTACGTGGTGGTAAAGCCTCTGTCGCCTGACTGCTTATTACGACCAGACGTTACGACCGCTTGTCCCGAACGCTCGTTACAACCACTCTTTACGATCCCTCATCCCAAACGTTCGTTTACGACTGCTCACTTTCGATCGCTTGAATCGATCGTCCGCTCGTTCTGATCACTCAACACGATAACAAATCGACCGCCTGCTCATTCCGATTGCTTGGTATGACAACAGATCGACAGTGTGCTCATTCCGATCGCTCAGTACAATACCGATGCACAAAGTCGTGGCCTCCTTCCACTTGAAATCTCTAGACGTTCGACCACCGCCCGAACGAGTACATGCTGAAGATAGAATAGAGCACGGAAAACAGAGTGGAAGGAGCAATGCTCTGGAAGACACCGGAGATGAAAGAATCTGATCTATTATTTCATCATTAAGTTCTTGGCTACAAAGCGCCTCACGGCACCCCTAAAAGCCTTCTCCACAAAAGGCCTAAACCCCTGTACACTAGCCTATAGCCTCCTCTGCTTTTATAGGCCAGTGCACACAGTATGTTCAACTTGAACACCTCAAAACCGTGTCTCTATCCACCTAGACACGAACTCTCTCTCTTTCTCAAATCAAGAGACCCGAAACCCTTCCTAACATGGGGTTTTAACAAACTAGTAGAAGTCATGGACTCCATCCACAACTCTATACGACGCACATGACAAAGCCTGTAGGATATCCCCTCATGTATCTTCATCGTGCACCATCACCGCATGCTCTCGCATGAACCCGATCACCTCGCATGACCACCTGACCGCCTGGACCTCAGATTACCCCCTCCTAGTCCTGGTCCTCCTCGTCATCGACCGTGATCATCGCCACGCCTCCACGTAGCATCCATCTTTGACCTCCATGTGCTCCAGCATGAGCTCGATCACCTCGCGTGACATCCTAACTGTCTGGACCTCAGATTACCCCCTCCTAGTCCTGGTCCTCCTCGTCACCGACCATGGCCGCCTCCATGCCCACCTGCTCATGCAAAGACCAAAGAAACTCTCTTCTGGTACGACTTCTCCAACTTGACCATGATTAGCATACCCTTGTCTATCGCCAAACAAACACCAAACCATTTGCAACCACTCCCCTGATCGTTTACAACCGCACAATCTATCTCTACCTGAAACAGACCCTCAGACCACTCAATACGACTGCTAACATAGAGTACTCAAAAATCACTCGCACTGCTACTGACGACTATCAAGTACCAACTACCGAGTATCAACCAGCCACAACACGTACTCGAAGCCTACAAGTATAGACAACATTCCAACACCTGACCACTTACCGTGATCGTGAAACCACTTCTACCAAGTACCGAGTACTTCGACTACAAGTACCTCAAGCAACGACCATCCATCATCGACCACCACACACCGACCAGTCAACCACTGGCCCAACACGAGTACTCAACGTACTCAATCATCATATGAGTGAAGCACTCGTATAGACCATGAAAGTCTACGAATACCGACTATGAAGCCTACAGCAACTGATCGCTAAGGCTCCGACTACCACAGGCAAAACAGCAGACTGTGAAGTCTACGAGTATGAACAAGACTGCCAAATCTACAACCATGAAAGCAGTTTGCAAAACCTATGACTATCGAGTATTGTAGCTACGACCATGAAGGCAGTCTGCAAAACCTATAACCATCAACAAGACTGCCAAATCTATGACCATAAAAGCAGTCTACAAAACCTACGACCATCGAGTACTGTAGCTATGACCATGAAGGCAGTCTATAAAACCTACGACCATCGATCGCAAAGCCCTCGACTATTGACCAGTAAAACCTTCGACTATTGAGTATGACCAGTAAAGTCTATGACTACGAGTACTGTAGCTACGACCATAAAAAAGTACTATAGCTACGATTACCTGCTGTGGTCGAAAGATCGAAGTCGTACTGCCGTGATCGAAGCCAGACATGGTCGATGGCTGTCGTGGTCGTAAGGTGGAAGTCGTACTGCCATGGTTGAAGCCAGACGTAGTCAAAAGCTGTGATGGTCGTAAGGTCGAAGTCACACTACCGTGGTCGAAGCCAGACGTAGTCGACAGCTGCTGTGGTTGAAAGCTGGACGTGGTCAAAAATTGCCATGGTCGTAAGCCAGCCGTAATCATAGTCGTGTTCATGCTGTGGTCAAAGACTACCGTAGTCGTAGTCGTATTCATGCCGTGATCGAAGCATGTTGTGGTCGAAATCTGAAGTTTGTGGTCTAAAGTCTGAAGACTGTGGTTGTAACTGAGCAGAACCACTCGAAGGCACAGTCTTCCACTGCAAACGACCAAGTCTCTTACAAACACAAAATCCAACGCAAATCAAATATCAATTATTCATCATCTTTTTATTTACGACCATCCACATGATCTAATATTTATGACCATCCACATGGACATGTAAATACATGTTTGTGCAGGTTCAGAAACACTTCAAACCTGAGCTTCTCAACAGACTGAATGAGATTGTGATATTTGAGCCGCTTTCGCACGACAAACTGAAGGAGGTCGTGAAAATTCAGATGAAGAGCGTTGTTGCCAGTGTAATTGACAAGGGCATATCTCTATTTGCAAGTGATGCCACCTTGAGCATTATTTTATCAGAATCATACAACCCAGTAAATACCGTTCCTTTTCAACATTAATGCACTATCAGACTCGTTTTCTAGTAACCAGGAGATATTTATTCTCTTATCAGTTTTGTATGTTTGCTAACCATGCTTTGCGTCTTGCAGATGTACGGTGCAAGGCCCATAAGGAGGTGGGTGCAGAAGAATGCGATGACAAAGCTCTCAGAGATGCTAGTCAAAGGAGAAGCTAATGAGGACTTATCTCCATTGATGCTACGGGCAACAAGAAGGAGCTGAAATATGCAGTAAAGAAGAAGGCAGCGGATCCGCGAGGCAAGATGCCAGTTGTGGAACTTCCTAGTGATTCCAACAACAGCGATGATGTGGTCGAGGTCACTCCAATAACAAAGAAGATGAAGGTGGTAAGCGTAGCAGCAGCTGACAAGTTAATAAGCTGTCAGTGCTGTGGCAAGCAAGGCTTCTTTTGTGTTTGCCACATCAAATAAGTAGCAAGATGGTAGTATGCAATTTATGTAGGTTTTACCGCGCTAGTACTAGTGTAAACTCGGAGCTGTAGCTTCGAACTTGCTACCTCGTTTAGCTTAAGTCGGTTTTAATCAGTGCAAGCTGCTGTGATCCAGCCTCTAGTATGAGAGACTGGGCAGACTCGCGCTGTCTAATATTCTGGAGTCTGGAACTCTGGATGGTGTTTAGTGTTAAACGAGGTGTGTTCTTGTTTTCCTCAAGGACTATGTTCATGGGTTGTCTATTTGGCTCCAGTTTTTCTACCTGGATGATGTGTCCAGAGGTAAGGTGCATTTTTGCTACTTGCATCAACTCCTGAGCAGAACGAGCTGCATGCTTGTTGGATTAGATCATGTATGTATGTGGTATGTACCTTCAGGCCTCAGATCACCGATTTCTCACGTCTGAGAAGCGGGAACGCTGGATGAGGAATGTCCAATGCTGTTGCTAGGGGGACGAACATCTCTCTTCGTTTGTGTTGTTGCATAGTTGCTGGCGCGCCGATTTGGAATGACCGAACGGCGGAATTTTTCTGCGATTTCTGTAGGAAACAAACTGTTTCTTGTGAAGCTTCACGCAGTGCTCTGCGTAACTTTGGAACGAGTCGCCGAGCTTCGCATTTTCTTGCACTTGGGTTGGTTGATAATTGATCCCAACGTTCAGTACGTCAAATCAGCAGGGTATGGTGAATCCAGCCACCCCTTGCTAACTCCCGCATATCATTGGGACATGTTTGGTTCTCTTGCCTAGTTGCCTTGTCTAGCCTTGGCTTGCCAGTGGACAAGGAAAGACCTAGCTCCCTAAGTGAGGAAATCCGTGCTCATTTTGCCCAAAATCAAGGGTTGCAAGGAAACCAAACATGCTTAATTGCCCACTATCCTTGCTAGGCACAGCTAGGCAAGGGTAATCATATCATAAATTTAGACCAACATATGCACTCGCAGGATTTTATTTTTTTTGAAATTTAGTATCGTAGTAACTTGTGCTTCCCGTGCATGAACCATGATGCCCAAAAAGAGAAGCTATGCATTGTATTGGGGGACGAGTTCGGAGCAATTGTACAAAGATGGCTCGGTTACATCAACAACTTATCCATTGTTTTGTTACACGAATAGCTCCAGCATTGTATTGTGCACCATTTCTCGCAATGTTTACGCAAATTTGTGACAATACCCAGCGGAGCACCACAAGGCCGCTATTGCCTCGCAAGTCGCAAGATGACTATTAATTTGGAAAGCAAACAGAGCACTGCCTGAATGAGCAGGGCAGCGGGATTCACGGCGGCAGCACCTCTGTCTGCTTGACTGAAGCACGGTGCTGAAACAAATTGGGCAGCAGACTGATAAGTTAACATTACCAGTCTCCACAACAAAATGCGAATTCCGAGTAAGTATCAATCTGAACTGCTGCCCTGTCTTCTCTCCCGATGATGTAGATTCTGATGAAAACAGCCCAGCTCTTTACATTTTGCAATGAGCATTTGCTGTCACATTTTCGCTTCACATTGAAAACACCGCTCCAGGCATTTCGGGTGTCACATTTTCACTTTTGTAACCCTATGATCTTACGGTTGATCCATGTTTGGAACCTGCATCATTGGTTCGCCCACTGTAGCTGGCTGCTGATTATGTGGACCTGGGGTGCTAACTTCTTCAGATAAGAAAACGTCAGTATCCATCTGATCCCACTGCACTTCCGCTATTTTCCATGTTAAGTACTTCAAGTTGCTAGGATGAGCTTAAATAAGCTTAGTGAAAAGTCTAGAAAAAAGTTCAATGAATGATCATAAAGGATACATGCTGTTTTCCACATATCAGTAATGCTAACATCTCCCTCTGTTAGGAGCCAGTAATCAGCGTCAGTCTGCAAAATTGTGTAGAATTGTAAGTCTGTTTTGATCTATTTGGATCTTTTTGACACAAGCAGAAGGGTTGTACAAAAGAGCAAAATGAAAGATTGTGCTGCTATGAACATAATAATTTAGTAGGTTCTACTCAGAAAAGATTTATATGTAAGAGTTCAGACCGTTAAAGGTATTTAGGTCATTTCCTATTGTCTAGGGTTTGAGTCCTTGTGTATCTCTTGTACTATATATATATGTCCTATGAGCTATTGCAATACAACAAGCTTCATTTATATTAACATAGTATCAGAGCACAGATTTTAGAACCTAGTTCCAAACGCCACGCGCCGCCGTCGCCGGCCGCTCCCCCGGGAGGAGTGTGCTCCACTACCAGTGGTGGCCACCTCCTAGCCGTCGTCGCGCACCGCCGTCGCCCACGCTTGCCCACATGCTCCTCTACGCCGCGCAGCCGCCTAGAAGCGTTTGCACCAGCGAACTTGCGCACGCGCTGCCGCCGGGCCATCTCCGCTCCGGATCCAGCACCCTCCGCGCCGGATCCGCTGCCTCCCGGCGGCCACCTCCCAACCATCATCACCCGCACCTGATGAGGACATCACTTCTTTGGATACACACAACACTCCTCCACTTGACATTCAAGGACCAATCACTAGAGCTCGCGCCCGACAATTGAATTTACAGGTGAACTCGTTCCTAAGTACTTCTTTTTGTTCATTTGAGAATCGATTGCTATCTAATAATTTAATTATAATTAGGAACCATGGAGAGGACCTGGAAGTACTTGGAGAAGGGCTACGAGGCGCACAAGTCCAGCAAGTGCGGTCGAATCATGTTGGAGGCCCAACTCAAGCCGACTTCGAATCCAATTCGGAGTCCAGGACCAGGCCGCACTAAAACGGACGCCCAGATCGTATCCGGGCTCCGTTTTGGACGTTCTACATATGGATGGAAAGCTGAGAAGACGATCTTTCCAATGGCTCTGGTCCCATGTCAAAATTCCTTCTGAGTCAACGGGAATCATCGAAACAAGTGGGCGTTCAGAATCTGTCAAGGTGCTGCGTCACCATATTTTGGGCCGTTCGGCTTTGTATCATGTTGGAGCCCATTAGGGCGTGTCCAGGGGTTTTGCACGCCCCTCACTCCTTTATATCCAGCCGCCACCCCCACCATTAGAGTTTGAGTTTTGCTTAGATTATTATGTCTTTGAACAGTTTCGCCGTTCATCGGTTTGTGAGACCCCAACTTTCGAGTGCTAAATCAATACATCTGCAATTCAGTTGTGTTCTTCCTTGTTCTTGCTTGTGTTCTTGATTCGCAGCGAGATTAGACTTCTTGGCGAGGTCAACCGGGCTGCGCACGGTTGATAACCTGAGGAGACATGGTGCTGCGATTGCGGGGTTCGGAACGTGTTGTTCGGAAGCCGGATCGAATTGTGTCGCGCCTCCACCAAATCGAACATATCCAAAACCTGTTGGAAGATCGGAACCCCGTTCCTATCAGCGCCCGCCCACGTGCTCATCTGCGCCACACCGCCACCAGAAGGCCTTCCCACCGCCGCCAACCCCGGATCTGGCCGCCGCTACCCTCGCCCCGCCGAGATCCGAGCTCCTCCACGCTGGGCCGCTGCCGCCGCTTGGATCCGGCAGTGCCTTCTTCGCGTCGTCGAGGATCCAACCGCCCCCACAACGGCCTTGACATGCCACATTCGGTCGCTGCTACCGTCACTCACCCAGATCCGGCCTCCTATGTGCTCTATTCAGCCAGATCCGGCCGGATCTAGCTTCCTCCCATCTCCACCGCCACCGTATCCGGCGGCTCCTCCGACAAGCCGTCGTCGCCCGCACCGGATCCGGCCACCGCCACCTCGGCCGACCCACCGCTGCTTTGGCCCTCCTGGCCGCCACCAACTCGGACACGCCCTCACCGTCGTCGACTCCCATGCCTCCATGCGTCGGCAGGAGAGAAAGAGGGAGGAGGCAAACTGGCCACTGGTAGAGAGATGCGACGGAGTGAGGTAGGGGTGAAGAGAGAGGAGGGGAGGAGAATTTGAAGGCATAGTACTATTGCTGCTGCTAGTACCTACCGTCTTTTTCGTTTTGCGTCTTCCATTATGTTGATCCAAGTCTGTTCCCATCTCTCTATCAGTTTGTCAAAACTGTGCGAGTCTACAAATTCCTTGTCAGTCAGTCGACTGTTTTGCTAGCCACGATATATCCTCCTCTCGGATGGGTGTGGTCCTCTCTTTCCTTTCGCGTAGCCGTAGCCGCAGCCGCCGCTCTTCTCTTTGAGCCGCTACAGATCGTAGAAGTTTTTATGATACCACCGCTTTTCTTTGAGCTGCTGCCCCGAGTTTCTAAGGCCGCCGCGCTTCTTCTGCATCGCACCTCCATTGCGCTTCTTGTGCACTACGCCGCCGCCGTCTCAGGCTTCAATTTGTGCTGCTATGCTTCTATCTCCCTCTTCGGCTTGATTTGACAGCTCTCTCTACTTGTGTCACCTTCCACATCCTTTTCGTCATGTTACCGCGGTCGACTTTGCTCCCGCTTACCTCTACTTTTTCAGCCCTTGCACTTTGTGCTTCTTGGATTGTTGCACGATTCCGGATGATTGGTACTCGACACAATTTTTCAAGAGCATCACACTACGACGACATCTTCAAGACATGGAATTTAGATTTTCCCTATTTTAGTATCAACCCTTTTTAAATGTAATGCTATTACATACGCCTTACATTTGAGCAGGGTGTTAAGGATATTTAGGTCATTTCCTATTATCTAGGGTTTGGGTACTTGTGTGTCTCTTGTACTATATATATATGCCCTATGGGCTATTGCAATACAACAAGCTTCATTCATATAAACACAAACAAACGAAAAACTCAAAAGATCAGAACAAAAGTTCATAGATGCATGCATAGAGTAATATTCTAAAAATAGCCCTTTTAAAGACCTGTGCATAATTAGAGGAAAGAGAATATATAAAAACAGAATAGTTAGAATTTTAGAGAGAGAACCATTTTCTTGGAACGAGTGGTAATTAAAAACAGATTAGAGCTCGTTCCTTAATAAAAGGAACGTCGTTGAGGGAGAGAGAGGATCCAAACCCAAAAATCCTAGCCACGTTGGTTTTCTTTTTCCTGTGCGTCGTCGCTAGCGCAAGCCATCTGCTGTTGCCAGTTCCTACCGCAACGCGAGCACTTGCCATCGCCGCACTGCTGCCTAGCCGGCGCGTGTGGACTCATCAATGCGTCACTTCCATCGCCATCGCTGCGTTCCTTCCATCGTGCCACGCGCCAGCGTCATTTCTCTTGCGTTCGCACGATGCATGGCCTCGTGAGAGCTCGCCACGCACGCGGAAGCCAACTCATGCCCATGCGCGCAAGCAAGACAATCCACTCGCCGCACATCACCAGCGTTACCCGCCCATGCTCGCCCAGCGCACGTGCACGTGCATGTGTGACGCCATGTCTTGGCCACACGTCCAGCAATCGTTGCCTAGCAGCAGTGCGCCAGCAGGGGATATCAAGACGAAAAGAGAAGTCGGTTTAGTTCGTTGTCTAGCACGGTAGCACCTAATGCAATTTATTCCTTAGATCAACTAATTAGCATTGCTTTGTATTAGCCTATGGTGGTTTTGCACAGTGGCCGAATGATCAACTAGTTAGCGTTGTTTTGTACTACTACACGATAGTATAGGCATAATTTTCTACAAACTATTTGCTTAATTAATTCATTTGGCAGTATAGGCATAATTTGAGGATATCATCTACTAGATAGTTGTAGAGTTTTTCATAGAGTATTTAATCATGTCAATTGGATGGAAATTGAGTTATGATTTTTGTAAGCCTGATGTCTGAAAAATTATCGTCTTTTGGCAGCACTTAGTAATTTGTAGATTAAAAATATTAAATTGATGAATTAAGATATTTGGTCTACAGGAAAAGTGCAAGTAATTGTCTAAGAATTCCAGAGAATCCAAAAATATAAATTTTGGATAGGTAGAACAGAAGTTATGGCTTTTGGAGGACTGTTGGCTAGAACCGATTGCTACTGGTGTAAACGTGGGAAATTATTAAATTGACTTGATAGATGGCAAAATTGAATTTTGGGTATAACGAGACAGAGGTAGACAATTTTCCGTAGATTTTGGAAATGTTATAATTTACTGTATTTGTTTGTGCAGATTAATAGATATGAAAATATTAAACTTATTGTCCAAAAGATGACAAATTTGTCTTCTGGGTTAAAAACGGGGGGTTAAACGATTTAATCTGAACATGTAGAGAATTTTGTGTAGATTCCAGAACTGATATGGTTTGCTATGATAGGACTTGGGAGCTAGAGGATATGTCATTTTTAGTACCAGGACAGTAGGGGGTGACTATCCAATAAAAAAGGAGCATTGTGGATTTGGGAAGCGTGTAGGAGCGTTGTCGTTTAATTGTTAACTTATATTGTTGTGACTTGTATTGAGATTGGGTAATTACTATGGGAGGAGTAGCATCGGGGTTGGTGTCATCTTCAAATCAACCTGATCATCACACCTAAAAAAGGCAAATGCATAGTAAAATAGTATATGATAATTGGTAATTCCTCATTATTAATTATGTAATATTTGATGAGATAAATCGATGATAAGAATGTAAAATATGATAAAATGATGAATTATTGCTTTCATGACATGATAAAAGCATACGAACTAAGGCGGAGAGTAAATCCAATAGCTATTCCGGAGTATATGAACCAGATCGATGAGAAAGCTATTTAACTATTCCAGAGTATTCTTAAGTAAGACCTATAGAGGTAGACACCTCCACGAGATAGAGGGAGAGGGTGAACATCGGCGAGTGTTTCCTCAGCTATACCAGTATGAGCTTAAAAAGTGCGTGTGAACATTGCATTGCATTATGATTTGTTTATAATAAGAAAAAAGAAAAAGATAGCATTGTGGCAAATGTGGTTTATTGATGATAAAAGAAGTGAAAGAAATGGTATTATGGTAAATCATGGAACACTATGCATGTTAATGCTATTGTTTTATTATGTACTTGCTGAGTCTTGAACTCATTCTTATTTATATTGTTTTTAGGTGAACGTTGAAGGCGACATACATAGGTGGAAGTAGAATATGAGATCTTGCACTTTTGTAGTTCTTTACTTCACCTAGCGATCAATAATATATCGACATAATCGACTTAGACTATTCATGTAATTCAGATAATTAATGGATCCCTTTAGCTCATTATAGTGTTATGATGTTGTTTGAGTTCCTTTGTTTAGCTCTATTATTGATTTATCTTATTGATTATTTAGTTTATCTTAAGACCAATTTATTAGTTCCCATATTGTTGAAATTTCTGTTTATGATTATGTTGTTTGATTATTCTTGGATCCTAACTGTTGATAATGTTTACTTAATGGTTTAAATTGGTAGTGGTTGTAGTTGTGGGTGACATTCTAGGTTTTTGTTATGCTGACGTGTTACACATAGTGTTGTATCATTTTATTTTAAATTAATGACTAAGAATTATGTTATCCTGCATCGAAGGAAAATTCAAAATTAAACTTTAGCAAACCTGACTTACATCAACATCTGAAGGGATAATCCTTGTCATTCCTCCAAAATCGTGTGAAGCACTAGGATCCTGGGGAGTCCTCTGGCTGTGCTGAACATTATATTCAACATCCATTGATCTGCTGCTTTGTCCAACATTTGTTGTATTGAAGTCTTCAACAGGTTGGTGTTTTGGAACATTTGCATGCGTTGGAGGTGTTGCAACACCACCCAATTCCTCAAATTTCTCGTCAAATTGACTAAAAATACAATAAGGTTTTGATCAGGTGAAATTCGGTCAAAATATTTAACTTCAAGAGAGGAATGCAACATTACCTAACTAAGTAAACATCTATTGGGCCCATTGTACTTCTTAATACGATTCTATATCTCCTCTGGAGATAATCACCAGCCTGGATAGGGCACAGGCACAGATACACACAAGGAAGTCATGAATCAGCTCACAAAACCATTTATTATTGCATGCAAAGCTCCATTATTTTCACTGTATCCTACCTCATCAGGATCTGGGACTTCGAGTGTAGTACCATGAGGAGCTTTTATTGCAATAAGTGTTTCATGCTGCAGAACCACAAACATATGTGAACTACCATACAGAATGACTTCAGCAGAAATACTTTGGTGCAAAGCAAAGGATAGTCTACAACATGACATAGTTCAACCATTTAAGTAGAGTATCAGACCTGAAAGCAGGGTAATCCCTTGATATCATCTTCCGTCACATAGAGCCACCTAACAGACAAATGAAAGGAGAATTGTACATCATTAAACAGTGACATCTTAGCACAGCTAATGCAAGAAATACAATTACCTTTGATTGTTTTCATCTTCAGTTAATCCCCTTAGTTTTTCACGCATATCACTGAAAGGAAAACGAATTTCCAGGTTATATAATGTTTTTGTTAGGAGCAATAACATAGCAGAGACTATGCTCTATGGAGAAGTCTGCAATTTGCAAACCTTATACGCTCATCTAAGGCTTGCTCCTGCAGATTAAGATTTTCAACTTCTGTCTGCAAAAAGAGGTTACCCAAAATTGAGCTTACATATAGTTACTCCCTCCAATTACAAAAACATGTTGTTTTGGATATCGTCACGGTCCCCAAAACACAACTTTGATCACTAATTTCTATTGTAATATATTTATAAAACCTAAAATTATAATATGATGAAAGTACTTTTAAGACAAATCTATATATATAATTTTCATGTATCCAATCTAAATATTTTTTAAAAAAAACATCGATGGCCAAACTGCATGTAGCCCAAAACGACATTTTTTTACCAGAGGGATTATCATCATACTTCTCAGAAAAAGGTATTCAGGTGCACTTGGGATTAGTATGCCAATTTGAATATGAATAACGAATTTACAGGAACAAATACCAGCAAAACTGAAAGGCCATTATCTAATTCCGCTCCTGAATCATCCAAGCCCCTGTAATGTTGTGCGAGATTGGCATCATAATACAGGAAGACAAGGGCTAAATAAATAAGTTTAGCATGACAATACAGGAAGACAAAGGTCATATGAAGAAGGCAGTGATTACTTCCAACGGATTCTGTTCTTAAGTGTCTTTTCTATAAGCCCAATTCCTTCAAGGACATTGGTAATGTCATATATTCGTCGCTTTTGAACCTGCATCATAGGAAAATATGTGAATTTGTACCAAGTGGAAAAGAATAAACGTCAGATGAAATTATAATAGTCTATAACCTCTAATGTTTCTGCAGCATTATTCAGATCTAGAATGCCATCCTGAGCGTGCTTGAGCAAGTTGATGAACTTTTTCGTCAGAAGTCCTGAACATGGATCACAAAGATAGATATAAGTAGCAGCAAGCAGTAGCCTGGAAAAGGAAAGGAAAGATGTAACCAAATCCTGAAATCACAGAAGTTTGCCAGATCTGAAATATATGAATGCTGAATTGTAACATCTCATCCTAAGAAAAATTCATAATAATTATAGACGGAGAGTATTATCATCACCTAATGAACTGTCATAGCGGCAATTACCAGCAGGAGTTGGTGGATTGAGTGGTGAACCTGTGCATACAAAGATGTGCATGCTTAATCTTTTGTTGCAGGCAAAAACATATGTAAAAGAAGAGCTCAGAGCAAGTGGCTATGATGAAGTTTGCTCTTACCAACATTTGACGTAGGTGTCTGAGGCCCAGCTTTACTGTTCTTATTCTTTGACTTAGAAGCCTTAACAGATTTTCCAGAGACTGGAGTGAGAAGTGGACTGCCAGTAAATCCAGGGCTGGCAATCATATATTCACTTGACTCAGCAGCATCATTTTCTTCAGACGCAGCTTTTCTTTTTAGCTGCAGAAGGGAGGACTTGTGTTATTTAGTGGTCAGTATGAATTGCAAACATCCCAAGAGGGGACAGGCTGAAAGAAACTCAGTTGCTCTTCGCCATTAGTTGTTGGCCTTGTTGTGCTGATGACACTGTATCATTAAATTGTATTCGGTTTCGATATAAGCAAGACTCCCTAGGCTTGCATAGACACTGGCCGCAGGTGAAGAGACTGAGCACCAAATACCAACACGAGCAACCACCTAATCTTTTCTCTTTGCAAACTCACAGAACAAAATTTGGAATACAAGAGTACATTCAAACAGTGGTTCAAGCAAGTCCTACAACAAAACCAAATCCTACTGCAAGTTAAGCGACGTGCAAGCAGTTGTGGCAAGGATTCAAGGAACTGTGCTGTTAGCAACTTATAAGTCTCCCTCTATTCTGAATCACGCTGTGGGCAACATGGATTAGATAGATTCTTCCTATCTGTAGCATTTATGATTTGACATAAAACTTCCCCTCCATTCCAAATCTCGCCGTGCCAACTACGCGACATGAGTTGATTCTTTCATCGATCAGCGTCACACGTATAACATAGTTCACGCTTACCTAACATCAAAATAATTGCACGTACTAAGCATTAAGCTGTCCAAACTGGGAAGACTTTGGGGAAGCTAAGAAATTGGCCAAAATTTCAGCCGAATCTACATATAGCTCCTATAGCTAAAGTCAAATCGACACATACACGCAGCAAAACGCAAAAATTTTGACCGATAATAACAGCTCAAACCACAGAAAAGCTCACAGACACCCGCACCAAAGCCCCCCAAAACACAACCGAATAAATCGAGCAGCAGCATCTCACCGGCGTCCGGATGACCAGCCCCTCCTCAATATCACCACCGCCCCCCGCGCCGACTCCGCCGGAGCCGGACCCGCCGGCGCCGGCAGCAGCAGGGGCCTGCGCGGGGAAGCGGTGGTAGTCGTTGGGGGCGGCGAAGGGCGGCCGCGCAGGCGCGGCGAACGCCAGGGGCGGGCGCAGCGATTGCAGGATCTTCTGCGCGGCCGGCGGCCTGCCGCCCCCCGACATGGGCCTCCGCTGACCGGCGGCGGAGCCCGATCCCGTGATCGCGCGCCGCTGGGAGGGGGCCGGTCCGGCGAAGGCTCGCCGGAGGTAGGGTTCCGGCGGGGAGGTGGGTGGGGAGGGAGGGGGCGGGGAATAGAGAGAGAGCTGAAAAACGAGGGAAGGAGGGAGGGAAATAAGTATCCGAGGGTTTGGGTCTCGCTCTGGGCGGATGTGGAGGGAACCGGCCCAGCAGCCAGCTCCATTTCGAATGGGCCCGCTTCTGGTATTATTACTACCAATTTTATCTGATTTTTACTGCTGCTAAAAAATCTGGCTAAATCTTCACCTTCCCAAACTTATTGTGTCCATTTTTAAAAATAGTACAAGGATTTACTCGAACTACGGATCGCGTATGGGATTTTTTGATTTTAGTTACATGCTATTGAATTTTCTGGGACGCACGAATTGAATCAGCCGGTCAAATCCAAGTCATTTTGTGCTTTTGGTCTCGTTCAGAACAGTCAAGTAAACGCCGCATAGATAATTACGGAAATTTTTGTACGGATAACTTATTTTTTATTCAAAATACAGAAATATACCTGCGACAAAATTTTTTTACACAAATAGGCTCGAGTCGCCAAACCATTAGGCGATTTACGCTTGTCGCCCCACCAACAAGCGACTTATAAAGAATCCGGTAACCGTTGGGCGATTAAATGTAATCGCCTCCCCGTTAAGCGATTAAATTGAATCGCCCCCCCCCCCCGGTTCGGCGACATAAAGAGAGTCGCCAACGAAGCGGCTCGCATGGGACTACTGACCACACCAAGCCATTTTTCTTCCCCATTTGTCACATTACTTGATATAGAAATAATTTTCTATACGAAAAGAAGAGATAATAGCATTGTTTGAATTTAAATGAACTTTATAATATAACGCAGAACATGCGCGTATTTATCCATTACATGCATGACATACACCCTCACTCCCACCCTAAGGTGCTCGTCACCGCGCGCGCGTCTGCCATACGGCCCGCTTGGCCGTCCTCGGTCTGCAACGGATTACGAGGCGGGTGACGAGGGTCCAAAAAGTAAAACGATCGGTGGGTTTCGCACCACGCGCCTGCGCCGGTGGAGTCACCGCACCTCGGTGTGTGGCCTCCGGTGCCGGAGGCCATCTGGAGAGAACCTCGGTCTTTGCGTCGGAGGACGGCGAGCGATCCATAAAAAACGGTCCACCTCGATGTGGCGGGGAGAAGCGTCCCTGCTGCTGGTAAGGACCTGCAATAGTAATATCGTAGTTCGTTCAATGTCGTCTTAGGATAAAAACAAGATCGGGATCATGCGTACCCGTACATGGCGCCATGAAATCATCCGTGTGGAAGCCGGGATGTGCGTAGGAGGTGTATGAGGTCGTGACCAGCGAACCCCGGCTGGTCCGGGAGGTGGACGTGTCCACGTAGAACTCCCGGCCGCTCGGGGCGGTGGGCGTGTCCACGTACTACCTCGGAGTAGTGCCACGCGGTCGGTGTGGCACCGGGGTCGGGTGGCACCGTGGTCGGGGTGCACCGGGCGTAGGTGTGGAGACCGCCGTAGCCTCGTGCGGGACGATGAGGTCGACGATACGTCTACACCCGCCTCCATCCGTCGCGCAAAGCGACGGCCTCCTCGCGGTCAACTCCCACTGTGCCCCACCTCTCGCACTAGTGCGGAGGACTCGACTCTGCCGCGGCACCGACGCCACCGACAAAAGACATAGAATGATCTATCATCGAAACGATATTGCGATTTGAGAATTTTTGAAATTACAAGTTACGTACCGCGATGTGAGCGTCGCGTGCGAAGTGCGCAGGGTACGCATCTGTCGGTGCAGCGACGTGTGGGGCAGGTGGGTCAACGACATGTACCACCTTGGTACGAGTCCGCCCCTGGTACCAGATGAGGTACTCTGCGTAGTCGGCTATGTCGTATGGCCAGTCCTCCTCCACGCGATCATCCAGCGCACCCTCCCACTGCATCTACATTTGTACATTGAATGATCTACAATAAATTTCTAAAGTAAATTTTCCACAATAATACATTACAAATATTATACAAAAAAACTATATTTTTCTATATTTAAATTTGTACATCTAAATTTGTAAACTGCATCTACATTTCTAAATTTAATGTTCTAAACTAGATGTTATAAAGTAAATATCTAAACTAAATATCTAAGCTAATTTTCTAAACTAAATATCTCAACTAAATATCTAAACTAAATTTGTAAACTAAATATCTACACTACATTTTCTAAACTAAATTTATCTAAACAAATTTTCTAAAGTAAATTTTCCACAATAATCCATTACAAATATTATACAAAAAACTATATTTTTCTACATCTAAATTTGTAAACTGCATCTATATTTCTAAATTTAATGTTCTAAACTAGATTTTATAAACTAAATATCTAAACTAAATATCTAAGCTAATTTTCTAAACTAAATTTTCTAAACTAAATATCTCAACTAAATATCTAAACTAAATTTGTAAACTAAATATCTACACTACATTTTCTAAACTAAATTTATCTAAACAAATTTTCTAAAATAAATTTTCTAAAATTAGGAAAATACCTGCAAATCCCGCGGCTTCTCCTCCTCTCTCTCCTTCTCTTCTTCCCTCTCCTCCCCCTCTCCTTCTCTTCTTCCCTCTCCTCTCCCTCTCCTTCTCTTCTTCCCCTCTCCTCCTCCTCTTCCTTCCTCTCTTCTCTCTCATCTTCCTCATTGCGAGAGTGAATGGCGAGCAGTGTGGGGAAAAAAAGGGCGTGGCCGTCGGGCTGTATTCACATGCAGTCGCCCCCCTATTGGGCGACTCTTCTTTATGTCGCCGAACGGGGGGGCGATTCAATTGAATCGCTTAACGGGGAGGCGATTGCATTTAATCGCCCAACGGTTACCGAATTCTTTATAAGTCGCTTGTTGGTGGGGCGACAAGCGTAAATCGCCTAATGGTTTGGCGACTCGAGCCTATTTGTGTAAAAATTTTATCGCGGGTATATTTCTGTATTTTCGAATAAAAAATAGGTTATCCGTACAAAATTTTCGATAATTACGCATGCATGCCAAAACGGGCCGGCAAGATGAGAAGAGCAATAGAATAGCACCACTAGTAGAACAAAAACCATGAAGCTTGGCTAAAATTAAAAATTGCAAGATATATGTATCGACATTTCAAAACGCAGCCCACACGACGAACGTACATAAATGAATGGGACCGCCACCGCAAATGCAAGTAAAGCTACTCCCCTGTGGTCATTTTAATTTTCGAGACAAAAATTAAATTTCCAATCTTGTCAAGAAAATATGAAACATACGTTTATAGATTTCCTTTACTTATTACGTTACCTTTCATAAACGACCATCATATGTGAATGTGATCACTCATATAAATTGTTCTCTCTTAATGAAAGAGTAATATTCTTAGTCTTTGTTCCCGATTAAATGTCTTGAAAAACAGCTGGATGGAGTATTTTGTTTCACCAACTTCAAATCACAACACACGGGCAACAAACCCTCATATTTCACCACAGAAAAATATGGTACTCCTCGAAAAAAATATAAAACAATATGGCACACATTAATACGGTGGCGAATCCATAATTGTACTCAATTAGTTTAGCATGCACGTGAAATCCATGTGCTAAGAAACAAAAAAAAGGTATACTACTTCAGACATTGTTGTCATAGACGGTTCAAAACCATCATCACAGACAGTTTTTGAACTGTCTATATTTATATGTCAGTGATAATAGCTGGTTATCACAAGCAGCTCTCAAATCGTCTAAGATAACTTACAACACTGACAGTTTTTCAAAAAAAATCTGTCTGTGATACTTCACTATTACAGACGGTTTTTTATATTAACCGTCTGTAATATGTGCATATCACAGATGGTTCGGTATTTGAAACCGTCTGGGATATATATATCACAAACGGTTTGGAACACAGAACCGTCTGTGATAGCTATTTCAACAGCGATTTTATTTACTCTTTTTCAGCTAGCCTCAGGATATGTTAGCCATGACTCTGAAAACAAGCAAGATTACGTATATATATAGTACAGGACAATCATTACATAAATAACACAGATGAATAAAACAACACAAGCAGATCACATATATAGTATGACAATCATTACACAGATCTCACAAATGAATTAAACTGAATGAATTATTTGATTAAGCACAATTGAGTGATTACAATTAAATCCAATGTAATATCTAATCACCATTGCTGGGGTGGAACTCTCCAGTCTTGTTTATGACCTCTGCTAGTAAGAATTGGGAAAAGTTTCCATAAATTTCGACGAGTTTGTAAAGATCAAATGCACTTTCGTCGAAGTCCACACGCTGTCTCTGGGAGCAATGTTAAGTTATTAATTAACATGTGTGTATATACATATACATATATATAATCAGAAAAAAAATAATTATTGGAATACTGACAAACCTTTGGATCATTCGTCTTAGTGTCTATGATTTTCTTCATATGGCATCAAATGTAGAATCCACATGCGTTGCCCTGTAGCTGCTGGTGACACTACAAAAATAGAATTACATACATAGATATTATCAATTCTAGAGGCATTATAACAAAGTGTGATATAGGATTGTTGTGTTGTAGCGGGTACCAAAAATCACGTCCTGTGTCGCAGCGTGTCACTGGATTTCTTGTGTCTCCCTCCCTGGGCAACATAAGTGGTAAACAACCTACGTGATTCCAAAAAAGTTAGCCTCGACCATTGAAAACGAAGGAAAGATTATCATAGAGTTATGTATGGAGGAAAAGAGTTTACCTGTCAATTGCTTCTTGCGCACGAGTGAAGTTGTGGTTGCTCCTAAATAGGAAATCAAGGTATATTACCTTGCTCCACTTTGGTACAATCACAATCAGAATCCAGTGAGACCTAGTCATGTGTGTCATCATAGTAATTAATCCTAAGTTCATGTTGCATATAAAATACAAATGAAACTTGCGTAGCAACTAGTGAAACACTTACTCTTGTCGAAGGGTATCATGATGTACTCCTTGTCACTATGAGCAATCAATCCGCTCGTTATGTAATCTTGGACGAATGATGCATTTTCATTGATGGATTGCTCAAAGACCAAGTGTGGGTCGAGGAAACCCACCGGTTGTCACCGTCGCTGGACTTGTTGGATCATGTATCTATATATAAGCAAAGAGTAATGATATTTATCGGTATGACGTGAATGTAGAACTTTATTGTACAGTACACTTACAGTGTCCAGCATCGTAGAAGTGAGGCGTCGAGTTCATCGAGGTTGAATAATAAGAATAAGTCTTCGAAGGTCACGACGAAGTAGCCAGAGTCATGGAGGAAATGCGCCTCCGTGTATCTCACAGTGAATCCACTGTGCCAGTTTGGCTTCATGTTGACCTCTGCATGTACTAGGTATGCAATGTATTGCAAACCAGATCAAGCTGGGGTAATTGTGACTCGGGGACCAATGACACTCCGAGAATGAACTTCTACTGCTCAGGACGTGCCTTAATCTTCTTCAGTTGGGTCTTAGAGCCTCACTTATAATACATTTTCGGCGGCGTCTCCACGGGAGCCGATGCAGCAGGCTTCAGAACCGAAGCTGGAGGTGGAGCCACCAGAGTTGATGTGATAGGTCCAGAGCGATGTCCCTCTTAGGCCACTGGATATGGAGATCGTGGCATGGACGAGTTGAGGGCGTTGTCCCTCTTGGGCCACTAGATGAATGTGTGGACGGCATCCCCTAATGAGATGGATATATTTATCTCTTTCACAAGGTGGATAATGAGATGAACCATGATATCAAAAAATAACGGAGAGAAATACATCTCTAGATGACATAGAGTTGTCACCACCTCAGTCTGTAGAGCATCTAGTCAACAGTGGTAGCATAAGCAAAACTAAGACCATAATCCACAAGCAAGCGACTGAGAGGTAAATGTGTGCAACATATATTATCTAGACTTAGATAATATATGTACACACAATTTCTATTAAGTCTATTTGTCTAGGACCCAAAATCGAAGAAGCCGTCCTAGTTTTCTTCGTTGGTTCCTCCATCCGTAGCAGGGGTATCTTCATAGGCATAGTGGTCTTGGGTCCCTGTTTCTGATTTTGGTAATGCGAAGGTGAGCACAAATCAACCGTGCTCCGCGAACCAATACACATGATGCAATAAATAACATGTATGGCTTATCAAGAAAAGGCTCCGGTTATTTTATCTGCCATCAATTGTTTTTAGATTATGTTACTTAGAAATTTCCTAAGACCTTGCAAATTTTAACTAAAACAAAATTTTTATCAATGTTTGAAAGAGTGCGATAACAATAGTGATCCAGATTCCATCCACCGTTACATAGTTTTTGCACCATATGCTAACCTTTCAGCGTTATAATTGCTTACCATATCACTGGGACGACACCCAAGGCAACACAAAATCAGGGCTTTCCACTGCCCTCTATTTTTCCAATTCCACCCACAAAGTTTATGAAATATAACTATATCTAGTTAAGTTCCCATGTCCGCCCTTGACCGTGGGCATAGCTATTCGAATAGTTTTGACTCTGCGGAGTTGGTACACTTTACCCACAAGAGACAATCTGCTCATTGCTCCACATGATTCCTTAGTCATGTAGTTGAGGGGACCATCATAGTAACTTTTTAAAATATCTCGCCACTTCCATCATCTCACCCATATATGGGCTTCTCCTACTTGCAACGGGTCCCATAAGTTGTGAGGGATGTTCTACCCCTATGCGACTAGCAGCTGGACTACCCACACTAACTAGCTCGCCGCGGTAAACTTCACCCTCAACGAGTGTCCCATTCAAGTCGTCACACAGACAACAACTTGCACTACCTCACCTCCTCCACCAATGAGATAACTTTCAAGGTCCAGTAAATCTACTAAGCCAAGTTGTACTTTACAGTCTTGTGGTTGTACTTGTCTTACACAGGATGTCATGACAAGATTCAGTCCTTAGGGTTATCTGGGTGGTTCTACCACTAACCATACTCTCGTGCACCACTGCACCAACCCCTGAATCATCCGCCCAGATATTTAAGCAAGTTGGGGTTTTTAGAAGCATAAAATAACCATATCAAAAATATGCCAGTCATTTCCATCGTGACTTCCCAAATCAGATTCTCATGATTAAGAGTGATGTTTGGGGCATTTTGGTGCCCCCCGAGTATCTAAGCAGTATTAAGCATGGCGTATAAATACGGACTTATTTTCAAAAGTTTTAATATTATAATTTTGCTAGGGTGACAAGGCTCAGATAATCAAGTGTTCCAAATGAATGTAATACTAATAAGTTCATTAATGGGTATATAACTAGAATCTTAAAACACACATATATTTGTATATGAAATAATATCATTCAATTTGATAATTTAAGCGAAAGTAATTTGCATAAAATGTAGGTTCAACATGATCAAAGTATTGAGTTGCCTTGGTCACAGTTAGCTTGGTCTTGATCGTCGAGAGTTGCTTCAGCCTCAGCCTCTTCCTCTTGGGCCTCGTACGCTATTTTTACGTTGAGCGAAAATTTGGATATAAATTAGTGAACCAAACAAACTCTCACAAAAATTCAAATAAGCTTTAAAAATTATGGTTTTGGTTCAATTGTATAGATATTGAATTTAGATAAATTTAGAAATTTATTTCACTCAATTGGAGTTAAGATAAATAAGTTATGCCCTTTTGAAATTCTCAGTTTAAATAAATCCGAAAATAAATAAAATTTGACAGGTGGGACCCACAGCAGGTTTTTATTTTCCTTCTATTCTTATTTTCTTTTCTCTATACCTATGATAGGTGGGACTGGTTACTGTTTGGATTAAAAGACATGGCCCACATATCAGTGAGCGGTTTAGATTAGCTAGTCATGATTAGCATTAATGGCAAGTCTTTAACCGTTAATCATGTGTCCTAACCGTCATTAGACCTAATCGGACAGCTACAATGCTTCTTCCTCCGGCCGAAGAATGGCGAGCTCGCCGCTGGCGGAGGAGACGACGGCCGAGCTGAGTATCCCCAAAATGGGTTGCTCACGCCTGTGCCTCCCCGTAGACGAAGCCTCGCCGGCCAATTTGGGCGGGGCGTTGGCCGGCGGTGACCGTGGGCAGCAGCGGAACAGAGGAGGAATGGCTACGGTGGCGCACGGCATGGAAGTGCAATTAAATGAGAGGGAAGCATCTAGGCGAGCATGGGAAGCTAACTCGGGGGGTCGGCACGGCTCAGGAGTGGCAGTGGCGAGCTGGCGGCGTGCGACGGCGACTGGCGAAGGTGGGCGCACGGTGCGGGCTTAGCTCGGGTGGCGAGAGGTCCGGCCGAGGAGGGGAATGGCGTCGCGGTGCTCCGAGGGTGCTTCGGTGGGATGAATTGGACCACGGCGATGCCAATCGGCGGATTGCTCGTCGACTGGCTTTGGGGAAGAAAACGTCACCGGCAAGCTGTGGTGCACGGGAGGCTAATTGCTCTGAGTATTAGAGGGAACAGAGTGTGGTGAAGCTGCTGGAAGTGAAGACGGGATTTTATAGCCACGGAAAAAGCGGCGGCGACAAGAGAGCAGTTGGCGGTCGGCTCAATGGTGTGGTGGCGACGTTGTTACAATGTTTTGGATGAGACAGCGCTCAAGGCATGGGTGTGATTGCACGGTGACGATGTCAGCACAGTGACAACACGCGAGCCGAAGCGGATGCGACGGAAGCAGGAACATTGTGCGTGACGAGCTAACGGAGGGAGAAGGAAGGAAGAAATGGGCCGGCTCGGACCAAGCCGAAAACTTTCTTCTTTTTTATTATTTATTTATTTATATGTATATATATACATATCTATTCACTTATCTTTATTTATTTATTTACTTATCTATTTCTTTATTACTAGTAATATCATTGTATTTATTTATTTATTTAATTTTGTGGTACATGTCTATATATATATACATATTTATTCACATATCTTTGTTTATTTGTTATTAGTGTTATTATTAATACTAGGCCCAAAGCGAAATTTCAAGTTTTGCTTCAAATTTATTCTTCCCCTTTTTCTATTCTCCTACCCTAATTGATAGATCATCTTTTCAGATTTCATTTCAAATTATAAATTTCTATTATTTTCATATTTCCTTCATGATTTTCTATTAGTTTTATTTTTTGTGATTTTCTTCAATTGTTGGAACCTCAACCAAAATCCAAAGGAAATCCATTAAAGTCAAAATATCGAGAAGATACATTTCAAAATATTTCAAGGGCTACACATTTCCCAAAATTCAAATTTTCAGGATGTTACACGCACGAGGATGCGACCGACAACGGAATCATCGGGTGAATAAAACGGGAATCAAATGTCGCGTCGCGTCGTGTCGTGGTCCGCCACGCTAGAAGGAATATCTCCTCGCCAGCAGCCAAGCCAGCCAGCTGCTAGATCGAGGAGGCCGACTAGAGGGGATGAATAGTCGGTCTAAAAAGATCTTATCTAATTAATTATCAATTTCTATTTGGCTAAACTAAGCAAATAATGCAGAAACTTAACTCAAAAAGGTTTAGCACAAATAACACCAAAACAATCGGGTTTACCTAAGAGCACCAACAAGATAAAACTATGTCAAGGTTTGCAAACCTAAGATGACAAGCAATCAATTTAAATCAACGAATGTAAATTGGTCACAAGAGAACAAACCACAATTGACATGGTTGCTTTTTACCGTGGTGTTTGGAGACTTGCCGGTCACTCCTAGTTCACGTTGAGGTTAGCCCAAACGAATTGGACAGGCTCCATGAATTAACCCGAAACACCTCGATCCACTAGTGATAGCTCTTTTTCGCTCTAGGTAGGTGAGCTCCAACTTTCACAACTTTGCCAAGTCTTCTCACACCTTTTTTGAGAAGATCATTGTGCACAATGCCTCCAACGCCATCTAGGAGTTAGTAAACTCCAAGAGTAATGAGTCAAACCCCTCGTTTGACTCTTACCACGTGCAACAAATGCACAAACTTGAGTGGATACACAATCCAATTCTAGATGCAACACATGCAATCTAGATCATTCCTCCTTGCTCACAAGATACAACACATGCACAATTAAGATGATGACCTCACACTAGCTCAAGATAGTAAAATAGAGTGCCAAAAGTTATTTTCCAACTGGCCACAAGGGGGTATATATACCCCACACCTCAAAACTAGCCATTGGAATAGAAAACATAATTTTCAGAATTACCATAGGCAAATGACCAGTACGTCCGCTTCTCCCAGCAACGGTCAGAAAATTAGCCGTTGTAGGCAAATTCGGTAGTTCCGTCGTGCAATGTCCGGCAACCTATACTAGTAAACTAGTCTTCCAACCAAACACCAAGACCGGTAAAATGTTAGGAACACATCCTTAGCCCTAACTAGTTATACATTTGCCTTGCGTATCCCCTTAAAGCTTGTGACTCACATATACACTTCAAGTCACATGATGTATCTTTCACTTGACCTCCATCAACAGATAATGGGTCTTCACTTGTCTTGATGATTAAAACATGATCATCTCCTCTTGGACATGCATCAACTCATGATGCATCTTCTTCTTGATTTGATGATCTTCAACATATGAAGTCATTCTAAGTCTTCCTCATTTATGGAACCTAACATACTCATCCAACTCATAGAAAATGTTAGTCTATAAAATAATTACCATCAATTATCAAACTTCCCTATTAACTCATAATGGATAGACTAGATTTTATAATATTTTCTTTCTGATAATTCATGACAATCTCAACGAATAATGAGATAGAAATTAAATTGTGAGTATACAACATATACACAATAATTGTATCTCTAGAAAAAACTTTCAAAGCAAAACTTACTCATCCTGTTGTCATTAATCATCCAACCACCAACGTATAATGGAGGAACTAGATGACAACCCGATTATAAGTGTATATAAATTACACAAGCTATATATATTCAAGCAATATATCTCAAAGTAAAGATCCTTAATATATGGAAGTGGAATATAGATCAATACTAATGAAACCACAAAATATAGAGTAAACTCTTCTTAAATGTGTGCATACAAGAATGTATTGTGAAAGCATATGCACATATTCAAGTTTAACTTATTTGGTAAAGTTCATTCTATGTTTCGAATATGAGAAATGCAATAAGATAAGAATATGATATTGAATGCATACCTCTTATGTTTTTCACCTTTTCATCCAAACGAGACTAAGTAATATCATAATCAATAAACATATTAGTCTCACAATTGTATTTATCATTATCACCAAAACTAAACTAATAGAGCTTGAACTTACACCAACGCGTCGCTTACCACCACACGCCGCGCGCGCTCGCACTCTCGCTTCTAGCGCCGCCTGTCGTCCACCCCGCTTGCCCCGGCCACTTGTCGAGCCCGGGCTACTCGACAGCGCCTTACCAAGCAGGGGCGGCTCAGCAGGCTGCTATCGAGCAGCGGGAGCTCGGTAGCTCCCTTATTGCCACTCTGCGCCACGACCTGCCACACACGCTCCCACGCTAGCATGTCCCTGCCAAACTGCATAGGCGTAATAGGTGATAGGTGTCACCTGCCGTGCTTTCTAAGCTTGGGAATGAGATTATTTTTTGTACAAACAGATGCCTAGGATTAATTTTAAAGAAAAACTATAGTGATAAATACATAAACAGTTTCATTGATGGAGCCATCGAGACTACGGGCCTGTTCTAAGCGGTTTCTAAAATCGGCTTTTGACTTTTCCTACAGTAACTAGCTTTCAAACGGTGTGTTTTTTTCAAAATGGGGTATATAAGTTGATTATAGTACATACTATAGTAATTTTATTTATATCAACTAAAATCACATACGAGATTTTATTACTCTATATTCTCTTTCATAAATAATTCAAAAATTATCCATGGTAATCAAAAACCGGTTTAAAAGAATGTACTCGGCCACTCGGGTAGTCGTCGGCAGCGCAGCCTGAAGAGTGGTGTGTGTGGCGGTGACACGTCCGTATTTAAAACCTTGAGCCAGAGTGACACGGGGTCGCCACCGCCAAACCCCACCGCACGCACGCATCCAATCCCCTCTCACCAGTCCCCTCCTCATCCACCCCGGAGCGAGCCCGGCCATGGCCTGCTCCTTCGCCCCCACCACCGTCGTCTCCTCCACCCCTAAGCCCCTCGCCGCCGCCTCCCCCGCCGCGCCGCATTCCCTCTCCGTCCCTCGCGCCCTCTCCGCCGCAGCGAGGCCCCTCCGCCTCGCCTCCGCCTCCAGATCCGCCCGGACCAGCACCTTCGTTGCCCGCGCCGGCGGAGTGGTAAGTCTCATGTCTCGTAGCGCGGCGGCTTCTCTTGGACCGATTGGATTCACCTCCTGCTCACTGGTCGAGGTGGCTGTGCTTTGTAGGACGATTTGCCGTTGGTCGGGAACAAGGCGCCCGACTTCGAGGCCGAGGCCGTGTTCGACCAGGAGTTCATCAATGTACGCGCGCCTGCTGCTTCCCTAGCTTCACCGTAGCATAGATGGAGATGTCTCTCCTCTCAAATTTTGGCGATAGGCTCCTGTAGTGTGTTGGCCGTGTATGTCCTAAATCCTGACTTTGCTCCTATCCTGTGCGTTTGCAGGTCAAGCTATCTGATTACATCGGGAAGAAGTATGTGATTCTGTTCTTCTACCCCTTGGACTTCACCTTCGTCTGCCCGACAGGTGAATTTAAAACATTCTTGTTAGTGACGAGCTAGTTCGTTTGGATGCCAGCCAATCTTGGTAATGCATGCCTGATCTTTGCAGAGATTACCGCTTTCAGCGACAGATACGAGGAATTTGAGAAGTTGAACACTGAGATCCTCGGTGTTTCGGTCGACAGTGTGGTATGTTACAACGTCCTGAACTGCTGGCATTTCACACTTGTGGTAACATCTATAAAATAGTTAACGGGTTATTGAGAATTATTCATTTGATTCAGTGAAATGATATTGTGCCTGTAGTTTCAGCTTTGCGAGAATGTTAAGGTTTTATGTATTGTATCTCATGTAATTGAGCTGGCTTCAAAACCTACCACATAAACATGTTAAATGTACCAATGTCTTTCTAGTGTTTGTGCATGAAATTGTGGTGGTGGTAGATAGGTAGTTATCTAATTGCAGTTAAGTTCTGGTACTTATTAGCTCATAAGAGAAATGAAATTAGCGTGTGTGCTTATCTGTTAATTTGGCTGAATTAACTGCTCTTATAATGAGAAGTCCGCATGGTAGGTGATCTATGGATCTTGAGTGCTGGCCTTATTTCAAAGTGAGCTGTAAATTGTTTCCATCCAGTTTCAATAAGAAACTGGGGCATCGTGATGCGATGTCCTATCAATCTAAAAAGTTCTGGCCTTATATGCACAATTCTAGAGCTTATTCCGTATTTTTCAATAGGTTAAATTTTGGAAAATATATTTTTCCAGAGATGGAACAGTAATGTTAGTTTTTTTAAGTCAACATTCCTTTTTTGGCCACCAGTTTCCCTGACAAAGAAGTGTGACTACATATGCTCTGTTCTTCCCATAAGGAAATATACACGCCGATATGCTCGCTCAACTAATGTAATGATTAACCAGAAAATTGCTCTACATGGATTTTAATAGCGGTGACAGGTCACGACCATTAACTTTTTTTTGTTATGTTCTGGTGTAATATGTGTTATCGAACTAATGTTATTCTAGATCACATTATTGTTGTGTTGTACTATTTTTTTTTCAATTGATGACCTTATATTAGTTTTAGACTTGTTACTATAGTTTCTTTTTTTAAGAGATTTAGTTACTATAGTTTCATCATAGACATAACCTTCTTAATGGTGTTTCATCTCCATCCTTGTATAATAGCCTGACATTTGAACGGTTATTCGGATGTAGTTCTCCCATCTTGCATGGGTGCAGACAGACAGGAAGTCTGGTGGGCTTGGTGATCTGAAATACCCACTGATTTCTGATGTTACTAAATCAATGTCAAAGTCCTTTGGTGTCCTTATCCCTGATCAGGTATTCCATTTGACCAATTGTTATTCTTACTCTTCCATGTTGAGTAGTATTGCCTTTTCTTTTCTGCCTTTCTGTTTTTTCTTGCTATATAAATCTGAATGTTCTGTCATCAGGGTATTGCTCTGAGAGGACTTTTCATCATTGATAAGGAGGGGGTCATTCAGCACTCTACCATTAACAACCTTGCCATTGGTCGCAGTGTGGACGAGACCATGAGGACCCTTCAGGTATTTTACATCTTACTCATGCTCAAGTTTCGTGTTGGTCCTTTCTTCAGCCTCTATAAAACAAAGGACAAGTTGCTAGTTTAGTGATAAACCAAAAGGAAAAGTACATTTATTTTACATTCATGGTGCTTGTGAAGCACAACTCATACAATATACATCATTTCCATGTGCATTATACATTTTAATTTGCTGTTATATGCAGTATAGTTGTGTTAGGCATTTTAAGAGACAAAATATACACTTGTTACAACGTTTTAAAAGTGTAAATCTAATTAAAGATGTATTAATCTTGCACATAAGTACGTAACTGACCTTTACTTGCCAACTTCCTTTGCTAAGATGAACCACTCCGTTGTACTAAATGAAAAAGTCAATTTTTGGAATGTACATTTCATTGTACCAAATGTATCCCTGAAGGACCACAAGATGCACTGTAGTCAACCTGATCAAAACTAAGGCCCCTGAAAAAGCTCAGCTACTTTTAGGCTGCTTAGTCTTATATTGGGCATGGCTCTATATAAACAATTGGGTGTTTGGGCTTGCTTGATCAGGCCAAGCTAAGCTATTCTGGCCATGTCACAGTTCAGTGATCATTATTCACCACATGCGTAACCTGACCATGCCACAGTTCGCTGATCATTATTCACCAAATGCAAAACCTGACGGCTCCTTTTCGACGTTACAGGCGTTGCAGTACGTCCAAGACAATCCGGACGAGGTCTGCCCGGCCGGATGGAAGCCTGGGGAGAAGTCCATGAAGCCCGACCCCAAGGGCAGCAAGGAGTACTTCGCGGCCATCTAGACTCGAGAAAATGCTACGCTGCTGATCATGAATGATGTCGCTCCGTCGTGTGTCAGCTGTGGATGTGGAGTTTTGCTTTTTGCGAGAGCCTGCATTGCGTCGCGTCGACATCTCACTGTTCTGAACCAGTGTGTAGTCGCACATGTGCTTCTTATGGAATGCTCTCCCTAAAACCTTATCCCCAGCAAATAAGGTTTGTTTTGGTCGTATATTAGAAAGTTCAAGCCTTCAAGGTGGTTTGCTTGATTTGCTCGCCAAGTTCGTCATGCTAGCCAGATGCTTTGTTCGTGCCCGACATGTTTGACCTTTTGTGGATGTTGATTGGTTCGTTACCATAGCTGTGGCACGCTACATTTTAGCGTCCTATCTAATCTGTCATAGACTTGTATCTTTGCTAGGCATCGCCACAGATCTCTTGGCAAAATAAACTGTGGCTTGCCACGGTTTAGAATAATAGTAGGGCTATCAGCCAAACAACTAAAACAAGCCCTAGATAAATGAATAACCCGTGACTAACATCTGGTGAAAAGGCCGTATAAGCCCAATTGACTCGGCCCACATGGAGGGGTAAGCCCACATGCAAGCAACCCATGTCTCCTAGACCAGCCCATTAAAACACTTCTCGGACACAGAAATTGCAGGCCCAACTTTGTATTATCGTGGATTTTGTTTATGGCCATGCAACCTCCTGGACCGTTCCTACTGGCTACTTCCCAGGTCCCAGTTCCCCTGGTCTCTACAATGGTCTATACCCATTTCTCCAATGGCTGTAGTCTAGACTGACCTAACCTGTCCTGCGTATATTTCTATATTTCACTGAGAAACGCAGGTCCACATGTATATGGACGTTCACATACTATCCTATCCATCTAAAGTGCTCTAAGATTTGCGCAATGACATTGGAATTATTAAGAAGATGAGACGTTAGTTTGAATTTTGAAAGTTCAATGATAATGATCGTACATGGACTTCCATGTACGTGTGGAAAACCACACACTTTTCCGCCTTCTGTTTTACTTCTCGTACGTACAACTAGATATGTTCATACGTTGGGCTTGATCGGGCTTCGGATGGACCTTGAAAAGCCCGACCTTCCCTTGTTTCCGACAGACTCCTGTGCCCTCACACCAAGAACCTAACTCGGCACCTCGACAAATCGTCATCCCACCACCGGTTGCCGATCGACACCCTCACCAGTCACCACCTAGTCGCTGGCCATTTCGTACTGTGAGGCCAGCCACTCACCGGCCGAAATCTAAGGTTAGGACACCGGTGAACCTCGGGAACCTAATTAGCCCTTGCAATCTCCGCTGAAGATGCATAAAATCGCCTATTGGGAGAGATAACAAGGAGCCACTACTACAGAAAAGGTCATCACTGACGGTTCAAAAACGTCATCATAGACGGTTTTGTGAACCGTCTGAAATTATGGGTCAGTGATAATACGAGATCATCACGCAGCGGTTTTCGAACGTTAAAAATATCGCACGGTTTTATAAAATCGTCGTGATATTTACATATCACGACGGTTTTTAACTAAAACCGCTCGTGATATTTATAAATCACGACGGTTTTAACTAAAACCATCTCAGATTATAACTATCACTGAGCGGTTTTTAGTTAAAACCGTCGTGATATTCCTTTCTATTCCTAAACCTATTTACGCTTTATTGGCTAGCCTCAGAAATGCTAGCCATGTCCTCTCAAACAAGCAGATCAACATGTACATGTATACATCCTATTCACATGTCAATTCATTTCACAAACATAAAACATCAATTTTTATTAAGATTAGAGTATACCATTACAATATCTCAAAACAACGAGCGAGTTACACAACAAGAACAACGAGCATGTTACACAACAAGAACAACGAGCATGTTACACAACAAGAACAACGAGCGGGTTACACAACAAGAACAACGAGCGGGTTACACAACAAGAACAACGAGCAAGTTATACAACAAGAACAACAAGAACAACGAGCGGTTACACAACAAGCAAAGATTCTCTATGCCTTCTCCCCCGATGCAACGCATGAGCTGAATGTCTTTGATGACCACCATCGTCGGCGTTGATTGAGCGTCTGCCGGTTGGGACGAGCTAGATGCTTCGCGTGCCCGCAAGGAGGAGGACAGCAAGGAGGAGGAGAACAACAAGGAAGAGGACAGCAAGGAGGAGGACAGCAAGGAAGAGGAGACCAGCAAAGAGGCTGGATTTTGGGTATATTTATAGGGGAGGGAGAGGGAGGAGAAGGGAATTCAAATTTTTGGCGCGGAACAGAAGGCGGAGCTACGATTCGTGGGGTGAGGATCGACGGGCCAATGGTCAGATTACCATAGACGGTTCTATATATAGAACCGTCTGTGATGAATGAATATCACAGACGGTTCTATATATAGAACCGTATGTGAATTGGAGCACAAATTTTATATACCGATGCAATATAAACAACTACTCTGAAAAGATAAAATAGCAAAGGTTTATATAGTTTATATATACTCATTTGAAAGGTTTCGACGAGATCTACAACTTTGCAGTTGAAGAAAAATCCAAATTCCGAAAATAAAACCAAGAAAAAGGGCAAAAACAGAAACCAAAAACTTGCGACGCAGGTTTAGGTCCAAAGATGGCCGATTTTTGGGGTCTTGGAGGTCGACTAGTGCAAGCGGGTCATTTTTTTTGGATCGGGCTCGTCGTTAGCTTTCCAACGAGTACAAGAACGTCGAAAACGGACACCGTATGCAAAAGTTATGTCCGTTTTACTGAAGGTATCTCAAAACTGAACCATACTCGGACTTAAGCGGGAAAATATGAAATTTTGAGGGATTGCAAGGCGGGAAATGTATCACAGACGGTTTTTATTATAAAACCGTCTGTGATACTAGAATATCACAGACGGTTTTATAATAAAAACCGTCGTGATATTCCAGATATCACGACGGTTTTATTATAAAACCGTCAGCGATATTCTAGTATCGCGACGGTTTTATAATAAAAACGTCGTGATAATCTGAATATCACGAGCGGTTTTATTATAAAACCGTCTGTGATATTCTAGTATCACAGACGGTTCAGCGGTAAGAACCGTCTGTGATACTCATTTTTCCCGCCACAAATACCACAGACGGCCTTCAAATTAAAACTGTCTGTAATAGTGTAAATCACAGACGGTTTCACAAAACCTTCTGTGATTTGACGTCTACTATTAGGCTTTTTGTAGTAGTCACATGCAGGCTAGCAAAAACGCTCTTTTACTGGTCTAACCACAAAAGAACGTCATCTTAGATATCGACAACCGATAATTTCTATTGTAATATATTTATGAAACTTAATAAAAATATAATATTATAAAAGTATTTTTAAAATAAATCTAATAAGCGATTTTAATGTATCTAATCTAAATATTAAAAAGATATTGATATTTAAAATTTTAAAAGTTTGATGACACATGTCCCAAAATGACATTCTTTTGCGGGAAGAGGAGTATGTCATTATCCTCGTACAAGTCAGCATTTAATTGAAGTACAATCATTTCACGTCAGCACATTCGAAGAAGCATCTCAATTGTTCCGGCATCCAAAACATACAAAATTAAAGAAACCGATCAATCTGTGCAGTTTGAACAAGCCGGCGCCCATGTGCAGGAATATTTCCACATCCTCACAGCTGAAAAAAAAAAACAAAACCACAAAGGAGAAACGAATAACCGATCGGGCAACAACCGGACGAAGTTGGCGATCACCGGCCATTCTTTCCATGTTCCCAGTCCTTCATGTCCATACCTCCTCTTTGCATTCCCCAGCTAGCACTTCCTGTTCCTGATCTAACACAGCGACAAGTCAACAACCCAATTACC
The DNA here is from genome assembly GCA_036346575.1 of Dendrocalamus sinicus. Taxonomy (NCBI): domain Eukaryota; kingdom Viridiplantae; phylum Streptophyta; class Magnoliopsida; order Poales; family Poaceae; genus Dendrocalamus; species Dendrocalamus sinicus. Next base: position 29,159,868 of record CM070645.1, read on the forward strand.
AACCATCACCTAAAATAAAGGGTCAGTTCTTTTCCTTCGAAGCTGACGGTTTTTGATTTTTGTTATAGTACCTAACTTTCAAACGAAGTATTTTCTTAAGACAGGGTCTACAAGTTAAACGATCTACACGTTAAAAGCCCAACATCTATACTAATCAAAATCACAAGTGAATATCTGTCTCTCCGTAATCTATACCGTAAACAATCAAAATTCAAAAACTTCAACCAAAAACCGTAAACCGCAACCGTTGCCATACAGGCCCAAACTAAAGTGATAGGACATAGCAAAACGACACCTGCATGCGCATATACATCTATGTTTCTGGGTGTAACCGACTGACAAAATAACAGTGCCTGCATGCATGTGCATTCAGCTCAGCCGAGCCGGCCAGGAAGGAAATAAGGAATGACTTGACATGCACTTTTCTTTTCCATTCCAGCCCTACCACTGTACTATTCCTTGTAGTGCTTTTCTTATCGGAGTCAGGTCAGACCAGCCTAGGTAGTACCGTAGTAGTAGTTGTACCTGTTGTTGTTGTATTAAAATGTGGCCGCTTTTAGCCGGATAATGCCACATAAGTGCTTTTAGCGCCCTCTTCTTTACTCTTTTATTGCAACTTTAAAAAAAGCCCCTGAAGAGCTAGGACGCCCAAATCGATAGTCGATTTCAACCTCTTACCTTTTAAAAATAGTTTCTTTAAGCCACTTTCAAATGCGGTTTTTCAAACCACTTACAAAAGCTATCGACCGATTTTCTCTCTTACGTCTATGTCTTCTAGAGTTTATTTTTCAAATTTTATTTTAAAAATTACTTCTTTCTGTTGTTACTTAATCTATTTTAGCAAGAAGCCAAAAGTTCTAGTTAGAAACCATCGGCTATTAAAACACCCCATTAATAGGATCTCTCGACAAGCTATCTTGTTACCTGTCCTTCGCCTCCGTGCTCTCTGCTTTGTGCACGATCGTTAACTAAGCAAAGGCCAAGGGCTAAAAGAAACACAGAGAGAGAGAGAGAGAGATTAGTGGTATTTCTCTTTGCTTTGCTTGTATGATTCTTTCGTCTTTCCTGTTCCTTTCTTTCCGTATGTTTTGTATTCTTTTCTTCCCTTTGTTTTTATTTGCTTGTGTTATTTGCCAAGCAGCCTGTGTGTACTTTTCCATGGAGCTCTCCTTTGCTAGTAGCGTTTTTTCTCCTTTGCCTTTGCAGGGTAACCACTGCCTTTGCTATCATTAGGGCTTGTCCTTTTGCTGTCCTCCGGGACCCATGTGGTGACCAAAGTTTTTCTTGACCACTGTGTGTATATACATATATATTTCTACTCCAAGAGTAGGTACACCTTATACCATATCTTATAATATAAGAAATATCTCACGTAATTGAGAGTATATACATATAGTATATTAGATCATCTAAGTGGTATATACATTTTTTCAGAGATGGTATGTATATTTTTAGACATACTCCTTTTTTACATATGAATATGAAGGTTTTTGCAAAACATGCTAAAAACCACAGACTGCCTTGTCATTTTTCATGTGTACCATATTGAAGTATCTTATAATTAGTATATAAATATATTCAAAGTGATAAAAGGAGTATTTCAAGTTCGTTTAGGTGGTATATTAGAGATATGAGTAACTACACCTGAGAGTTGAATGTATGTGTGTGTATACATATATAATATGAAGCATTTTTCGTACTTCCAGAAATATATTCTCCCACTTCCAATATACCACTTAGATAAATATATTATACATATTTATCATTTTTGGTATACTTAAATACTAATGCTAAGATATCTCAATGCGACTTGGTTGAAAATTTTTTATCGGAGTCTTTTATTTTTTGCTATATATATCCTTTTTCATACGTAAAAAGAGTATATACATAAATTATGCTATAAAAAGTGGAATTTAGTGAAATTTTTTATGGAACTCATTTTGGAGTATCTTATAATCATTATTAGAGTATGTTCAAATAGATAAAGATGTATAACAATACCATTTAAACAGTATATAAGAAGTGAGAGTACGTATAACACCATCTAAATTGTTATAGATGGGTCTATATTCTAAAACTGAAATTTTTAACAAATATACTCGAATTTTGGTTGAATTCACACATTTAAAATCATGTTGCCCTGACGCCGTAATGTCCTATTTCAACGTATATATGTGTGTGTAGGCAGCTAGCTTATTGATCAGGAATCCAATAAAGAAACTATATATTGAAAGCTCTCTGAGGAGCGGGAAATGATCATGGCAAAATCTGCACACCTACTTGGAGTTAAGTTGCAAACATTCAAATATTATGTTTTGTCCTACTGTTTGATTGAGATGGATCATGGATGCGAAGATTTATGCATATTTTGTGAGTTGTACAAATGAGAATTGATGATTGAGGAATGAACGTTGATTCCTTGGAAGGGGTGAGGACCTAATAGGAGTATGAGCAACTTATGACCATTTGTTTCCCCCTCTCTTTTTCTCCGTCTCTGTTCATATCCCTATAAAGAACAACGTTGGAGCCCGACTTTTGATGTAAATGTATGCGACTGTGACCCGGTCAAGGGCGCTTAACCACACTTTGATGCACAGGCTTTGGCTTTGAACTTGACTGTTAATTTTTCCTACCCATATATCTAGCGTATCAACACTATCACTAATGCTATCAGAAAACATGTATAGTTCATGGCTATTCTGATTCACATGTACCTAGCTAGTTCTTTCCTACTCTTTGTTTCTTGTTTTCAATGTTTGTAGTTTGATTTTCAGTCATTAATGCAATTTTATAAGGTAGAGAGACTTTCTTCCTAAAAAAATTGAAGATAAAGAAAAAAAATGGCCATTCTAATTTACTATGTAAAATTACTTTGCAATGTTCAATAGTGAGTTTTCTGGTACTAGTAACCGTTAGGCCATTGAGACCTTAAACTGACAAATTTGTTCTCCAATCTAAACTGCACTTCGGTAAACTTTGTTTACAAAAACAGTGGCGGAGCTTCATGAAAATAACAGAGGGGCCCGGCCTTAAGAGATTGTAAAATGAACATGAAAGAGAGAGCGAAAGAGGCCTCTATCTCACTGCAGTTTCCTTGAGCTTAGCAAAATATAGAGGGCCATGGCCCAGAGCGTACAAAAACAACAAATATGCAAATCTATTTGTTCAATTGTAGCAAATGAGCAAGTCATAAACATTATGTAAATATCTATTATATACCTGTACCTCAGTAGGAGAGAGAAAATCCCTTCTATCTCAGCGTGTTGATCATATATCTTCAGCACTACTGTTTTGTGAGTAATGTCCAGCCTGCTTTCGAAGAAACAGGAATGCCGAAAAGCTCCAACTTTACTGCATCTCGTGCATATATAATTGTGACTTGCGAGTGATGTTAATTTGTGTCACATACACATGACATAAACAGATCGAAAGCATGCATGCCACTTTATTCCTTGTACTTTTGAGTCCAGAGGGAAAGAGGCCGTACACCCTTCCCAGCAAGTGTTTTGAGATCACAGCACAAACTACATTACATAATATAGTACATAGATACATATACACTCCGGCCGGCCAGTCATCTCCCTTCTTGTTATTTGATCGATCGATCAGGGATTCAGGGCCTCTCTCAAAAGATGAGTGGTCACTGCAGTTCAGGCCACATCAGATCCATCAAATCGATCACATAAAGTATCAAATGTTGCATCATCATCATCATGGGGATTCCCGGCCGTTCCCTGTTGCATGCATGCTGATTATTGGTTTTGTTCGTATAATTCTACGTACAACAGGTGCATGCAGAAAGTATATATCTATGTTCTGTACTAGGTAGCATGGGGTGTGTGTGTTTGTTTTGCCCTTCTTGATGTAATGGGACGCATTTCTTTTTCAGTTCTGTCATTAGTTCACTCGTTAAAGTTGGGCGGCCATTTGTTAGCATGCATGAACTAATTAGTTGTAATTTGTAAGCAGAAAGGGGAACAAATTCTGTCAGCTAGAGTTGTTGCTTCTCGCATCAAAGCATTGGGCCATAATTACTAAACTTAGCGACATTTATTCTTCACATTTGCCATTCACCTCTAGCTAAGCTAGCAGAACAAAGCAAAGGTGATGGGCCCATTTGATTCCATGACACTACTACAGAAAACCTAATACTAGATGGCCAATCACAGACGGTTTGACAAAACCGTCTGTGACCAACACTAACACAGACGGTTTTAATTTGGACACCGTCTGTGTTGGCGGCGTCGGAGAAAACGAGTATCACAGATGGTTCTTACTGATGAACCATTTGTGATACTGAAGTATCACAGTCGGTCTGTATTAAAAACCGTCTGTGATAATCCCAGATTATCACAGACGGTTTTTAATAAAAAAACCGTCTATGATAATTCACAGACGGTTTTTTATTAAAAACCGTCGGTGGTAATGGTCACTAGGCATTTATTGCGCTGCTCAGACCGCATCTGTCTTCATTTCGATCCAGATCTAGTCGCTGTTGCGTACTCTTTCGCTCAGGAGGCAAGCTAGGCGATTTCAGGCTAGTTAATTTGGTGGGAGGAGGCAAAGATTGAGCTTTGAAGATTCATACTTTCCTGGTGGTTAGTAATAAAATTTATTTTTTTCTTTGCATTACAATTTAGATCTAAGCAATTGGTGAGTGTTATTGAAGATGGTTTGCAAAATTGTTGGTTATATTATACCTGTTGTGTTTATAATATGAATTGAGCTAGCAAATTAAGCCTCAATAAATGTGGCCGGTATATATGTAGTAATAATTAGTTAATTTAATTTTTAATACTAAGTAGTTAGTTAATTTAATTTTTAATACTAAGTAGTTATATATGTACGTAACGTAGGACCGAAGCTGGATGTATGCCGCGAGCCGTGTGAGTGAAGAGTACATTAATGGCGTGTCTGCTTTTACAAGAGCTGCCGAGTAGGATATGTTGAATAAGGGGGTAGAATATATGTACTGTCCATATACTGACTGCGAGAATTTAAAGACGTTTAAGAACCGAGGGCAAATTGAAGCGCACTTGATTCGGAGGGGTTTCAAAAAGGGTTATACGTGTTGGAGCAGTCATGGCGAAGTGAATGATCATATGCTGCCGGATGACATCGCCGGTGAAGTGAATGATATGCCGCCGGATGACATTGTCGGTGAAGTGAATGACATGCCGCCGGATGATGTCGATTGTAGTTCGGATTCGGATCAGATGCTTCGCGATGTAGAAGAGAACTATGATGAGAGAGAGTATGTTAAATTCCGGGGCTTGATGGAGGACTCGGAGAAACCTTTGTTCACGTGCTGCAAGTACACGAGGTTGTCGGCCGTGCTTGAACTGTTGAATTGAAGGCAAGCAACGGTTGGTCCGACAAGAGTTTCACGGCGCTGCTAGGTCTTTTAGCGGACATGTTTCCAGAGGGAAATGAGTTGTCTAAAACCACGTATAAAGCCAAGAAGGTTCTTTGTCCGTTGGGAATGAAGTAGAAAGAATACATGTATGTCCGAACGACTGTATCCTCTACCGTAAAGAGTATGTAAACATGCATGTATGTCCGGTGTGCAACGTATCCCGATACAAACGCAACAATCAATCAGATGATGGCGAGGGAACAGAGGCGAAGAAAGGACCTCCTGCTAAGGTGGCATGGTATTTTTCTATAATTCCCCGTTTGAAAATGTTTTTTGCAAATCCAAAGGAGGCAAAACTGCTGTGTTGGCACTCGGAGGAGCGCAGAAGGATGGAATGCTAAGACACCTTGCTGATTCCGCGTAGTGGAGAAACATCGATAGAAGTTTTGCAGACTTCGGTGCAGAACCAAGGAATATAAGGTTTGGACTAAGTACAGATGGAATGAATCCTTTCACGTAGGGCGTTCGCGATGTACATTGCAATGGGAGGTGTCTCGAAGCAAGGGGCCAAAGGCCTGACACATGCTCGAGATTTTAAGGTATTCGCTATTACACATTAATTAATCCTATGCAACAGTTGGTAGTAATGCCTCTTGAATTAACACATTGCATTTCTTGCAGTGCCACCAGCAGCCGCCGGGCAACACATGTGGATTCTACGTTTGCCACCATATGGAACTACTCCTCGATTCCTCGAAGATCACCAATTCCAAGGTTTGTCAATCTTTCCATAATTATTTCATACTTATCACGTTATATATATATATACGCATATTGATATTCCTATCGACAGGCTGCGTTCATCCCGTCAACTGCATTGAAACAACCCGACCTTTCACACATTCGAGGAGAGATGGCGTACTTTCTGGTGGCTAACGTCATAAACCCAGCCGGAAAGTTCCACTGCGCATCATGATTTTTTTTATTGTTCTTATCACTCCGGAATCGAGGTCTTGCAAAAGGAACAGTGCATAATCAACGAACGTTGTCAGGCTGCACAAGCAATACTTGAATGGCAATCATGCACCATCAAAGTATTACTTGTGCAGCCTGACAAAGTTCATTGATTATGGCTCTGTTCCTTTCACAGACCTCGATTCTGGAGTGATAGAGCAATAAAAAATGCAATATTACCATCTAAGTGGAAATGCAACGTACATCTTTTGTAATTGTATATTTGTTAATAGATATTTTATTTTATTTCAATTAATTGATTTATGAAATTGATGTTTTATGTTTGTCAAATGGATGTTTTATGTTTGTTAAATGAAGTGCGATGTGAATTGGATGTTGTATGTTTGTATGTGAATTGGATGTTGTATGTTTGTCAGAAATTGTATGTATATCTGCTTGTTTCAGAGGGCATGGCTAGCATTTCCTGATGCTAGCCAATAAACAGAAATAGATTTAGGGGTTGAGAGGAATATCACGAGCGGTTTTAAGTAAAACCGCTCGTGATATTTACACCACGCATTTATTCGAAAATCGCCTGTGATAACCTTCCATTATCATCGACCCATAAATTCGCATTTGGTTTTCAAACCGCTCGTGATGATGTTTCTGAACCGTCTGTAATACTATTTTCTGTAGTAGTGTGATGACAGTACAATGTATGAATACCGGATGAGTGTTTCATGCACCTATGTGCCTGGGCACACAAATCAATACCTATTGGTATGCTTTGACATTAATAACATTTGATGTGGGTATTTTCACATACGCATAAAAAGTGTATTTGAGATATCAAATTCCTAAAAATTAAATTCATCTTTAGTTTAACTAGTTTGATTTAGCTTCATGGTATATAATCATTGTAGTCACATTAAATTCAAAAGTAGTTCAAATTAGTTTAGACTAAGTTCGAAACTCACTTAACATTCCATACCCAAAGTACTCTAAAATTCGGATCAATCATACACGCATATAGACACCCAGTGACTTTTGTAATTTAATTACCTCAATATATCTCACTATATATTACTAGAGGGCAACCTCATATATGTGTACCATGCACAATGACCGGAGTTATTCTGTTAGGGGATTGTTAGTTTAAAATTCCCCTTAATATTTTTGCGGCACATCGATCGCCCCAAGTCGCCGGTAGGCTAAAGCTTTCATTTGGCAATTTCCTCGGTGGTTCCTTTGATGGGATCCCTTGATGTGGTTTTGTTACATCTGATTTGGCACGCACCATGGTTCTCCTCCATGTATCTCAGATTCAACTTGATCAGTCGTTACTATTTCGAGCTGCCGTTGCCTCCTGGTAGACTTGTTGCTACGCCCCCAACTCGTGGTGGCCGACGACGACGGACAAATGGGGAAGTGGCATGCGATGGAGGAGGTGGTGGGATGATGGTTGGAGGTCAGGTCAAGGAGGTGGTACCCATTTCGGATAGTGGCGGATTCAGTATTGGAGTACACCCTGAGTTAAATTTGAACCAAATAATAATCTAGCATACCACAAGTCTAGAACTATATTATGATATAACAAAAAATACACCATGAATACATTATTGATATAAAAATTTTGCTTAATGCTCAACACTTGAAGAGTTCAAGTTTTCAACACAAATCACAATAAAAAAAGTATATGAAACCATACAGAATGTAGCATAATAAAGATACACCAAGTACCTCAAATCCTAAATGGAGATTTGCTCACTATCTTATGCAGCTAGCCCACCATTTCTTCATTAATAGTAGGACAAGAATCAGAACCTACAAAGAAAGCATAAAAAATAAAATAAAATATGCATATAGATAAATTCAAAGAGTATGAATATTACATTTAAAATAAACTAACTTACCACTTACACGAGAAAGTTGTTTCTTGCGTGACCTCATCCCTTGAAAACACTCTAAAATCTTCTCATCTTTAATACTTGCAAATACATTTCGCTCAATATAGCATACCATGCTATGATTCATCCACTCATCATTCATCTTGTTTCGTAAATCAGTCTTAATGATGTTTATAGCCGAGAAGGTTCTTTCTATAATTGCTATTGTCTCTGGTAAAATCAAGGCCAATTCAATGAGACGATATACCAATGGGAAAATTGTATGTCTATCAGTCTCAACCATCTTTACAACAAGATTTGCAAGGTCGGTACAATTTGTAAAAGATAGATCACCTCTTGCATCAACAATACATGTCTGAAGTTAGTCCTTAAGGACTACACAGTCATATTGAGAGAAGTCAGCAACATGCATTCTACCAAGTTTAATTAATTTGTCCTCATCGAAGTTGGCGAAAGAATTTTTTGAATCAAGACAAGCAATGCACGTTAATAACTTAGTAGATCTTTCTGCAAAGCGATTTTTCAACTCAACAATAATTTGATCATGCACCACAATAAATATTTCATGATAGAAATGCTCATAGTAAGTTACCATTCGACCACCACGACCCCTTGAACGACCTCTAATCGGTATTTTATCAGACATATTCGGCACAGTGATATTATGTTGGAGACAAAAGGCCTTTGATTCTTTAAAAAGCTCATCCCAACCATGATTTCTTACTTCCTCAATTGTCTTCAATGTGGTCTCAATCAATCCTACAACGCGGACAATATTTTGATCTTTCTTTTGCAAGCATTGTGAAAGATCATTAGTCTTACTCAATATTCTGATCATAAGATGCAATATAAGTATAATTTCAAAGCTCTCCATTTTTCCAACAAACCCAAAGCTGTGGTTTTCAGTATAGCATTAGTGGCATCATCACTCAAATTTTCTAATACCTCTAGGACCGAATCCCACATAAAGAGAAGACGACATAATGTTTTATGATGTGAACCCCAACAAGTATCACCAGGCCTTGCAAGGTTAGTTTATTGGTTTTCCCCTCTTCCTAAGAAAATTTCGCCATTCTCTAATTTATTCATAATTTTATCATGGTGATCTTGTGCCAATTGATCTCTTCTGTTACAAGAAACATTAATAGTGTTGACAATCAAGGTGAAGTGGTTAAAGAAATCCAAGACAGAAGAACAACACTTAGCCACAGAAACAACCACTAATTGCAACTGATGTGTAAAGCAATGTATATAAAAAGCATATGGATTTTCATCCAATATGCATCTTTGCCACCTATGGAATTGTTCTCTCATGTTTGAAGCTCCATCATATCCCCGTCTCTGCAATCTAGAGATAGATAAACCATGTTTACAAATATACCATCCAAAGTTGTCTTTAATGAAGATGATGTCGTATCAGAAACATGCTGAACCCCAAGAAATCTCTCTATCACTTACCCTTTATTATTGACATACCCACGTAGGACAAAAAATCATTGTTAATATACTTTAAACATACTCAAACTATCAAACATAAAATGAGCGTAAGATGTAGCTACTAACCTTAAAAGCACAACCATTTGCTCCTTGATAGATGCATCTCGAGCCTCATCAATAAGTACGGCGAAAAATGCATCCCCAATATTATTAATAATGGCTTTGGTGGTTTCTTCTGCACACGCTTTGCACAATTGTTTTTGTACGTGTGGTGAAGTCATTAAATTATTCCCAGGAGAATTGTCAAGTAATTTTGCAGCCTTCTCATCCCTCTCTTTATACCATTTTAGCATTTCTAGGAAGTTTACCCTATTATTCGAACTAGACGATTCATCATGTCCATGAAAAGAAAGGGATTATAATAGAAATTTTTTTGAAATGGCTAACATAATAGTAAGACAGGCTCTATATTCTTCCTCATTCTTCTTGGTGGCAACATCCATCACATAACCCACATCTTGCATTTGATTTTTGAAAGCCTCATAATATTTTCTTGCTTTATTATAAGCACTATTGACTTTACCAACATGTTCATTAAAAGATTGAGTTCCATTATTCCAATAACTAAATCCTATTTTTGTGAAAGCATCAACACTATAGTTTTCAACTCTTTGTTGCTTAAAAAGAAAACAATAAAAATAAAAAGATGCATCTTTAGCTATGCTATATTCCAACCAATCATGCTTCTTGAACCATGATTCTTGAAATCTCCTCTTTTGACTTCCCTGTTCCCTCCATGGAAATTTTTGTCCAATTGGTTGGCATGGTCCCAATTACAAATACTCTCTTCTAGCGGCATCTCTAATATTCACATCCAACTCCTATATTGATTTTTGAAGCCTAGGATCGGTAACAATATCACCTGGATTAAGCTGAATATTTTGCCCAGTGTTACTAGCCCCAATTCCTAATGTTTCTGGAAATTGGTTCGAGTTGGATTGTCTGTTTGACTGTGTATCTTGTGTTGAAAAATACGATGACAATGTCTTACTTCTCTTCATTTTGTAATTTGTATCCTTAAACTTCAATAGTTAGTTCCTGAATAGAAAATATAAAACATTAAACAAATGTCATTTCACCTGATCATTCATTCATTCATACTAATTTCAAAACATAAAAATAATTTCTACTGAAGTCCTAAATATATTTCCCCGGTTGACCAGTTCCTCCAATCATCCATAATCCATTCATCTTTATCCAGTGTAGTTATCCTTACGGCGAAACGCCCTCACCTCATTTACTCACTACCTGCTGTCCCACTCTGTTTTTCTCGCCTAGTCGCCTCGGCTGCTCTGCTGCAGCACTGCTCTCTACTCGCCTGCTCCTGCGCCTAAGACTCTGAGAGGGCGAGAGGCGAGAGCTCCCCACCTGGGCGCCTCCCCGTGCTCGGCTCCTCTTTGCTTGGCTGCGGGCTGCGGCGGTGCGGCCTGCGGGTCCACAAGGGCGACTGGGTAAGGGCAGAGGGCCAATGGCTGGAGGTCAGAGACTTGGAGGTCCACAAGACCACAAGTCCACAAGGGCGGTGCCGCGGCGGGCGGCGACCGACGGACCACGGCGTTGCTGCGTGACGAGGGCGAGGGCTAAGGATGGCAATTGTGCCTATTTACCTGTATACCCGTGGGTAAATACCCTAATGAAGTCAGGTATGAGATATTTTCTTTACCCACGGGTATGGAAATGGGGAGAACATTCTACCCGTCGGGTAAACAGGCACGGGTATGGGTAACCTCCATCTGTACTCACCCCGCCTGTTTACCCACGATATAGATTAACAGGCGTAGCCATAGCAATATATTGATTGTTATAAACTTTTGCATGTCTCTAATTGTTATTAATTGTTATAAACTTTTTTGATAGCTATTATATTTCCTAGCAACAGTTCCTGCTTATATGTACCTGTCATTAGTTCAACTCTCAGATGGTGATTCTCAGTTCGCGGGTAAACGGGCATGCCCACGGACGACGGGTACTAGCGGGCGACGGGTATGGGTATGGGCGAGCACTATTCGTACTCGCTACGCCTGATTGCCATCCCTAGCAAGGACGGCTGCAGGAGGTGGGGGCACGCGCAGGCGCAGCCGCGCAGGCGAGGGCGGCGACCGGCAGTTGGGGCGTGCATAGGTGAGGGCAGATCGCCGGATCGGGGGGCTCCAGGGCTAAGATCTGATTCAATGACTGATTTGGGCGGCTGGCCGGTTGGGCGCTGGGGTTGGGGATTAGGGTTTTTTTACTGGGTCTTAGCGGATGTCTCATGGGCTGCTGTTTGGATGGGCTATTGATTGCCATTTTGGTAGGCTGACTTGTTGTTTAGGCTGAGCTGATAGTTTTTGAGGTCTCGGCTGGGCCGCTATATCAACTATATTACTGAGCAGTGGCTAGAGGAGATACTACTAATTGCATTGCTGGGCCTTGGGCTATAGCCTATCCAGCCCGAAGCCTAGTTCCGCCCTTGATTCCGAGCGACCCCCGTGCTAGATCAGCCTTAGCAGTTCCATGCTGACGGATTTTTGTCAAGGGAGACAAAAAAAAAACCGACGGCATCCGCATGGGGAGGTTTAGCCTATTAATTGAGGGCTTGTGGAGGTAATATATGTGCCACGAAAATACTACTATATATTGTGAATGGGATAGACTATTGCACAGCCGACTGGAATTTTTTCATCTTTCAGTCACCTAAAGTTGCACTTTGAATCACCTGAAGTTGCACATGTTTTTTTGGAGGGGGCTGTAATTTTAGTTGATTGAGAGTGCAATTTCAGGTTATCTAAAGTTGCACTCTGAATTACCTAAAGTTGCAGCTGTTTTTTTGGAGGGGCTGCAATTTTAGTTCATTGAGAGTGCAATTTCAGATGACTGAAACATAAAAAAAATTTAGTCGCATGTACAATAGCAAAACTGATTGTGAATTTATTTGCCGAAATTCTCTCTAGCTATCTCCTTGTTCTATGGTACAAATCAAATTAAAGGCGTGGCACAAAAGAGGAATTTCTTTACTAGAGCAAGCGGCAAATGGGATCTCTGGCTCTGATGCACCCTGGCGCAGGCATCCCGTCCCACATATTCCTCCAAGACCTGCAGCATGGCCGGCCAGATTTGGCAAAAAAATGCTTGGCAAAAAGCACAGATGATCAATGCACAAACTCATTTGCATCAGCATGGGAGTAATGCTACTGCACCAATGATTACTCAAGAGGCAACCCAAATCTTTCTAGGTCAGGTTCTAAATTTTAGGAGGATCAGTTTACTCGCTTTGATGCATACATGCATATGGTATTATATCAAAATGAGCCCTAAGGTTTTCATAGTTTGATTCTTTAGAGGCATACAGGCATCAATATAATGCATGACACAAGAAAAGCAAACAATCTAGTTACAGATACTGTGCAGTGCACATCCATACGCTAGTAGTACCACACTACTAGTCCTAGGTGCTGCTATCTGAATGAGATACTACCAAGCTACAGCCTTGTAGACAGAGAGGAGAGAGGATAGAGATGGAGGGAAAGCTGAGGTAGCTTTGTATCTGCTTTGTCATCACATGCAAGCCACTTTTTCACACCACAAAATCCACTTTGGACCAAAGAAGCCTTCTCTCTCTAAAGAAAAACAACAACTCAGCCCTCCCCAACAAGAAAAGCACAAACCCAAAAACCAAAAAATCCATCCAGACTTCACCTCAGCAGTATAGCAGCAGTACCTCACACTGCACCCTGCAAAAAAGATGAGCACGCAGACACCAAACAGCACATAAAGCAGCTAGCAGCAGGCCAGGGCCAGGCACCCCACTACCAATGACCCCTCATATCTATCATCTATCATACGTCTCTCTCTGTCTCTCTCTCGCACCTAGGTAATCAAGAGACTTCACATGGTTCACATCAACTAGCGAGAGTGAGTGCAAAATTCTTTAATTTTGGTCACCGTTGCCAGTCTGATACTAGGAGCTCAAGATTGTAGGAGATGAGGGCTGGGGGGTGCACGGTGCAGCAGGCGCTGACGGCCGAGGCGGCGGCGGTTGTGAAGCAGGCGGTGAGCCTGGCGCGGCGGCGCGGGAACGCGCAGGTGACGCCGCTGCACGTGGCCAGCGCGATGCTGCAGGCGGCGGCGCCGTCGGCGCTCCTCCGAGCGGCGTGCCTCCGGTCGCACTCGCACCCGCTGCAGTGCAAGGCACTGGAGCTCTGCTTCAACGTCGCGCTCAACCGCCTCCCGGCCTCCGCCGCGGCCAGGCCGTTCCTCGGCCCTCACCACGGGCACGGACACGTCTACTACCCGCCGTCCCTCTCCAACGCGCTCGTCGCTGCCTTCAAGCGCGCGCAGGCGCATCAGCGGCGGGGCTCCGTCGAGACCCAGCAGCAGCTGGTGCTCGCCGTCAAGATCGAGCTCGAGCAGCTCGTCATCTCCATCCTGGACGACCCCAGCGTCAGCCGCGTCATGCGTGAGGCCGGATTCTCCAGCACCCAGGTCAAGGCCAACGTAGAGCAGGCCGTCTCTTCCGTCGAACGAAACAACCATTGCACCACAACCACCACTGCTGCCGCACCCCAAAACCCTAACCCTAGCGCAGCTGCCAGTAGCTCACCAGCTCAAGAAACCAAACATAGTAAGCTACCTCTCGATCAAGTCCGAGAGGAGGACGTCGCAGCCATCCTGGACTGCCTGGTCACCGGGAGCAAGAGGAGGGTCATGGTCGTGGCCGAGTGCACGGCCGCAGCCGAGGCGGCGGCGCGGGCAGCCCTGGAGAAGATCAAGTACGGCGACAAGAGGCACGAGGCCCTGCGGGGCGCGCAGGTCGTCAACCTCAGCGTGTCCAGGTTCCGGGACGCTCCGAGGGACGAGGCCGAGCGGAGGCTCGCCGAGCTCCGGTGCGTCGTCAAGGCCGGCGGCAGGGCGGGCGCCGTGGTGCTCGTCGTGGAGGACCTCAGGTGGGCGGCAGAGTTCTGGGCCGGGCGCGTCGAGGCTGGGAGGAGAGCGGCGTCGAGCTGCTACTACTACTGCGCGGTGGAGCACGCCGTCGCGGAGGTGCGCTCCCTGGCGTGCCGCGGCGATGGCACCGGCGTCTGGCTCGTCAGCTATGGGACGTACCAGACCTACATGAGGTGCAGAGCAGGGCAGCCCTCGCTGGAGAGCCTCTGGGGTCTCCAGACGCTCGCCGTCCCCGCCGGCAGCCTCGCGCTGAGCCTCAGCTGCGTCGACGTCGACAGGTAATCAATTGATCATTCTTCCAGCAAAAATCGATTGATCGATTAATTCCAGGTGTTCGGTTTCGGTTTCGCAATTGTTTATCCGCATCAAGAAATGATCAGTTCGGATTAACTGAAACACTGTGAGAACTCGATGCATGTTGAGCTGGTAGAGTTAAGCCCTTCCTCTTGCCTGCCACGAGCGAGTGAAAGCTTCCATCTTTTCCAAGCTTTTCAGACAAAAGCTATACACGTAGATGGGCCGTCAGCTTCACATTCTCTCTTTAATTTGCATCTTTATTTTCTCCACATTTTCTTCATTTCCTCTTACTAGCATGCATGTATGATTATTGATTTCGTTGAAATAATGTGTTATACATGGATTTGTTACAACAAATTATTCAGAGAGTTGTATGCTACTAGAGTACTTTTGCAGTGCAATGGCAGTCGTCAATCATCAATCGGTGGATCAATCGGTGGGGTACGTACGTGACAGATGAATCTTATTACCGTTTTTCTGTCTTTTGCAGCGCAATGGCAGTCGTCAATCATCAATCGATCAACAAAGCGAAGTGCGACAGAAGTGGAAACGGATCGACGGCGCGTTGCCTGGCGCTTTTGGACGCTGGTGGCTCCGGCCAGCTGACGGCCGTCTCCACCTGCTGCGGCGATTGCTCCTCCACAAAAGCACTGCCGCAGTCAATCGTGCCATCGTCGTCGAGCATTCCCCCTTGGCTTCAGCATTGCCGCTATCAGGTAAATACATGCGTAACATTGTCATTGCATAATGAGTCTTAACATTTTAATCTTAGACTGGAATTGATTTTGTTGCACTGTACTTAATGCAGGAGCCTCCGCATTGCAAGAAATGGAGCTCGACATGCGACGGCTCGCCGTCTCACAGGACGACTCCAAACTTCTCAACGGTGGTGTCGCCGTCCTCCTCCGTCTCCTCCTACGAGCAATACTACCACTTGCACCAGCCGTACCAGCCATGGCTTTTCGCCGACGTCCACGAGCCCAAGCACCCATGGAAAGCCAAGTGCGGCGGCGACGTGGACGACGCCGACGGCGTCAAGATTCTGAGCGCAAAGGTCAGGTCCCACGACTCCAGCGCCTCCAATGGTTCCGTTGAGGTGGAGTGCCGGTCCAAGTTCAAGGAGCTCAGCGCCGAGAACCTCAAGGTTCTCTGCGGCGCGCTGGAGAAGGAGGTGCCGTGGCAGAAGGAGATCGTGCCCGAGATCGCGAGCACGGTTCTCCGGTGCCGATCGGGCATGGTGAAGAGGCGCGACGACGGTTCAAAGCCCGTGAACGCAAAGGAGGAGACGTGGATGTTCTTCCTTGGAGGCGACACCCACGTCAAGTTGAGGGTGGCCAGGGAGATCGCGAACCTCGTCTTCGGCTCACGCAAGAGCTTCGTGTCCATCGGCGCCAACGCGTCGTCCTCGCCGGCACGATCGGATTCCACCGAGAAGCACCCGAACAAGCGGCCGTGGCCGGAGGTGAGGCAGGGCTACCTCGAGAGGCTCTTCGAGGCCGTGCGAGACAACCCGCACCGCGTCATTCTGATGGAGGACGTCGAGCAAGCCGACCGGCGCTCCCAGCTGGGCATCAAGGAGGCCATCGAGAGCGGCGTGGTGCGGAGCCACGGCGGCAACGAGGCCTCCCTTGTCGACGCCATCGTCGTCCTCAGCTGTGAAACCTTCGACACAAGGTCGAGGGCTTGCTCCCCGCCGACGATAAAGAAGAAGAAGGCAGAGAGCGAGGAAGAGGGCACAAGTGATCATCATCAAAAGGAAGGCATTGCGGCGTCGTCATCGTCTTGCTTTGATCTGAACATGAGCGTGGATGGAGATGATGTGGAGGAGTGTTACTTCGGTGATGCAGGCCTGCTCAAGGCAGTGGACAGCGCATTGTTCTTCAGACCACCGGAGGAGGAGTGATTGATCAATCGTTTCTTGTGGGGTGATTATGATCGTTAATGCGAAATTAATCAGTGTCTTAAAGGTTTCTGCCCTGTTGTTAGTCTACACACTCCTAGAGTGTGTACTTCCACTTGTTATATATCACTTAAATGATGTTTATAACTTTTTATCCTTTTGAGTACACTCTAATAATAATTATAAGATCTAAAGCGAGTTACATGAAAAATTACATCAAAATCTACTTTTTATAGCGTAATTTATGTATATACTTTTTTTATATATGAAAAAAGGTATATAGAAAAATAAAGAACTTGATACATACATATATACATACATTACGTGCATGGATAGATTTGATCAAGGTCAATTAGTCAAGCAAAAAGAAACCCATTTCGATCGATAAATGACAGGAACATCTCTCAGCATGAAAAGGTCAGCTAATTTTCAGCGTATCAAGCCAAACTAGGGTTTTACCTTGTGCGACAAGTGCGAATGCCTGGGCTCACAGAAGGATATTTCAAGAAGAACAAAGACACAATGTAATTACTTCAAAAATATATGTTTTCTTCTTCATAGTTAGCAGTTACTAAATAACTCATTTCGAATTATCAATAGAGAATGCAGGCCGGATTGCTTTACATCAACTCATCTAT
Source organism: Dendrocalamus sinicus (assembly GCA_036346575.1). Lineage (NCBI taxonomy): Eukaryota > Viridiplantae > Streptophyta > Magnoliopsida > Poales > Poaceae > Dendrocalamus > Dendrocalamus sinicus. The sequence goes on from CM070645.1 coordinate 29,177,340, forward strand.
ATATCTGCAAACAATTAGTGATATTTAAGGTAACTTGTGATGACTTGTATTTTTAACGAGAGGTAAAAAACACTAGCCAACGGATTATTATTCATTTATACCGCTCCAATAAATAATAAGCCTATTAGAGTATTGCAGCAGAATAATAATTAGAGACGGAACATACCATTACATGCACCTAGCCACGCAAGGCTAAAGTTTCATACAGAGCCACGAGGGCTCGAATAATACAATACTAGATTTAAACAATTCTAACTCAGATTCTAATTATACAGGAGTTCTAAATAAAAAGACAGCACACTAATGTTACAAATACCCTGGGGGTCACGTCCATGCTGACAGTAACTCTCTAGTCACTCTAGGTCTCGCATAAAGGCTCCGCCTTATACAGGTGGTGCCCAACACCATCTCTTTCCCCATTGGAATGGAACCTCCCCTAGTAGGCCTCATTCATACCAAGTAAAAAATATAAGGTAGCTGTACTCTAAAAAAAGTAAAATAATAGCAAGAGTGAGTACGGTATACTCAGCAAGCTCATTTAACAATAATGCATTGTATGATCATATTCTAACATTCCTTGAAATATCCATTTTCATCCTCATTTCTCATTTTCCTCCTCCTGTTCATGCTCGTTCTCGATCTCATTTAGAAAATGTTTTAGATTGAGAAAGAATTTTAGATTATTAATTTAGAAATATACTAAACACTCGTATAAATAGATAAAAACCTCTACTGGTTCCCGTAGTCTGTAGTCCAGGAGACAGTCATGAATTCATGATTTATATAGCATTGCTCAATCTTATATTACTTTACCCATAGTCATTCTGATTTTCGTAGCAAGTGGATCTTCGCATTTCCTTATATGCGATGCCCAAACCAGAGCATAGAACTTTCAACTCTATCTCGGTGTATTATACCTCCACCCGATTTACTTATAATTATGGGACCTAGGTAGTTTACTACGCTCTCCAGGCACGCTCGTAATTATAAGACAGTCGTTGGTTGGGCCAGACATCAACCTTCACCCGACACTCCACATCATTAAATATATGCACCAAGTATATTTTTTATGGTCCAAAGTCCAATTGAGATCTTGCCTAGTTCCCCCTAGATAATTCTACTTACATAATAACCTTCATAGAGTTGATTCTGCCCACCTTCCGATGGAACAATGGTTGATATGATTTATACAATCCATTACACAAGTGAAGTTTATATGTCTTTATATAATACCCTATGTAGAGAATCCAAACCTGCCCTTTTTTAAATCCGCAGATCCTCCACCCACCTGATAGTTATTGGTAAAGGATAGTAATTAATTTAATTGTTGTAATATGGACTGATATCTATTTTATTTGAGTTAACTCTTTTAAATTGATTCTTAGTTAAGTTTTGTTTCTTACTCCGGTGTCCGCATATTGTTTTTAGTTCTCATCAATGGAATTGTGAGAGCAATATATTTATTTACCATTCCAATTTAAATAGGTACAGAGAAAAGTTTAAATTACCCCACATTTTAATTCATTGCTTACTTAATTAATCCCGGTTAGCTTCGTAACTCATTGCTTAAGGTGAATTGGAAACACAGGGCGTTACATACCTCATTTGTTATAGAGGTCTCAAAAATCCCACAATAATCCTTAAATTAGAAAAAGCAAAATTCCTAGAAATTTTCTTATTAACCGAGAGAAAAAGAGAATATCTACATCGTTTATTTCGGTGGGTCAATCTATTATAACATTGTAGATTAAACCTGTATAGATATTACAAATTTTGCAATTGTATAACAATTACAACTCTAGTTTCCACTGGCACTACAGTTACATAACAAATACAATGTATAGCTGTGCAATTGCATGGACAATCCACTAGTCAGTAATTAACGCCAAGTGTTTCAATATATTTTCAGTTAATTTTCCTATACATCGTTAGCACTTATAATACAATAAGGAAAAATCTGTAAAAAATACCATTGCAAATGATGTGGTTTTGAAAAAAAAATGCTATAGGGAATGTGAGATTGACATGTGGTCCCAAACCCATATATGCCAATGAGACATCTAGCTATTGCCTATTGGCAACTTCCACATCATTAAATTTAATTTGCAGTGCTATTTATACAAGTTTCCCATAAATCAATCGCGAGTCCTGTTTATTGACAAATAGAAGTGTGCGTGCACATATTCTTTTCGTTTATTTTAGCATCCTCATGGCTTGAACCTTAGAGTATATCCAATGCAGGCTCTTAGAGAGATGTTTAGTAATAAAAAACTGATTTTTCTTGCCACATAGGATAGATAAGGTGCTTATTTTGAAGCATTGATGCTTAAATAAACACTGGTGCTTAGTAGGTGCTTATGTGTATAACTATATCTATTAATAGATAATATAACATCTAAGCACCTATAGAAGAGATGCTTGCATTGGAGAAAATAAGTTTTGTATGGATGTTTGATGATGTGGTTATATTCTCTCTTTAAACACTCATATATAAGCATCTTGCATTGTACATGCTCTTATAGGCATCCGATCAAATCAACTATTTAGGTGCAGTTTTAGTTTGTACAGTTATTATCAGAAGTCGGTTTCAGTTTATAGTACACTGATGTGAGGGGACACACATATGTTCCTTACAGGGCAACACAACTAATTCATCTGTTTTTAAAATCGTCACACTTCTTCAAAAAAGTTCAGTCCTTTTGTTCTCGACTGTTGTGCTTCAATGTCAGAGTGTATGTCTCAGAAAAAAAATTACTTCAGTCATGCATAATTATGTCGAAAAAGTAAATTATTTACCGAGATATATAATAATATTCCCTGCTATTCGAAATAGGAGCCATTTTGGACATTGTCAGAGTCTGTATAGTACCAATTTAACTGCAAATTTCTACAATAATATATTGTGGCAAATAACAAAAAATGTATAATAAAGTATATTTCACGATGAATTTAGCCAGTAATACTAATTTAATTTATGCACCAATCTATATACATTTTGATATATTGATGGTCAAATCTAGAAATATTTGACCGGTTAATTTCTGATGACTTAAGTTGGACTTGAAGGAAGAAGTAGCTAGCTAGATTAACTAACTGGTAAACATTCATCGCTGTAAATATCCACGGATCATGGATAACATCACATAAACAATGATTAATTTAACATTATAGGCCTTTGCACTGTAATATTCAAATTTAAGCCCTCCTTGCGACCTTTGCACAATTAGAGAAAAGGGGATAAGTGAAAAGGGGATAAATAGGAGAGGGAAGTTAGCTAGCTGAAATCAACTCTGATTCATGCGGGAGAAGTGGATGCACTTGGCGCCCGTGATGTGGGCACGCATCGCCATAAAAGGAGGCCGAAGAAGGGGCCCCTAACCCTAGCCACCTCCTGTCCTTCCTCCAGGCACCACAACTCCAGCAGGCCACCACCTCCCAGTCGCTTTGCCACTACTCGCCGAAGTGAGCCACTGATAGCAGTCGCCGTTGTGACCCACACCCAGCGCCGGTCCTAGGGTTTTGAGGGCCTAAGGTGAACTTGTCGTGATAGGCCTATTAGGCCATGTATAGAATTTTATAATATGTAGGTGCTAATTTTACTTGCAAAGCAAAAACGAATCCAATAATATATTTTTAATTTAGCATGTCTGATAATTATCAACGAACAATGTAGACTAAAATAACAATATATTTGTACTTCTAGAACTAATATGATTACCTTAAGGAAGAATAGAACTCCATCATATCCATTGCTTCTCATAAAATGATACTTCTTCGGGCATTTCTTGATGCAAAATCATCAAGGACGATATTGAGATCAATAGTGTCCAAGACATCCTTCTCGATGGTGCACATAGCCAAGCCATTTTGTGATTGAATAAATTGATCTTCTAGTTTTTTTCGTTTTCTTTTCTCAGCCCCGACAAATGTTTCTTAGGTAACATTCTAAAATTCTAACACCTAAATTAGAATAAAAACACGATTATATGAGTACAGAGTACTAGAAGTCTGAAATACTGTACAAAAAATTAATTTGGATTAAAAAAGAATAAGGAAAAAATACCTAGGGCCTGGACTCTGAATCTCTGATTGAACCACCGAGCAACTGATGAACTGATCGGCTGATCGCAAATCGCAAGAACCAAGATGCCTGATTGATCGGAGTGCCGAGCGCGAGCCGAGATGTCGTCGTCGTCGGTCGTCGAGCCCTGGTCGCCGCCGCCGTGTCCGCGGACCACGACTCCGTGTGACTCTCCGTCTCGCGATCGCGGACTCACGGTGTAGGTCGCGGTCTCTGCTCGCGTGGGAAAAGAAACGAGCTCGGGACTCGATCAGGAATTCAGGAGTCGGAGTCCGACGTTTGGTCTTCTTGGGCCGGCCGGCCAGTTTTCTTCTTCTTTGGTTCTAATTATTTTGCTAATGGACCATAGGGCCTGAGATTTGTATACATGAGTTTGGGCCCCTCCCTCGCCTGGGCCCTAGGCGGTCGCACCCGGTGCACCTCCCTAGGGCCGGCACTGCCCACACCAGAGCAGGGCCAGGGCACCACTCCAGAGAAGGCCGAGGTGCTATTTAGATTTCAGAAATGGTATGGTTTGTGTTTGGCTAGGTAGATTAATAGATATAAAAATGTTAAGTATACTATCCAGTAATATAATAGAACAGTCTTTAGGGTTAAAAACGAAGGGTTAAATGGATTAATCAGGGTTTGTAGCCAACTAAAAAAATGTAAAAATTCTTGTGTAGATTCCAGAACCTATATGGTTTGCCATGTTAGGTCTTAGGAGTAGAGAGCTATACTATTTTTAGTATTGGGATAGCAGAGGAAACTGTCCAGTAAAGGGGGGGGGGGAATGCGGGATCAGAAGGCGTGTAGGAGCGATGTTATTTAATTGATGATTATGTGCTATTGTAGCATATTGGTGAGACTAGATATTTATTGTAGGAGGAGTAACTTCGGGGTTAGTGTCGTCTTCGCATCAATCCGTCCCTCAGGTTAGAAAAGGCAAGTGCGTGGTGAAATGGTAACACGGGCTGTTTTCTATTGCTCATTTATGTTAATAAAGTACTTGATATGTTGATTTACATGTTTACTCTTGTTTTCTATAATTCTCATATGATTATGGATTAAATGGTGATGATGATAAGTGGTTAATGTTGATAATCCATTAATGAATAAATGAATAATTGCATTTGCACAATGAACATTCATGATAGAAAGAGGTGACCTGTGTGGCTCTCTAGAGCCTACTTTGTGTGGACGACCCACTGGAGTTGGTAGAGAAATACATACTTTGGTAGACACTCTACAGAAGTGGAGGTGAGGTTCCTGTATGAAAAAGTATGGGTTGAGATCCCCGCGAGCTTGAGTAGACACTGACAGATGTAACACTATCCTATACCAGTATAAGCAAAAGAGAAGTTGAGATATACTTATCGCATTCATGAAAAGATAAATGAGATGATGATATATGTGTCTGGTATTGATGAGAAGATATATGAAGTTGAGATAGTTGTGAATTGACATGAATACATGGTACCATATTTTATACAATTTATTATTCTACTATGTGCTTGCTGAGTTGTAGAGTCACCGTTGCTTTTGTTGTTGTTTTTCGATGATTGATGAGGGTGACATGCATGGGTGGAATGTATCACGTGATTGATCTTACATCGTCATTGCTTCATTTATCACTTATTGTTTATTCATTCATTGTTAGAAATAAATAATACTAGTCATGCAATCTTAGTTTTAAATAATGGTTTCACTTAGAACATAATGATATTAGAATATTGCTGCTTGTCGAAGTTCCTTTGATTAGACTTGAAGTCGATTCATTTTATTTAATGTTATACAATATTCCTATCTTATGGTTATGTTATGTAATCGTCTTGCAGAATTATGGTTGAACTATAGTTGATAGTAAACTGTGTGAAATGGTAATAAAATTGGTAAGGAATGTAGTTGTTGGTGACATTCAGGGTTTTTGTTAGGTCAGGATGTTACAATTGGTATCAGAACGGGCATTAGGTCCGTGGTGGATAATTTATAACTTATTTAGATAATCAACTAAAATTCGACCCAGAATTGATAATTTAATGACGTAAAAATTGACTTAATTAACTTGAAACAAAAATTTGACACACTAGTGCATAGTAGCTTTCACAGTTGTTTATAAATATTAAGATGTTGCTAAGATTAGTATCATATGATTGATTTGAGATTGCTGTTCTTGAGTTGAATTCTTGTTTGTTGTTTTTGGTGGTCAGCTATGGCGAGGAGTAGAGGCTGTGGATGTGGTAAAGGCTGCGGCCATGGTTGTAGGCGTGGTCCAGTGGTGCCAGCACCCCCGGCTGAGGAGAACATTGGTAAGATAGTCAAGGAGGTCTCTTCGGCTATTTAGCCAGCCGTTGGTTCACAGACAGGGTCGCCTACCTTGCTATAGGACCTCTAGAGGGAGGTTCATGAACTTTATCAATGGGTGCAAGCAGCTCCTACTGCCGGTGCACCTGTTGTTGTCCTTGTTGTTGCACCGACCCACCAGAGGTGAGGATGAGCTTTCGCGAGTGGATGGCCCTCCTTCTGGACACCTTCAACTGAGCGGGCATGTTGGTCCAAGCAGTAGACTAGCTATGCTACATGGAGAGATAGTTTGAAGCCCTGGTGATGACCTCACAGTTGAAGGCTCTCTTTGTAGCCTTTTAGCTAAAGGGTCAGGTGAACATCTGTTGGGAAGAGGTTCTTTTAGCTAGGACCTTTGCCTAGGGACCGATCACTTGGAAGGATTTTGTCGAGTAGTTCAAGGCAAATTTTTAATCGAAGTCTTTCTTCGAAAGGATGGAGCATGCCTTGTTGATCTTCATACATAGGAAGATGACTATTGTAAAGTATGATGCGAGGTTTAGTAACCTAGTCTGCTTCATGCTAGCCATGGGCGGTGATGACCGTGCAAAGGCCAAAAGGTTCCATATGGGACATAACCAGGAATACTGACATGTCTTGGGATTGAAAGGTCCACGTGACTTTAACTCTATAGTCAATTAGGCCAAGTGTATGGAGTTTGAGAGGGAGCTCACCAAGGAGTGGCAAGCTACTAGTGATTCTGTTATTTCTGGGGGTTCTAGTGGTGGCCAGAAGAGAAGCTTTAGTGGAGGGGTAGGTCATCTCAATGGCTCGTTCCCAAGAGGTTCCAGGGGTGCTAGCATCCCCTATCGTTGTCCAAGTCTTTTCACCAGAGGCTACCTTCTTCTTTTTTGACACCATGCCCTTTTTCAACTTCTTAAGCGATTCACCATGTTCTTGGGCAAAGCTAATGTGTTTCAAGTGTGGTGATGGACACCGTGCTTTAGGGTGCTCCTGGTCAAGGAGCTACCATCTCTGTGGCCAAGCGGGCCACAAGGCATTGGTGTGGCGACATAATCCTACTAGCATCATCAGGTGGGAGCCAGTACATGTGTCATCTTTAGCCATGTCTTCTCGGGTTCCATTCAGATGTTGGTGACCACCCTGATGCCGTAGCGTCCTCCTACTTGGGCGCCTCCTGCCGAGTACTAAAGGCACTCTACACTAACTGCTTCGCTTTAGATCACTGCACCTCCGGCAGCCCTTGTGCTGCCACTACCAAGTGTCGGGGCCCTCGCTGCCCGACATCACCTGGAGTTTACGCCATGCCTACCCCTGAGATTATGGGTCATCCTGACATGGTGACAGGTGTACAACTTGTGGATTCTTATGAGGCATTTGTTCATTTTGATTCTGGAGCTATCTACTCATTTGTGTCACTAGAGTTTGCTAGGAGGGTAATCTTAGGTATGCAATAGATTTTCTTAGTCAATCCTAGTCAATTCTCCTAGGGTTCTCATTGCTAGTTCTACAGTTAGTCCTGGTTGCATTGTTACCATTAATGATGATAATTTCAATGCTAATTCAATGGTTATTCAGCTAGCACCTTTTGATGTTATCCTCGGTATGGATTGGTTGTTTAGCTACCGTGCCAAGATTTGTTGCTTCTAGAAGATTGTTACCTTGCAAGCTCTATCTGGAAAGGCGATCATTTTCAGGGATAGTGCATCCTGGCCAATGGGAGTCAAGGATTGGGTTGCTTTGGTCTCTTGCCACGCAATCAAGTACATCATTGAGCATTGAGGAGATCCCAATGGTGTGTGTGACTATCCGGATGTATTCCCTGCAAAGCTTCCGAGAATGCCACCAATGCAAAATGTGGATTTCTGAATTGATCTTGTTCCTAGTACTTGGTCTATTTTCTTATCTACTTACCACTTGGCTCGACCCTTCCAAGATGAATCGAAGAAGTAATTGTATGATTTACTGTCCAAAGGGATGACCTGGCATAGTGTGTCACCATGGGGTGCGCCTGTCCTATTCACAGACAAGAAGGATGGGAGTTGGCGCATGTGTGTTGATTATTGCGCTCTCAATTAAGTGACTATCAAGAATAAATATTAATTGCTTCGTATCAAGGATTTATTTGATCAATTGAAAGGAGCCAAGGTATTCTCTAAGATCAATCTACAGTCAGGGTACAATCAGACCTGTCTGCGAGAGCAAGATATTGAAAAGATAGCTTTCTCCATCAGGTATGGGCATTATAAGTATAAAGTTATGTCTTTTAGACTTATGTGTGCTCCTACTATTTTTATGGAGATAATGAACAGTATGCTACATAAGTACCTTGATGACTTCGTGGTGGTGTTCATTGATGATATCATGATTTATTCCAAGACTGAGGAGGAGCATGAGCAACATTTAAGGCTTGTACTTGAAATGCTAAAGGAGAATTAGTTTTATGCCAAACTAAAGAAGTGCGATTTTTGGATCTCAGAAGTAAGCTTCCTGGGTTATGTGATTAACCGAGAAGGTATTTCTATTGATCTAAGAAAGATCTCTATAGTGATTTACTGGAAGAGATCATCTAATGTCAAAGAAGTGAGGAGCTTGCTAGGCTTAGCAGGATATCATCGGCATTTTGTGGAGGGTTTCTCCATAATTGCCAAGCCAATGTCTCAACTAATGCAAAAATGCGTGAAATTTTAGTAAACAGATGATTGTGAGCACAGTTTCTACACCTTGAAGGAGAAGTTGGTGACTACTCTTATTCTCACCCTCCCTGATCTAGGGAAGTGTTACACGATCTATTCTAATGTATCTTGAGTTGGGATTGGTTGTGGGCTCATACAAGGTGGCAAAGTAATCGCTTATGCATTAAGGCAATTAAAGAAATATGAGTCAACTATCCCACCCATGATTTAGAACTCGTTGCAGTAGTCTTTGCTCTAAAGATTTGGTGGTATTTTCCGTATAAGAAAACTTGTGATATTTTCACCGACCATAGGAGCCTCAAATATATCTTCCCTTAGAAAGATCTAGACATGAGACAGAGGAGGTGGCTGGAATTGATCAAGAACTATGATCTCACCATCCAGGCAAAGCACATGGGTAGCTGATGCCCTTAATCGCAAGATGACACCCTCTATTTTGAATTACCTTATGACTGATTTTGAGTGCATGGGAATCTCCAATTGTTTCGCGGGCATCGTGTGGGCTAAAACTCAATTGCTCCTTGAGTTTGCCATTCCAGAGCATGTGCGAGAGGCACAAAAACATGATCGATTGCTCTGGCAAGTGAGGAAGCATCTGGATGAGGATGAGGAAGGAGATTTCAACATTGATGAGTCTAGCGTATTGTGGTTTAAAGGTCTTCTTTGTGTGCCACAAAAGGCTCAAGTTAAGGATGACATTCTAAAGGAAGCTCATCGTACGCCATACACTGTTCATTATAGTGAGACCAAGATGTGTAATGATTTAAAGAAGAGTTTTTGGTGGAAGAGAATGAGGGTGGATATTGCTCGGTATGTGGCTTCCTACGGGATTTGTTAGTAAAGGTAGAACATAAGCGTCTAATAGGATTGTTGCAGCCTTTAGAGGTTCTAGTATGGCCTTGGGATGATATAACCATGGACTTGTGGTTGGTTTACCTTGTACGTAGTGGGGGAAGGATGTTATTTGGGTAGTAGTGGACTGATTTAGCAAGTTTGCATATTTTATTCCCATCCCCATGATGAATACGGGGAGTGACTTGGCTCCTATTTATGTGCGGGAGATGGTGCAGTTGCACGGTGTGCCCAAGACTATTATTTCTTATCGAGATACAAAGTTTGTCTCCAAGTTTTGGAGAGCTTGCAAAGTACGTTGTGCACATGGCTTCATCTTAGTATCGCTTTTCACCCGTAGACAGATGGACAGTCTGAGCACATTATCTAGATGTTAGAGAACATGCTTAGGTTCTATGTCTTGTCATGGAAGGGAAGCTGGAAGGATCATTTGGAACTGATAGAGTTTGCCTACAATAACAGCTACCATGCCAGCATTTGAGCAGCACCGTTTGAAGTCTTGTATGGGCGAAGGTGTAGGTCACTGCTTCATTGGGATGCCATAGGTGAGAAGACAATTCTGGGTCCCACTTGAGTTTAGCAAACTGTTGACCGAGTGACAGAGATTAGGTAGAATCTACTTGCCACTCAGAGCAGGCAAAAGAGTTATGCTGATATAAGAGGTAGGAGTTGGAGTTTGTGGTGGGAGATCAGATACTCCTAAGAGTGTCCCACCAAGGGCATTGTGTGATTTGGTACCAAAGGGAAGCTTAGCCCGAGGTACATTGGACTATTCCCAATAGTGACACAAATTTAAAAAAATTGGCTTATTGTTTGGACCTTCCTGAGTCCATGCGTGGGGTACACAACATTTTTCATGTCTTCATGTTGAGAAAATACATGAGGGATCTAGAATATGATATTGCATTAGAGCCATTGAACGTCAAGCAAGATCTCACCTTTGATTCATGTACAGTGCAGATATTGGGGGAGTCAGAGTGAGTGTTGAGGCACAAGACATTGAAGTATGTTAAGGTGCTTTGGTCGAATCAAATCAAGTGGAAGAGACTTGGGAACTGGAGTCTCATGCGAGATAAGCATACGGAGTTGTTCATATCAGGTATGTCTAGAGTTTAATTTGAAGTTCAGTTTGTTTCTCGTGTAGAATCATGAGGCGTAGAGTTCGAGATCGAATTCTATTAGGGGTAGAATGTAATATTCTAATTTAAGCCATCCTAGAGACCTTTGTGCAATAAGAGAAAGGGGATAAGTGAAAAGGGGATAAAATTGGAGAGAGGAGTTAGCTGGCCGAAACCGACTCTGATTCGTGCAGGAGGAGTGGTGGACTCGGTGTCCATGCCGTGGGTGCATATTGCCATAAAAGGAGGCTAACCACCTCCTATTCTCCCTCCTAGTGCCACCACTCCAGCAGTGCTATCTCTTAGTCGCCTTGTTGCTACTCACCGCCAGAGGGGAGGGCCACGCTGGAAGTAGCTACTGAGGTGAGCCACCGCCAACAGTCAATGCTGTGACCCACACCAGAGCAGGGCTGGGGCACACCATGCCTCGCTCGAGGAGGTTGGGGCATGTATCATCCTATTGGGGGCACTGTGCAAGTGGAGGCCAGGGCGCGTTGTGCCGCACCACACCAATACCCTCCTGGAGCGCACCTGCCACCGTTCCTTACATTCCTCACTATACCTCATACGGTTTTTGAGATCTAACCATGTCACATCACACAGGGGCTGCCAAGGAACATGGAGGGTGAGACGCAGAGGGTTGGACGTTGTTCTAGGGGAGACAAATCGAGAAGAGAACAAGGGCATCGCATCGTTGGAGGTAAAACCCGTGTCGTGTCCTCACTGTTTTGTCTTAGTAGAAATGCTTCTCAAAACTTTCAAGTTGGAGGTAAACCACCCCCATATCGTGTCCCAATCGGATTCATCTCGTTTTGTCTTAGTAGATGTATTTCGGGGTCATGTTAGTGCTAGATTGGAGTAGAGGGATAGTATTGGGGAAAATTGTTGATGCCATGTTTCGACGGATATTCGGATTCGAATTGGTTAACCCATATTTGTTTCTCGGATTCGGTACTAGTCGTTCTAGATTTTAGGGACTAGTTTTGGGGTCTTTATGTTCTTTTTCATAACTTGGGAATAGAATAAAAGCAGTACATAATTGTCTAAGGATTCCATAGAGTACAATAACATGGGTTTCAGTTGAGTATATTAGAAGTTATGGCTTTGGAAGGGCTGTTGTCTAGAAATTCGTTGGTGTTGGAGGCAATCGTGGAAAACTATGAATTGGACCTAGTAGATGGCCAAACTAAATTATGAGCATAACTAAATAAAAATAGATAATTTTCTTTATATTATAGAAGTAATATGGTTTGCTATGTTTGATTAGGTAAATTAATAGATATAAAATTGTTAAGTATGTTGTCCAGTAAGATAATAGAACAGTCTTCGGGGTTAAAAACGAAGGGTTAAATGGATTAATTAGGGTTTGTGGCCAACTAAGAAAATATAGAAAATCTTGTGTAGATTCTAAAACTTATATGGGTTGCCATGTTAGGTCTTGGGAGGCTGTCTGGTAAAGGGGGAGAATTGTGGGATTGGAAGGTGTGTAGGAGCGATGTTGTTTAATTGATGATTATATGCTATTGTGGCATGTTGTTGAGACTAGCTATTTACTGTAGGAGGAGTAATTTCAGGGTTGGTGTTATCTTCGCATCAATCCACCCCTCGTGGTTAGAAAAGGTAAGTGCATGGTAGAATAGTAGCACGAACTATTTGCTATTGTTGATTTATGTTAATAAAGTACTTAACATGATGATTTACATGTTTACATTTGTTTTCTATAATGCTCAAATGATTATGGATTAAATGGTGATGGTGATAAGTGATTCATGAATAAATGAATCATTGCATTTGCATAATGAGCATTCATGATGGAAAGAGATGACATGTGTGGCCCTTTAGAGTCTACTTTATGTGGGTGACCCATGGGAATGGGTAGAAAAAGACCTACTTCAGTAGGAACTTCACAGAAATGGAGATGAGATTCCCATATGGAAAAGGTTGGGTTTGAGGTCCCCACATGAAAAAGGGGGGTTTAGTAGACACCGATGGGTGTAACATTCCGCTATACCGGTATAAGTAAAAGAGAACTTGAGATATGAACATTGCATTCATGAAAAAATAAATGAGATGACAAGATATGTGTATATATTAATGAGAAGATATATGAAGTTGAGATAGTTGTGAATTGACATGAATATTTGGTACCATGTTTTATACGGTTTATTATTGTATTATGTGCTTATTGAGTAATGGACCTATCTTTGTTTTTATTGTTGTTTTTAGGTAATCGATGAGAACGATATGCATGGGTGGAGAGTAGCACATGATTGATCTTATACCGTCATTGCTTCATTTATCACTTATCATTTATTCATTCATTGTTGGAAATAAATAATACTAGTCGTGCAATCTTAGTTTTGAATAATTGTTTCCCTTAGAATATAATGATATTAGAATGATGCTATTTGTCGAAGTTCCTTTGATTAGACATAAAGTTGATTCATTTTATTTATTGTTATGCAATGTTCCTATCTTGTGGTTATATTTATGTTACGTAATCGTCTTGTGGAATTATGGTTGAAATATAGTTGATAGTAAAATGTGTAGAATGGTAATAAAATTGGTAATGAATGTAGTTGTTGGTGATATACAGGGCTCTTGTCAGGCCAGAGTGTTACATGCACTTTCCATAATCCTTAAGATCAACCCCACCCCAATTGCATAATACATCTAAGCGCCTGTTTGGATGCAGGGGATTTCAGCTAGCTAGGATTACATATACAGTCTATTGGTGTAATTTTTTATTTATAATTCAGCAATTCACCAACAATGACATACCAATATATTGATATGAATGAATTATATGGGGGCTGATGCGCCAGTTTGTTAATTAGATAAGGTTGGGTACTAGTAGACACACCGAACCTTTCTTGAAATAATAAAGTACACACATAAAGTTGGACCCCAAAGCTATGGTGATCAACTAATGGAAGGTAGCACTAAACCATAAGCTCATCATATGGATTTACATAATTTAAATATAAAAGTATATCAATGCTGGTAGTCTGTGATTCACCAGAAGCTAGATGACGTGGTACTATGATGGTGCAAACACAAGGATTCAAAACTTGGAGATTGTGCAAAGGAGGAGCCACTTTAGAAGGCAGAGGAACAATCTTCCCCTTAAGTAATGTAGCAAAAGGGCACTCCTTTTAATGCTAGTCGAATGTGATTTAGAAAAAGGATCCCTGCCTCTTTTTCCTTTTCTTTTTCCCCTTTCCAATTCTCTTGCCTTTGCTTTAGGTTTTCACAAGCCCAACATTCTCGTCTTCGGAAAGTGGTGTGGGGTGTGTGGAAAGCTTAACATAGACACACCAAAAAAAAAAATGAAGATATAAGCATCTAGACCTCTTGGACCCTAAAGTTTGATGCTTTAGGATCCTTTGAAAAGAAAGATCTTCCATCATTTCCCTCCATCTGATGATGAACCCTAAAATCACACAAAGAGAACAGCTGTAAATTGCTAGCTTGTCGTTAATATTAGCCTTTTTCACACAATGTACTCGACATTAATGATTGGTAAGGCCAAGTAATGCTGAAACTATAAATTGAACAGGTATGTTGTACTACATTAGAAGAAATCATATGAAGATTTCAGCGTATATATTATATGCTTCTTTACTAAAAATCACACATATAATATGCCTGATTTTTCTTTTGCATTGTTGGATGTGTAAACAAACACAAGTGGGGATGATTAGTACTACTGCTCTCTACTTTACATCGCACTGAATGCACGCACTAGGATGCTACTCTAGCATATTTTCCTTTTTTTTTAATACCCCCTCCTTGATTTATGTAGGGCATGGTTTGACTTGGCAGTCTCCAAAAATAAATTTTAATAGTTAATATCTTTTACGATACTTTGTTTATAGCTACAAAATAATTATAATAAAAAGTATTTTTAAATACAAATTCAACGCTATTACTTTTGTATAATATAATCTATATAAATTGTTAAACTAATTGTTGATCAAACTTTACAAACTTTGAATCTGGAAATGTATGAGCCCAATTAAAAATCAAGGAGATAGTACTATATTTGGTGGTATATATTCACCATTTCTTTTTAGTAGTACGAGAAAACGAAATGAGTGTTATTTTTGTGAAAAGTTGAGTCGTCAAAGCTGATGTTGTGCACCCCAAGGGAAAACAAAGTACTACTACGACTACAACTTTCCTGTGATAAACAAATTAACGCGTAGTTTTGCTGAGAACTTTGTTGTCACCTGACAAAATACGCATGTAGATAGTCCGGTCAGGTGCCTTAATTAACCCTACATAACACAGTGCATGCATGGCACAAATTAATTTAACTAGAGCAACAGCTACTAACTAACTTTCTCAGAAGGGATAAAGAGGTAAAGTGAGAGAGGCTACTACACCATGAGAAACATACTTATTAGGCCAAGTTGTTTGCTTTGTTTGCAACCATGCATGCATATGCTGGCTAAGCTATAGCTAGCCATGATATAGCTAGCATGGGCTTACTTGGAACAGCCTCTTTATATATCATGTATGCATGCATGCCTTCAAACTCTCCTCCCTGATCCAATCCGTGATCATGAGACAAACCTGGAATAGAACTTTGATCGCCTGTCCCAGCTTGCCCGATCTTTCATGCATCTCTAGGGATTCGACATCTTTTGTGAGATGGACGAATTTTGCTTCTCGATCGTAAGTACTCCTGCCTGCCTGCACGCCCTTTTCTCCTTTTTAAAGTGAATGGTGCAAACGCTTTTTAGCGCCTCAAGACTCTTTTGCCTAGCTAGCTTTAGGCAAATTGTAAGCTGAATACTTAGGAATGATGCATTGTATCCAAAATATTATGATGAGCCGAAAGAACTATTTATTCCGTCATATATATACTACTAGTTAAATGCCCGTGTGTTGCTACGGATTTTTAAATTTTATCATACTATATGTTTTAAAACTAACGGGTGGTAAAAATTTTTAGAATATACATACAAACATATTCTAAAAGTTTTTAAATCCGTCAAGTAAGTCGGAAGTAATCGATCACACCTCGTGGTCATAAGTCAAAAGACATCGACCACACCTCGTGGTCGTAGGTCGGGAGCCCTCGAGCACACCTCATTGTCATAAGTCAGAAGTCGTCGACCATCGCTCATGATCGTAGGTCGGGAGTCGTCGACCATTGCTGGTGGACGTAAGTTGGCAGCGGTCGACGATCGATCGTGGTCCTAAATCGGGAGCCTTTGACAATGGCTCATGGTCATACATCGGAAGCCGACGACCATCATTCATGATTGTAAGTCAAAAGCCATCGAGGATACCTCGTGGTCGTAAGTCGGAACACATCGACTAGCGCTCGTAGTCATAAGTCAGAAGACATCGACCACACCTCGTGGTCATCAGTTAGAAGCCGTCGACCATCGCGCGTGATCGTAGGTTGGGAGCGGTCGACCATCGCTAGTGGTCGTACATTGGCAGGCCTCCGGTGTACTTGTGCCGTGTTGCCCAACTGTCGGCGCTAGCCTGCTCGGCCTCGACTTCGACCACGACCCAGATTTCGACCACTGCCCCCTTTGACTTCGATCACTGCCCCCTTCAACTTCGATCACTGCCCCCTTCAACCAATGTCCCTTTCGACCACGACCCTTCGACATTGATCACTCCCCACTTCGACCATGGCGTCGAGGAGGAGGAGGCGCTGCACGAGGGATCAGGGGAGAAGGAGGCGGCGGTTGCAGGAGGTGGTGGTGGGGAGGCGGCGGTGGGCAAATGGGGAGAGGAGGCGGTGGGCAAATACGTTGGGGATGTGGCGACGAGGGGATGCAATGCTGCTGGGGAAGTTGGAGGACTGAGACCAGATGCTGTCATACGGGGAAGGAAATAGTGGCGGCACTAAGGAGGAGGAGGCGCGACACGAGAGTTCGGGGAGAGAAGGAGGAGGCGGTTGCGGGAAGTGGAGTGGTTGCGGGAGGCGGAGGATGTGGGGGAAGAGAAAAGGAGGAGCACGGCCCATGCGTCAGCCCGACCTTTTCTACGAGGAGCGAAAGAAATACCTATATGCGGATTTGGACAGCTGATATTTAATCAGACGACTGAGAAGAGAGTAGGGAGAATGGACCGACGACCACCAACTCATATTTTTATAATAGTAAAGATAAGCACGGTATACATGTCTATATATATATGTTGGAACGAAAACAATATTAAGCGATGAGTTTTTGTATATATGTGGTTTTATATATTCACATACGCTAGCTTTTGTCTTCCCTTTCTATGCACATTGTTGTAATTAGCTTATTATTAAATAGCTGGTATATGCATGCGTTATATATATTGAATGGTTGATGTCATGATATGGCACTTCGCATCCTATGTCACACAGAAACTATAGGTATATATATCAATCGACCCGTCATGTACATGCATGTTGTGTTAATTTAATTATCAATTAAGCTCAGTAGATTTGTTTGAACAAACTAAGTTACTAAGGATTAGGCTTCATGGAGAGACCAAGTTTCCACAGCGCAGAGGCTTTTGCTAGAGACTTTTGAGAAGAAAGGGCCGCCTCTCTCTCTTCTCCCTTCCTTTACTTCTTTTGATCTGCTCCTCTTTTCATGTGTATGAGAGAGAAGAAAGCAGAGGGATGCATGCATACGTTCGTCTGTATCAAAGTGAGGGCTTGCGTATTTCTTGGATCTCTCGCTAGCTACTGATCATGGCAAGCATCTCCGAATGCCTAACTATATTAGCTAGCAGCTATATAGAGCACGAATAATATGTTCAAACAGATGCTTACATACTAGATATGTAGGTACATTTGTAGCTCAAGGCTCAAGCGGTAGCTGGAGAGATTGGTCAATGATGGTTTGGGGATCCAAGGGTGTTGGCTTTGATTTCGATCTCTCTTGCATGAGGCATATACATGTAGCCAGGCAAGGCCTAGACAGCAACCCATACCCTTCCATGTGCTCTCCCAGCTTGCTCTTTTCTGTCTTTTAGTTCCCTTTTCCTGTGTTATTTTGCTAATAAAAAAGAGCAAAGAAAAAGGGCTCATTTGATCTTGTAGTTAATTTAGTGTTTTGAAGTTAAATGGTGGACTGGTCAAAAAGAATGAGAGAGATGGTAACCGCTGGAGTAGCTAAACAGCAGAGATCTACTAGGCTTTGTTTTCATGGAATGAGAATAGAAGAATATTATAGGAGAGAGGAGAGAATGTAATGTGTGAGCTTTTTGTTTCATGTGGGACGTGGATCGGATATGGTTTTGGGAGGCAGAACAAGTAGCTTTATATGCATGCATGGCACACGAGAGAGAGAGAGTGGCAATCCTAAGACAAGCCTAGAGATTCGAGGGGGACCAAGAAAATATGGGGATTTCATGCTTTTGTGAAAATGTTGCTAAATGCTACAACTTGCTGCTGCTACTACTATAAATAAGCTTTATTTCAAGGAGGACGCTATTTTGAAGGAAAGTGTTGGGCTATCTCCAATATATATGATCTGGCTAGCTTTGTGCATTGAACTAGTTATAACCCTGAAAGAATAATATAAAGTGTTTACATTTGTTTGATGAAAGTATTCTTCTATGGTAACCTTTTGCTATGCTTTAAAATGTGACTAACTACCATGGTTTCTTGGAATTAATAAATTTTACAAGGAAGGACTACTTGAGGCCCTTATTTAATTACATTTGTTGGATTGTGACAAACAAAAAACCAATTATGTTCAAACAACTGTGTGATAAGCCCTCTCACTATATGTTTTCCCTATTTTCTCTTTAAGTATGAAAGCAAAAATAAGGTTTGGCCTTTTGATTAGTCAGGTTTTATTGTATTGTAAGACACATTGAGAAGCTATAGCTTTGAGAGTTGCTGAATTAGTAGCTATAGCTATGAGAAAGGAGTAGTGTTGGAGGAACATTTAGGCTCAGCCAATTCAGTCAAGGGAATGATGATATATGAGTTTGATCTATAGCTCCTAAAAGAATGTTGAACAATGATAAGCTCATTTAGTATACATATTTTTATCAACGATTCTTAGCATGTTTTGAATATAAAATGCCTTGAAATGCTCTTTGTTTATGTTTTATTTGACTTTTTTCCTTGAAATTCGTAAACATTGCATAATTCATTATAAAATCATAATTGATTAGTTCTTAGGCCTAAGGCGATCTAAAATGAAATTTAGGTTGGTAAACAATAATTTATTTTATTGTTTGTGCTCTATATCCGTGTTACTAATATTCATTAGTGGTTGGTGATGTCCAATCTTGGAACCGACACAGCACGGAGTAGACAAGAGATATACACGAACCGTCGACCTACAAGGTGGTAGGCGTGGGTATCAAAGGGGAAGGCATATTCTACCTGAGGATAACGGTTAATCCATGAACCTGCGTTGGTCTGGTTTCATACCTTAATACTTTACTAGTTTGCATAGATGTGTTGGTGGTGGGTGGACCATACTAGAATCAGTAGAATAAGCTGCCATTAAAATCCTCATTATTAACTAGTAAAGTGCCCGTGCGTTGCAACGGAATCTTAAACCTTACATGAGTATGCATGAAGCACATAACCAAGTTTTTTAAATGCTAGACGAAACAAAGATAACATATGTTACACTGCCGTGCCTTTCAAGCATTTTAAAATTCCAAGTAAGTATGAAAGCATAGATTCCAAAGAATTAGTCATTTTTAGCATGGCTTATAAAGAAACACAACGTTTACATATACAACTTAGCAGGTTGTTTGGTTTACATTAAAGAAATAAAACATTTACATATACAACGTTTACATTAAATCTCATGTTCTCAATATTTGATTTTTCAGTTTCCAAGGTCAGGGTTTGTTTGAGAAGGTTCAACTTGCATGATAGAACTCTCTTTTGGGCATTGCGTTTTAATTTCCCTGATTCTATTTCCATCGCATAACTGGCCTTCCTTGTATGTGGTTTGGCGTCAGTAACAGCGGATCTCTTTGGTTGGGGTATGGGCTTCCAGACATGACTTATGGTTCATCTCTCCAACCAATTGAAGGTTGAACTGGGATCCCTCTCATCATACTGAAAGTGAAGAGTCTCTACCATGATTGGTGAAGCCAGAAGCTACAACATAAACAAAACAAATAGCTTAGCACAATAAGAAAATATGTGCAGACAGACAATAAAAGAGTGATATGATTGGACATTTATTTGTTAGATAAGTAATGTGCATAAGCGCCCAAACAATAGGATCAAGATATTGTTTTGTATATTCAAGCCCTTATAACTATATTTTGAGGCTCAAGCTATTATACCTTACGAGCAAATGCGTTTGAAGAGAACTTCTCCTTCCATGCTTCCAGTTTAGCACCCTGAGAAAAGGCAAAAATCGTGTACTGAACAATTTGGACCATATTATCAAATAGGTCACATGATAGATATTTCAGGTCTATTCACCATTCCAAACAATGAAACACAAAAACATAAAAAAAAAGATGCAAGAGCATGCACAACAATGTTTGCATTTGGCATTATAGTGTTACTGCTTGCTTAAGTTAAATTGGAAGGTACAAACATGTCAATATGTAGACATATTTATGCTTGCTTCATTGTAGACAACATAGGAACAATTTAACGCTCATCATATTCAATGCAACCACAAAAACAATGATGAGACCAGTGAAAAATTACTTTATCTCCTGTACAATAGTGACAAAGCTATTCAAGCTATGGAGCAGAAGAATAAAAAGATACACTGCAATGTTGACAATAAACATTACAAAATATTTAGATTTTATTACAACTGAATGAAGCATGTACCCAGTAACTGAATGAATCAGATTAAAAAAGGGAAAAAATACAAAACTGTAGTTAACTATAACTTCATTTTCTAAAAAAAAATCCTCTTTTAGTGCCCAGGAGAGAGCTAGTTTGAGGTTACTCCACTGCTTTCTTCTCTGTGCCACATGAACATCCACAATAATGCACCCTAGGCAACCATCAAGCATCAGTAGAACATTTGCTTAGAAATATATAATGTGAAATGCAGTGGATTTTTGCATTTTTAATATTAAGGTGAAGTTCACGATTGTACTTGCATATCAATACCAGATCTCCACAAAAATTTTTCCATATGACTCTTGAAGGAGAATGATGTCAATTTTTTAAATAAGTACTCAAGTGACCTTAAAATGTTTGAAGAATCTTAATGAAGACCAAGAAAATTGATCAACCCATGCTTTTCTGGTTTTATATCTTGATTTTGTTCGCATTTCTCAAAAGAACACATCGATACAATCATGAGGAGTGTGTCTATTCAATAAGATTATAATACATGTGCGCTTTGGTCATTATTTTGCACACATGTATGATTTAGTACTGGAATTTACTTCATGTAGGCATATGCGCATAGCAGAGTTATCATAGTGCCCTGAACATTAGAGATGTAGAAAAACTTACGTTGGACAAAAAAAAGTAAAACGCCAGTACAAAACACATCACATTATAGACCTTAATCAGTATGCCAATCACAGGGAAACGCTGTATTAGACTATTAGTTCAATTCCATTGTTTCTTTCTATGAATGTTAGTAAGAACTTTAGTAGGCAGCTACATAACCTTACAGAAATAGCAACTTCCGTAAGCATATAGCGTATATTGCGAACATGGAATATTTTGTGTTCCTCACCGTGATGGTATCCAACCCAAAGAAATGAGAAATCCATCGCCCCACCGGCGCTGTCAAGCAGCCGTACGCCGCCTCGGTCTCCTAGAGTAGCCTCTGGCTCTGCTCATAGCTCACATCCTCCACCCCCCCCACAGGTGTGTCTGCACCCACCAACCAAACCATGTCCGGTATTAGACGCAGCAACTATCACCAACACCTTTTTTTAAATAGTAGAGATATATGTAGAACAAAAAAGTTAAGAGTTGAGACCAGTTTCAAGGATTCAGTAAAAATATAAATGTAAAGACGGCTTTTTAGAAACTACCTCAGAAGTGAATGTGAGACGAACTTTGATTTCTCCACAGTACTGTTCACCTTTCACAACATTATATGCTGTTGGTGGAATGCTCCCTTCCGTGTACACTGCTTCCAAAGGAATTCTGTAAGAGCTAGTTTAGTTGGGCACTGTAAACTTTGAGTCCCATAACATCATTGCAGCTTTGTAACAAAAATTTAAGGGCCAGAAGTAATAGTAACTTCAAGACAGATGTTCTCTGCAAAGATTTTGAAGAGTTTAATATAACAATAGATGAGTGGATCATGTATTCATGTTACAATTGCTAGGAAAATTAAGGCACATAACATTAACATCAAACAGTGCATCAGAGACAATATCTGCACTCGAAACGAATGCTAGGAGGCAATAGCTGGAAAATTTTTATTATTCAATCATTAAAGATATATGAGCACCTAACTATAGAAATATTCCTCCCCTGCATCTGAAAATTTTTGGGGAATTTTTTAAACTTTTACACCTGGTTTCCATGGAATTTACACTCGATTCAGATTTCCACCAGATTTTTGCCTCACTCATTACTAACAATTCGTTTCGCCACAGTCAGTTGACTTGCATCATGTATAGGTTCTGTTCCCTTGGTGGCTATTATTCTTTAAGCATATTATTACTCACTACCTGCATCCTAGTATTCCCCAAAGCTGTGGTGAAACAAGGAAAACGTTCCAAGAACTAATAAATTCCTTCTTGAATCGTGAAATAGAAGTATCCATACTTGGCATAGAATGAGGCCAGGGTGGCAAGGTAGAAGCAATGGACCCATCTAGGCGATGTGCTGTGGAAGGCCACCTTCCAGAGCTGCACATGCTTCACCATGAACTTGAGCTCTCCATGTTGTTCAGGGGCCACCCCGCGTGATCCTTGCACAGATCCTTCACGAAGACCTGACATGCCCAAATAGAAACCAAAATCTTTAGTGCCAATTGACAGATTGGAACCTATAACTGTCTCGATTTCACAAAAGGCAGGAAAAATTCACAGCAAGATCAAGACCGCGCCCGGTACTCGTCCCCGAACTCGATGCGGAAGACGTCCTTGATGGCCTCCACGGAGGCGCGGTGGCCGCCGCCGGTGTCGCTCATGAGGATGAGGACATTCTTGGCGCAGTTGGCGCCGAGCTGGAGAGCTCGACAGTGACCTCCTCCTCCTCCTCCCAGAAGGGCTCGTCCTCCTCGGGACTGCAGAGCGAGGTGGCCGAGGACGACGAGGACGCGCCCTCCCCGCGGGCGCGTCCCGCCGAGGAGAGCTCGCCGGCGTAGGAGAGGCTCTTGCGGAACTTGCGCTTCATCCGCTGCTGTTGGTGGTAGGCTGCCACGCTCTCCAGCACCGCCTCCCGGATCAACTGCCCCCGCGGCGATGCCATCGACGCCGCCATCGCGGAAGGGCCGAGAGAGACGGTGAGTGGGGCGGTGGATTCTCTCTTGTGGTGGGGGAGGCGGCGAGGTCGTCCGCCACGAGTGCAACGGGTCCCACCTCCTCTTCTTCCACGGCACTGGCAACAATGGCTTTGCCGCTCGCAGCGACTGGTGACGGCCCGCAACGTGAGAGCTTCAGATTGCCGGATTCATCCGCGCCGCTCGCGAAGAAAGCGAGGAGGAGGACCACAATGGCCATCGCGGTTGCCGTCGGAGCAAAGCAGCGGTTGCGTGAGGTGGGGAGAGAAGAGGAAGGAGATGTAACTGAACCTAGAAGTGGAGGGGCTGTTAGATCGTTTGAGGGGGTTGGGGAGGATGACGAGACGGACGGTGAAGATTATATTGTTCAAATCGGTCGGTTGAGAATCAAAGGAGAATGAAAGGGGTGGGAGAGGCCGTACCAACCACCAACTCTTTCTTTTATATAGTAGAGATAATAGTGTAACCAAATGCTTAAGAACAATCATTTACTTTCATTTATCATATAGGTTGCATTTAGTCATTTAGTTTACTTTTCTAAATTTATTTTATGTTGTTGCACGTAACTGCCTTCAATAAATTAAATTCAAGCGCACATACCATTACTTAGCTGAAAAGGTACACAGATCCAGTGCACTTGTGAGTCATCAAACAATTTAGTGTTTGAGATGGCACTAAATTAGAAAGGAGTGCACCGATAATATTTGGAAATATCATAAATATGATCAATGATTTAGTGTGTTCTAAGACTTGTATAATATGTTCTTATCTCTTTCGTTTGCTTAAAATTGTTGACATAAAGATATATTGGATTAACTTGAATTGAGGTATATAGAGCCACAATCATGTGAGCTGGCCAAAGGAAATAGATATTAAATCATTTTCAATTAATCTCTAGAAAGTGCACAAACTCGACTTACTGAAATGTTGTATTTGTGAAATTATTGAATTTACCACATAAATGGTATGTATGCACTCCAAATGTAGATTGCTTGCAACCATGTGGGGGCGAAGATGCGCTCTTATGGTGAACTGGTTCGGTATGTCTGGTATTTTATTAATGTACAATGGTACAAAATATGTGAAGTTAAGAATAATAAATAATTTTAGGTTATTATACTAATTTTGTTTATCCTTTAAATTAATATAACAATTTTTTATTTTCTGGTTTATCTACTTTACTATATCCAAGAATACTGAATTTTCTCTTTAAATATTTGCACCCACATATCTAAACTACTTTATGGTTAGTAATTACTTTTCGTTACAAAATGTAATTAAGTTGTTTTACATATTTGAATTTACTACTAGATATAGTTTTCTTGAGAAGATGTGAGGATTGTTTGGAAGAACTTCCAGATGTATTTATTAGATGGCTGCTATATAAGTCATTTAACATCCATAATGCCAATCTTTCTCTTCATATTTTATGACTGTATTGCATACGTAACATGTTTGGACCAATTTAAATTTATTTCCTAGGGCAGCACGATTGAGCCGCATCACCTGGCTAATTGCCGCAGTCTGTCTTCTAGAGGCTATAACTTCCTCATTCGAACTCCGATTTGGGCGATCCAATAAACCAAATCGTAGCTCTCGACTAGATCTACAACTGTTATAGATTTCTCCATATGAGGTCATATAGGTGCCCAAAAATGTGTCACAAAGTCAGGGCAGCAATTCCGGCACCCGTTATTGCTCCGGTTTCACCCAAGTTTGACTTCTTCTTTATTGTTCTTCGCTCTTGGGAGTTCCAATACACATGAAAACAAAGAAAAACAAATAATATATAATTTTATAATGAGTTATTCAATAATATGATTTTATGCAAAAGTGGCATGTAAAGCATACATTACATATTAAAACATGGTAATAAAAGATAACACTTTTAGGCGTTATCATATTTTTAAACAAATGTGAATGCATGCCTACAGATATGGGCCGAAGAAACATGCCAGTGCATCCGTTTGGCCCATTAAAGAGAACTTGTTTCGCTTCGCAAAGCCTATGAGCCGAGCACGTCTCCTATCCCGTTTGCAGAGTCCATGGGTGGCAAACTGGCAATTTGTCTCCTATAAATAGAGTCCTAATACATAAGCACATTAATTA
The DNA here is from genome assembly GCA_036346575.1 of Dendrocalamus sinicus. Taxonomy (NCBI): domain Eukaryota; kingdom Viridiplantae; phylum Streptophyta; class Magnoliopsida; order Poales; family Poaceae; genus Dendrocalamus; species Dendrocalamus sinicus. The sequence goes on from CM070645.1 coordinate 29,202,850, forward strand.
CATGAGCGATCATAATGTGAAATGGGCCTCATGCAGGGTTTGATTCTTTGATAGGAACATCTTTTCTTATTAGTTGGAGTAAAATAAGTTAAATCAACTTGTTTTTCTCTTTCCTCTTGAGAGGAATGGCCGGAGCTAGCTAGGCCATTGATCCCAATGGAAGAACTGAGTACTAATAAGATGATTGGGTTAGATGTCCCCGAGAAGTGTTAAGGCTGTGTCCTCTAGCTCTGTCTCGTCGAGGCCACGCACTGTGATCTATCTCGTCGTACATGTTGTCCTGGTATTGGTAGATGTCACCTCATGATGCAAGATCTGTCCGCGCTAAACTGTTCACAGAAATATGATTAATAGAGCTTACGGCAATTTCTGTCGAATAAACAAATAGATGATAGTGTTTTTACTGTTGTTTTAAAACAATTTATGGGGATGGTTTTAAAAAAACTTATATTAATATTTAATTTATTTATACAAACACTCATATTAAAATAAAAAAAATTATGAACCACAGGTAAAAAAAATACGCACCAAGTGCTCTGGTATCGTTGGACTAATGAATCTCGAAATAAATGCAGGCACCTAAGGGAAAATCAATGGATGAAGTGTCTCGAGTAGAATTTTTAACGACTTCTCTACGTTGTACAATGCATATATAGAGAGTAAAAAAGGAATATTTAGGAGGAACAAGATATCTTTTTAATTAAAAAGAAAATAGGCATCTGAATTCAAGCCGAATATGGCCACCAACCGAGATAGGCACGTTTCCTGATACGGAGAGAGTAACGTCGCTCCAAATTAAAATTTTGGAGCTCATGATCTTTAACTTACGACACTTTTGTGCTAGGGGAGCGGCCGGAATCGGATGGGGTCGTTATATATGCAGTATAGGCATCCTATAGAATGATGTGATTGTCGCCATATACAATGGTACATGTTTGCTATCTGTGAAATTTGGACCATTTTGACACTGTTGGTACCCGAAATTCCCGAAATAGCCCTCCAGAATCGAAATTCCAATCCTAACCCCCAGCCGACCGCACCATTTAACCGGGCGGTGACACGTGGCAATGGTGCGGTCGGGGAGCGCACGACACCAGAGTGGTGCGGTCCCCGACCGCACCACTTGGCTAGCCATGCAAACCGTGCGGTGCACGGGCGCACCACTCGAATGGTGTGGCATCCAACCGCATGACTCGGCGAGTGGTGCGCCCCCCGACCGCACCACTCGGTTCCGTACAGGTTTAGGGTTTGCGCCAGATATTAGGGTTTGGGTTTTGCGTAAAACAAATGCTGTAATTTATGTTTTGATTACATAGTTACATAAATATTATGCATACACATGTAATATATTTTTTAAAGTGTGCAGCATATTTATAATATAGAATAGGAGATGCAAAAAAATATGAAGTTTATTTTCAAAATTCGTTATTTATTGCGGATGATACATGTAGGAATTATTTTTTTGTACATAATTATTTTTGAAATATTTTGGTACGTTGTTAATGGTGTTTGAAAAAATATGTATTTGATGTGGAGTGGAGTTTGTTGGTAGTGTAATGTTATTTGCATTTATAAAAATTAAGAATTTTGGTTGGTAGAGTACGATAACGACTAGTGTATTTGTGATTTTCGTACATTGCTGACCGTGAAAAATATGTTGAACTGGCAATAACATTTTTCGATCATGTTATGTTGTTTTATTGGAAGAGATTTAATGAAAAAAAATTTTAGCATAACTGTGATAGGAACAATTGGACGAAAGGAAGGAAAGTGATATTGAACACGTGGTAATCATTGAATGCAAAAAGACGAGATAATAAGCTTAACTGAATAGAAATAAACTTCATAATACAGTTGGGCTTAACATGCCGCGTACTTTTTTATTACATGCATAACATATAGCATGATATGCGACTAACCCACCCAACTACTCGTACGACCTACTGTGTGGACCGGGGCCACTTTCCCTTCCTTGCCCGCTCGGCGTTGAACTCCTCCGCGACCTCTTTTGCCTTAGCCGCCATTTCCCTCTTTCTCTCGCGCTCCCTCTCGCAAGCCTCCCGCTCCATACGTGTGCATGCTTCGAGATGAGCTTGCGTCTCGCGTTGTATACGCAGGGTGTGCTCGTGCTTGCGGCGCTCCTCCTCCAGCAACTCCTTGTCCCGTGTGACATTCCACTCATCGAAGTCGAGGGTCCATTGGTCCGCAGGGTGGATCTCAAGATCGATCCATTTGCGGTAGCCACACAGGGGGCTCCGGAGACTGTAAATACAGGGGAGATATTGTTAGTGCGTGCTATGAAGGAGAAAAGGTAGGGGAAAATGGTGCATGTGGTCGTTACCGGCTGCCGATAGGTTGCGGTGTCAACACGGCGGTTGGGGTAGTCACTGGAGTAGTTTGCGCAACCCCAGTAACGCATACCTAGGCTGATGCGGTCCTTAGATTTGAAAAACTTGCACACGTCCCCGCACCAACAAAGGGGAGGTGTCTCCCCCTCAGGTGGTAGTTGTGGCGAACGCTCGGTGGGGACGTCCGGGATGGGGTTGTTGCTACGCGGGCGCTCTTTGGGGGGACCTTTCATCGTAGCACGATGGGTTTGTTCTACCCGGGCATGTATAGCCCTTATTTTCTCATCGCGGGCGGCATCGCGGGCGGCAGCTGACCGTGCTATGTCACGGGTCTCCTCCCAATCCTTCACCATCTTGTCCCATTGCTTCTTCTTGCCTTTGTCCATCCCGGTGGGGTGAGGGAAGCGCTGTGTAGTATGGGGTTTGGATGTGCAATGTTCGCTGGGAAATAGAATGCACACCAATTTATAGGGTCCGTTTTATCTCTACTCCTACGTGTAAAGCTGGTCCGTGTGGTCGTAGCAGTGAGTAAAGATGGGAGTGCTGCGATATCACTGCAAAAAGGCCCCATTTTGTCATGTCTCTGAGCAAAGCTTCCCTGTTTTGTCATCTCACTGAGCAAAGCTGGTCTCTTTTTGTCATGTCACTGAGCACAACTGCCCTCTTTAGTAATGTCACTGCCCAAAGCTAGCATCTTTTGTCATCCCACTTAGCAAAGCTGCACCCTTTTGTCATGTCACTGGGCAAAGCTGGCCTCTTTTATCATGTCACTGAGCAAAGCTGCCCCGTTTTGTCATGTAACTGCAAAGTTGCACTCTTTTGTCATGTCACTGGGCAAAGCTGGCCTCTTTTATCATGTCACTGGGCAAAGCTGGCCTCTTTTATCATGTCACTGAGCAAAGCTGCCCCGTTTTGTCATGTAACTGCGCAAAGCTTCACTCTTTTGTCATGTCACTGGGCAAAGCTGGCCTCTTTTATCATGTCACTGAGCAAAGCTGCCCCGTTTTGTCATGTAACTGCGCAAAGGTGCAGACTTTTGTCATGTCACTGAGCAAAACTGGCCTCTTTTGTCATCTCAGTGAGCAAACCTGCCAGTTTTATCATGTCACTGCGCAAAGCTGGCATCTTTTGTCATCTCACTGAGCAAAGCCGACGTCGCACTGAGCAAAGCCGACCTCTCATTGAGCAAAGCTGACGCTTTTGTCATGTCTGTGCAAAAAGCAGCCCTCTTTTGTCCCGTCTGTGCGCAAAGCTGTCATCTGTCATCTCTTTGAGCAAAGCTGCCCCGTTTTGTCATGTCACTGCGCAAAGATGCACTCTGTTGTTATGTCACTGAGTAAAGCTGGTCTCTTTTGTCATTTCACTGCGAAAGCAGACCAATTCTGTCATCTCTCTGAGCAAAGCTGCCCCGTTTTGTCACGTCTCTGCGCAGAACAGTCCTATTTTTCGTTTTTGGTCACTGCAGTAAGTTCTCTCGTATGGTATAAATAGCACGGTTGGGGTCCCATGACATTGTACGCAGAGAACCTTGTAGCAGTACGCACGCTTTCTTGTGTTCATTGTTGTGTTGATGGTGCGGGGCCCAGACTTGTGTTCTCTTTCAATATTATGTGTACGTGCAATGTATGTGTGCTGGTTCATGTTGTCATTGCCTGATGCCTTCTTATTCTATGGTCTTTGTGCGTGAGGCTGCCCCCCCACAGCCTATAAAAGGGAGCCACTCCTCACCTAATCCCTTGCCTTGTTATCACTCACCTCCTGAATTAGTTGTGTCCCATTCTATGTAGTTTTCTTTCGTGCTCACTCCCCCGGACTAGGCAATGAGTCAGCTCAGCACCTCTTCATCGGCACCCACGGTGATTTGCCCAAAATGCAACACGGTTGTTAGACGTAAGACCTCACACACGGCCGCGAATCCTGGGCGGCACTACTACAAGTGCCTCTTACACTCGGTGAGTAAGATTGTTTCGGGTTCATTCATTTCGTGGTGGTATGTTTACAAATCTTGTTCTCATGGAATCGCAGGAAGCCCCCGGCGGTTATCGATTATGGGTGTGGGAGGATGAAATGGGCAGTAGGACAGACATTGTTCGCCATGAGAGAGTTGTCGTGGGGGGTTGCGACCCTGTCGGGATGCGGCATCGTTTTGATAGATTGGAGTGGAAGATAAATTTAATGTTGTGTGCTATTTTCTTTCTTGTGTTTATTGTTATCCTCAAGTTGTAGTGCTGGAGGTTCTCCTCATGTATGTTGGTAATGTTTTATGCTATGTTGTACCTTGTGTTTGTTGTTATCGTGTATTCTCCCACTGGAGAGTTAATCTATGTCAATGTAATGCATGTCGTGAGGTATAGTGCCCACATGCGTGTATACTTGTCATATTGCAATGAAGCCTTAATTGTACTTCAAATAATTTCATAAGCCATGCCAAACACAGGAAACCATGCGACGTCACAACAGCACAATTACAAAAATTCATTCATCATCTCGTCGTCGCCGCCTTGGACGGCGTATCTGATCCTCTGAGAAGGTGAACCTACTAGGGGAGCACGATGCATCTCGAAGATCGTAGTGCGAGGGCTTCGTCCGAGGCGGTGGTGGGTACAACTCTATGGAGAGTTGCGATGGCTGGCCAAAAATAGAGCTCAGCCATTCGGAGGAGGGGTCTACGTCCTGCTTAGATGGTACAGCTGAATTAGGCAATGAAAAATACAAAAAAATGTTCCCAATGAGTAGTAATGTCATAAGGCTTTTACCTGGGAAATCTGAAACGTTGATGGGCCACCGTGAACTTGCTGGCCATGTTGCTCTGTGACTCCCACAATTTTTGAACAATGAGATTAGATGGCGTTGAAATACATGTGTTATGTTTACTACATGAGTACATACCGGTGCATGCGGCTGTCGGAATGACGATGACGTTGCGAAATCACCCATGTACTCCTGCACCGTGTAACCTTGGTACGTCGGCCCGAACCACTCGTCCCGCCCCTGCATGTCTGCTCGGGTGGACTGACCGCCATGCACAAATGTGTCAAACGTCATCGTCTGTTGTTGCTGCGAGTCAGGGTCACTATCTGCAGAGAATGTTCGCTCGTCCGTCGCCCTCCGGGATGACGACGGCTGTAGCAACGTGCTATCCTTTCGCAAGTGCTGTAGGAAAAACGTGTGTTAAGAATAACTGGCAATCGAGTGGACGAACAAACTGTTAGTAAATGTCGTACCGCTGGTCCGAAGCTGTGAGGACGAGGGAGCGCAGCTGGGATGACCGCTGGACTGCGATGGACAACCACCGGACATCAACAGCCGACCGCCGGACAGCGACGGACGACCGTCGGACTGCGACGAATGTGCTGAAGGTGGTGCCGACGGCGGTGCTGAAGGCTGCTCTCTGCGGAGGCGTCGTGCATGCACATCATCCCTGTGCTGACTACAGCTCATGGCCCTGATCGCAGACCTGGCCTCACTGAGGATAGTACGCACCGAAGCAAGCACCCGGGAGCCGCCCTCCCCACGCTGGATCATCTGAACAGCCTCGTCCTCAACACGATGCATACACTTGTACTGTAGGTAAACAAAAAATGAGTTAAAACGTACTGTACGTAAACAAACAATGAGTTAAAACGTACTGCAGGTAAACGTACCGCCTCGTCCTGACGTGCTGCTCGATGACGGTCCGGCCTTGCCCGTATGGCATCCTCGTGCGCGACCTCTGCAGGACGGAGTGGGGCAGGCCCAGTAAGCCTGCTGCGGGTGCGTGGAACGTACCACTCTAGGTACGCACTGTATGTGTCGATGTCGTATGGCCTACTCTCGTCCACAACCTCCGTGCTCGCTGAGTCACGCCACAGGTCTGTCCACGGCCACTGTGTGCCCATCCAGTCGTCACCCCGGTGACCTCTTCTTGTTTGCCTGCAAGTTAGTCCACAAATTGCATAATTAGTATGAACAACACATTACTACATTGCGTACAGTTACCGCGCAATGACTTACCGGTGGGCCTTCGGTGCTAGTGCCCGTCCTGGGAGGGGTGGCACGTGCTGGTGGAGGCAAAACTGCCTCAGCACTCTCTGCGGGTTGTATGGCTCGACGAAGTGGGAGAAGACGAGGTGGCAGGTCGTCAACCAGTATGTGTGGTCTTGGTGGCACTGAGATGACAACCCGTAGGGGGCTATGCTATGAATGAACTGTGCATCCCATGGGAACCAGACTATCTCATTCTCATGAAGCTACTCGAACTGGTTATGGAAATCTGGGTACACACGCCTCGGTCTATCCCTGTCCCACCGCAGCTGACCATGTGTCCAACGCGTCCCCATAGTCGGCCCATTTATGGGGTCATCGCCACCAGCCTGATCGTAGAAATCCGGGCTGAGGTCATAAGGGTGCACGGCCCTCTCGATCTTAGGCCTCCCAACCGTGAAGTGCTCCCAAGACCAGAACTGTAGGAGCACGTAGCACACTGCCAAGACCGCTCGCCGCGCGATCTGACGGCGGGCATCACACAAGCCTCGATGCGTGGCGCTAAGGACTCTGAGATCCCGGTGCATCTGCGGCACTGGCGGGCAAGGCATCCGCCAAGGACTCCGCAAGGTGTATGTACGTAGGATGCACGGATGCTCCAGTGGTCGTAGGAAACAAGACCCACCCGAACAAAAAAAGGATTTATGCCATGAGGTGCGTCCGCACGACCCCCTCAGGAGCGTCCACACGGCAGGTCATGAACTCTCGTAGCCAAGAGTGTGGCACACCAGGCATGTTGTCTGGGATCGGGTGACCGAATCGGGCACCCAGGGCGGCCTTCCAGTTTGCTGCCCTGCGGGGTGGCACTACTGCTGCACCACAGATGGGTAGACCTGTCAGCATGGACATGTCCTGAAGTGTAACAGTCATCTCGCCCCACCGGAAGTGGAAGGTGTGAGTCTCCGGTCTCCAACGATCCACGAGTGCGGACAGCAATGGCGCATCGAACTACAACGTATACGGAACATCCAGCATGCGAGCAATGGGCAAAAGACCAGTGTCTCGCAGCAACGGGATGTACCGCTCATCTAGAGGCCAGTGCTCTCGGGGGCCCCTAAGGATGAAACACGGAGGGCCGTCAGGAGATGATGACCACGCTGTGCATCGGTGCTGGTCATCCCAACGGGCCTCAAGCAACTCGTACGCCATCTCTTGCCGATGATTGAAAACAAGTCAGTACGCAGTGTCATGAGAATATGCAACATACGTAATTTGCAGGTAGTGACAATAAAGCGTGAAATAAATTACAACATAACATGCAACAAACGTAATTTGCAGCGAACGACAACAAATGATAACGAAATATCAAATAAGTCACAACATAACATAATTTCCAAGAAAATGACTCAAACAAATTGTACGCACAAATAATTCTGTAAGATACATTCAGCACAGGTTACAAGATGCAAGATCATGTGCTCGCATACACAAGATGAGCACAACAAACGCAACATCATGTGCTCGCATACTATGGAGCGTTGCTTGATGCCGGCCTGTTTGGGCACTGCCTAAATGAATGGCCAACCGTCTTGCATAGTCTGCACTTCGGCGCCGAACCCGATCCCCACGCTGGCTATCATCCATGTCATTACGAATGCGACGGCTCTGTCTTCGCCCACGGCCGACGTGCTTCAGTGCATCGTTCGACACCCACTTGATCTGCCCTGGCCAGATGTCCCTATAATGCATGTCCACCCTGTACGAATGGAACTCCGTGCTCCGGGTTTCAAGCAGTGCTTCATGTCATAGTACTTTGAGATGTAATGCGTGGGCGCCTGGTTCCATAACGCGCATGCCGCGTACACGTGGGAGCATGGCTTGTGTAGAAGTTACGGCTTGTTGCAGGTGCAAGATGCTCTGTCATCAATCGTGCACACCTGCTTACAATCCCCTCTAGCCTGCCCCATCATGTACTTCTGTCTGAGGCGGACCTCAAACTTCCTCCGTAAGCCATCCATGGTCTGAGCAATATGCGAATGAGCCTTCTGCATCTTCTTGTCCATGTAGGCCCGCGCTACCTCGGAGAATTCTTTACCTTCGTCCATATGCTGCTTCGCCATCATAGCTCTATTGACAAAGTATCCAACTGAACGGTTCCAGGTCTCTTCAACGATTGCAGTGATAGGTAGGGATCTCACGCCCTTTAGAACACCATTGTACACCTCGGACATGTTTGTCGTCATGATTCCGTACCTTGCTTCGCCGGTGTCATGCAGTAGAGACCACATCTCCAGGTCATGTGCATTGGACTGCACCCATTGTGTGAACTCCCCAAATCTCGTGGAGCCTCCCTCCACGGCCCCCGCTTCAGCCTGCTCAAGACGCCTTACATGCTTGCTGGTCTCCTGATCAAGGTGCCTCCACAAGGCATCGAACTTCCTCTTCTGGTTCTGCATACAAAGCTTTTTAAACATCTTCATTAGTTCCTTGCTATGGAACCTTCTGTGGAAGTTTGCCGCAAGATACCTCATGCACCACCAGTTCTTCATGTCATTCCACTGGAATGGAGGCTGTGTCCCGTTCTGCATCGTTCGCATTGCAGACAGCAAGCCTGCATTGCGGTCTGAGATAACACACACATCGGGCCGATCTTGTACTACGGCCTGATTTTCACATTGACAAGGAACCACAGCCAGCTATCTGTATTCTCATTCTCTACAATTGCAAATGCCACTGGGAGTTACTGGTCATTTGCGTCTGCTGCAACCGCGGTCAGGACAGTACCCTTGTACTTGCCAAATAGGAATGTGCCGTCCATCGTTAGCACTGGACGGCACCACTTGAAGCCTTCTATTGCCTGATGGAAGGCCCAGAACACTCTGTCAAGCACAAAATAATTCGGCCCTTCCGTCTCATGAACCCGCTCGTACTTGTTAATGTACGTGCACGGGTTTGCTTCTGCACCGACACAACATTCTCGGGACCGATCATATGCCGCCTCATACGTCCCGAACATACTGCAGACCTTCGCTTCCCTGCCACACCTTCTTGTAGCTCACAGCAAACCCCACCGTGTTCGCTGCCTCCGCCATGAGAACCTTGGGAGAAATGGATACATTTGCAGCCACAAGATGTCTTATCAGCTCCGCAACATATGACGACGTCATGTTGCGGTGCCTATGTAGTGGCGCCGCAAGCTCACAAGTGTGATCCTTCAGCACCGTTATCCGGAAATCCGTGGCAGCGCCTCTGAACCGCTGCGCACGGACCTTACCAGGGCAGGAGCCGTCGACACACTTCACAATGTAGGTGTCAGGGTTAGACCTGTGCACCCGATATGTCCAGCTGATGTTCACGGCGTATGTGGCAATAGCTTGTTGTGCAGCACTCTTGTTACGGAAGCTCTGCCCTACAACGAGTGTGCCTTCATTGAATCCCCACTCTACCTCCTCCGCTCGTGGTAGAACTAGGGATTCGGCTGCGATGTCGACCATTCTGAACGGCTTGTACGCACCCTCTGTGGTTACAACACCACCTAACACACCTCCCGCTGTAGGTTCCCCTTCTTCCTCCTCTCCTAAACTGGCTGATTCCACATCCTCCTCCTCCTCGCTTTCCTGCACCTGGTTCTCAAGGTACTCGTGACAGTCAACACGCACGGCCCACCACCTCTCCGCACCTTCATTCGGCTGAAAATTCTCCACGCACATCTGCAGGTCTCCATCTCCCATTGCCTCATTGACTCCTCCTTCACCAGCATCTTTATGACCGCCGGAGAGTAATGCACGCTCTACATCTCCGCCAGCACCACCAGAGCCACTCATTGCAGATGATTCTGTCCTCTCCACGAAGTGAACATACACCATTGGCCTGGCATATATCAACGCGTCTGGGTTGCACACGACCTCCATGTAGTTCGCCCATGAAGCGTCGCTCGTCACCTTTATAAGTTGCCACACTATCTCCCCTGCAACACCTATAGCATACACTGCCTCGATCCGTAATTTGTTCCTTGCGGTGTCCCGATCGAATGCGGAACGCACGCATCTCCGTAGCTTCGACAGGCTCATGGTGTTCAGATTGGGTACCCAGATCACAGTCCGGTCATAATTACCCAGGTCTACCCCGTACGGCCCGTTGCGTACGAGACCACTTCCGTAGAACACGAACAAGTCTTCGATGTCACCCATGGCGCACCTAACATAAGTCCATACTGAACCCTCTTAGTATATATAACATGCAACAAATGCACCATCATACAGTATATAGCACGTACCACATACAAACGTAATATTTCTATCTCAATTTCGTTGTTCTACGTATCCCATACAAATATTAATGGTACTTTTTTTATTTATACATCTAATTTTTAATTCATTTATGGAGTGCGCTAATAAATTCCTATATAAATCAAATTAGTACTGCAATGTACTTACTTTTCCCAATTCTCTAATTTACATATCTTACTTGCTATTTTCTGTCATGAATAATTTACAATTTCTACAAATTTCTGTCCTAATTAGTATTATTATTCTTCTACTTAAATCACCAATCCAACTACTCATTTTTCTTTTTCTTCATTTTCAACTTATGAATTCTACGAGCATCAGAGACATGAGACATTAACCTTTTCCTCCTTCGGTTACAAGACTACAATTCACAACTCCACGCTCCACACCACTGAGTAAATTGAGGAATAATATGCCACTTCAAATGCTTCTATTCTGTAATTAGTACATGCATTTAATGAATACATCTAAGCACGAATTTTTACAAAACAAAGACACATATTTCTAATTGAAACCATTGTGTATCATACAAGTGATTAAGTACCAGTAGCTACGCAAATGGCCCTTCCGACTAGCAATGTGCTTCAGAATGACATCGTTGAAATGTATTTACATTCAAGTTAACATTTTATTTAAATTACTGTTCACCAGAGCGGTACAAAAATTCGTCACATAAAATATAAAATACAATACACTACAACTACAAACAACTACAATCATTTTACGTTACTGTTCACAACAGCAGTACATGATTTCTTCACATAAAATATAAAATACAATACAATACAACTACAAACATTTTATCAAAATATGACATGCACCAACTCCGTACAAAACGTTTATGCTAATTACAAGCTAATTGGTACGATAACAATATAGACGTATGGAGATGATATTTACCTTATCTTGAAGCTCACGAGGCGATCTACAACTTTCACACTTGCCAAAACTCCTGATTCCAAATAAAAAGACTCTAAATCTTGTGCTCGTTCGCGTTTCTTCCTTCACTTCCCTCCCTCCCTTGCTCTGCAGTTTTCCTGCTCTGGCTAACCTTCTGCCATCAAAACCACGAAACGCAGCTGCCCCAACTCTTTTTATGCTGCTCTGAGCAGACGCTTCTGGTGGGGGACGGAGAATACCATGCACGAAGAGTTGGCACGTGTGCATGGCATGTAATAATATCATGCCAACGGTGCAGCGGCCGAGTGGTGCGCTCCCCCAGCGCATGCATAAAGCCAGTGAATAAAGCGCTACAATGCAAAGCAAAGCAAGTCTTGCCAACATGCAAACCATGGGCCAAAGCACTGCATGCAGCTACGAACGGAGAACTTTCGGCTGGTTGAAGTGACGCGAACAGTGCAACCCCGAGTGGTGCGCTCCCCTAGCGCATGACACGGCTAATGGTGCGGTCTGGGACCGCACCAATTGCCCTGACAAGACGGCGGCCAAATGGTGCGGTCGGGGACCGCACCACTCCGGCCGACCGCACCATTGCCACGTGTCAGCGCCCGGTTAAATGGTGCAGTCGGCTGGGGGCTAGGATTGGAATTTCGATTCCAGGGGGCTATTTCGGGAATTTCGGGTACCAACAGTGCCAAAATGGTCCAAATTTCGCTATCTGTAAACATATATCATATAGAATTTTAGGTAATATGAAGGAGAGAGAAAGATATTGTCTACTATTTAACAAATGGTCTTATAAACAACTTTTTACTGTCTATACAATTGTATAGACAACTATATAAACAGCATATTAATTACATAAGGCTATTACAAACAACTATATAAACAACATAATGTATGTGTTATCTTTAATCTTATCTATAAATAATATAGAGACATATTATAAACTATTACCGTCTACATCATTATACATGCTCTAATGCCACTTTCGTTTAAACCAACGTATGTTGTTTGGTGGCTGCTCCCCATCAACTCCCTCATCTGTTTCTCCTCTCCCTGCCATCGATCCTTCCGTTTTGTGATTGTACTACCATGGACACTATAGATGAGGTGTCATGTCATGTATAAAGAAAAGAGTTGGCCTATGCAGAATCAAAGTCACCTTTGGCACTGTTTCGTACCGTATTTACAAAAATAGCAGTATACCGATTGTATTGACAAAAATATCGTTTTTGCTGTTGGGGGGCCGGGCGACAGGTGCCTGCCGCCCCCTCATTGGACGGCAAGCAGCATGCTACCCAGGGAGCAGGCGGCAGGTAATTAGGCTGGCTAATTAGCCGACCTAATTACCTGCCTAATTTTTTTATTTAGTGTATGTTTGAATTTTAAATATATCAAATAAGCTCAAAAAATTACAAAAATTTATGTACAGTCTCCCAACACAACGTTCCTCGCAGTATAATTTTTGTGATATTTTATCCATGGCGAATGTTGCTAAAAATTCATACAATTTTGATATTTTTATGAGTTTTTACATATAGCAAACGAGCTCCAAAAATTACAAAATTTTATGTGAGGTCTCCCAATATAGTAATAGTTATTATGTAATTTTTTGAAAATTTTATACAGTCCGAATTAGACACGTTTGTTCAGATTAACTTAACCATGAATTTAACGAATATTTCACATTTTACAATTTGATACATTATGAATTTGTATAATTAAAAGTAATTACAGTACTATAAAAAATGCATCACAAGATGTGATATGGCTCACTCTTATGAGCCACTGCTATCTTCTCGCCACGCTTGCCTGCCTGTATGTGGTCTTGTCTTTCATCGCGCATGAGCATGTCCCGTTGAGGATAAAGGGGAAAGAAGGGTGGCTTGGGAAGGCCTCGGCTAGACAGGGAAAAAGGAGAGAGGGGAGAGAGAAAAGGGAGAGGAGAAAGAAAAAAAGAAAGGGTGATTAGAGTGGTGATGATGGGTAAAGTGGTACAAGTTTGTTATTGTTATATAAATCATGAATTCATGCCTGTCTTTGGGAAAGATGATTACGAAAACCCATGAAGGTTTTAGCTGTCCATATGAGTGTTCAACAATTTTCTAAAGGAATAATTTGGAATCCTTTCAAAACCTAACAACACAACCCTATTTTCTATAAATCCTGAGAAAGAGACATAGAATGAGAATGAGCCAAAGATTGAGGATATGAATGTATATTCTTAGAGATGTAGAAGAGGAGCATTCAGTCCGGAAAATAGCTAGGATCTTTCCTTGCTATTATCTTCCTTTATTTAGGAGTATGTCAATCTGGAGAATAGCTAGGATCTGATGAAGAGAATCCTTGCTATTATCTTCCCTTGATTAGGAGTATGTCAGTCCGAAGAATAGCTAGGATCTGGTGAAGGCTACATGGATGGATTTAAGTACTACGCAAGTGGAATGGTGTGGACTCGTAATACAAAGAGTAGGAGGCGGACACCTTGTATGAAGGTCAAATGGAGTAGGCGACGATCCGGAATTGTTCCTGGTGAACCTGATTGCAATAAGGTATAGTTATATTATATTCGTTTTAGATAGACAATGGCTAGAATATTTTCATTTCTAAATATTGTAATATTTGAGCCTTTGTATCAGGCCTAGCCCTACGTGGCTATGTATGTGTAACATTATGTTTTATCTCTAATTATTATTCTGCTACAATACTTTGATGGACTTATTATTCATTAGAGCGATGTTCTATCGGCTAAAATGAATAATAATCCATTGACTAGCACTTTTACCTCACGCTTTTAACTAGTTTTTAATAAGATGGGTATGAGAGAAATGAAGATGGCAGCCGCTACCACCATCGTTGTCGCCATTTTTGTCGTGTATAGTTATTTCAAACTAAGTTTAGGCTAGCACAGTACGAACATCGGCACGGTAGATTTTAAACCATGCCTGAGCCTGATCGAAGACAAGTCAGGCCGGTACAGTATGACACGACGAGGTGATCGGACCAAGCCGATATGGCACAACACGGCCTAAAGCATGATAAACCCGAGCCAACATGGCCCGGCCCAATGCCCTCCTCTAATCTCAACCGAAGAAGATTCTTCTGGCTGCTAATTCGATCAGTGCGTGCTTCTGCCTTGAGGTTCATGCTTGTGCACGTCCCCCTGAGCTAGCGATGAAGGATCGTCTCGTATGCTACGCTAGCTGAAAATGGTTAGGCGTACGTTGGTGCAGGGGGCGGGTGTCATAAGTTGTACTAGTCTCAGTGTCTCATGGGGCATGGATTGCATTGTGTCAGCTGTGTATGACCGGGTGTTATAGGTTGTTGGTGCGTAGCACGCACGAATCCATTGATCATAGGTGGTTCCAACGTCGTCTTACGGCGCAAAACGCCGAGGAGGCAGATGCCCCAAACTAGAGCTGGAAAATTAGCTCGCAGCTCGTAGTTTGGCTCAGCTCATTGCGAAATTTTGAGCCAAGCCAAGTCTCCTTCGTGGCTCGCAAAACCTCGAGCCAAGCTCGAGCTGGCTCGTGAGCCGGATATGGCTCATGTGTGCAGTGCAGTGGCCCACAGTCAGGGACTCAGGAGTCGGCCATGCGGTGTGGCTTTCCAATCTTCAACGGACCACCTGATCACCTTGGAGACGTTCGGACCGCTCCGAACGTTCTTTCATTCCATACCGTTCGATCGATTTTGGATGGTCGATGGCGACAGTGACATTCGGACCAGGCTGAATGATCCCGCTATTGGATTGGCTGGAGATGCTTGCAACCATTCAATTAACTTGGAGGTGCTGCGGTTACGGATGAGTCAATCCCATAACCTAACCCTAACCCTTCAGTCGCCACGCCCAAATTCCCATTCCCAAATTCCTGATCTGCATTTAGTCGATCCCTTTCCATTGCACCATCTGCCACGCGCACTTGCCCCTCCCACCGCGCGGCCCGCCCCAACCACCGCGCCGCCCGCCCCTCCCACCTTGCCGCTGCGCTCATCCTCCTCTGGCCACGTGCACTCCCCGTTGGCCCATCCTCCCCCGATGCCCTAGCCCCGTACCCGTGATATCCCCCCTCGGCCTCGTTGTGCTTCCCCCTGAAAGATCAAACTCTATTAAGTTGGTTTTGGTAATAAATGACAAATACAATTATGAGGTCTTGGTGATAATGACAAATGCAATTGTGAGACTAACCTTGTTTATTGATTATGATATTACTTAGTCTCATTTAGATGAAAAGGTGATATCAAAGAGATATGCATTCAAAATCACATTCTTATATATTAGTGCATTCCTTGGATCCAAAATGAATATGTGCATATGTCTTCATTACACACACTTGTATGCATACATTTAGGGGAGTTCACTCTATCTTTTTTATTTCATTAATATTGATCCATGTTTCCTTTTATACATATATTGGAACCTCTACTTTGAAACATATCATTTGAGTATATAAAACTGGTGTAGTCTATATATACTCACATTGACTCATGTTACTTTATACTCAATTATTTGTGTATGGGACTAACATGATTATCAAGTGTTTGAAAGGTTTAGTCCCGAATTTTGCTTGACGACTTGAAGATAAATGTTAAGGTTGACAAGAAGATCGACATAGCTCAAGATAAAGGTCATGCATGCATTTTAATTTAAATTCTAAATCCAACTATGCATCGTCAGGATAATCGGTAGTACCGGAGTTTGAACGGTGGAACTACCGTAGCGCAGTATGACTGCAACTCTTGAGCGGTACTACCGAACCCTGGAAGTTCTGGATTTATGGGGCAGTACATTTTTCCAGAGAG
Organism: Dendrocalamus sinicus; assembly: GCA_036346575.1. NCBI lineage: Eukaryota > Viridiplantae > Streptophyta > Magnoliopsida > Poales > Poaceae > Dendrocalamus > Dendrocalamus sinicus. The sequence goes on from CM070645.1 coordinate 29,219,156, forward strand.
CACCCTCGGGATGACTTTGTGTCTGCGGCAAACAGAAGTACCGGAGTTTCAACGGTGGAACTACCATAGAACGGTAGTACCACAGCCTTAAACGGTACTTCCGGAGCACGGAAGCTCCGAATAACTTGGGCGAAACCTTTTTTCCAGAGAGCACCAACTCTCGGCCTCGAATCAAACGGAAGTACCACGTCAAAAATTGGAACTATCGGATCTTAGGTGGTGGTAGTACTGCACTTTGAATTCAAATAATTTTATATTCAATTTATTATCTCATTATTTGTTGATATTGTCATCAATTACCAAAAGGGAAAGATTGAGAATCTAGTCCCTCCATTGTGAGTTAATGGTTAGTTTTGGTAATTAATGATAATCACATTGTGGGAATAACGTTTTCCATGAGTTGGATGAATAAGTTAGGTTCCATGATGATGACAACTTTAGATGACTTCATGAGTTAAAGGTTATCAAGAAGAGGATGCATCATATGTTGATGCATATCAAGATTTTGAAGAAAAGATGTTCATAAGTTGATCATTAAGGAGATGGTCATGAGTTAATCATCAAGTCAAAAGAAGATAATGACCCGAACTTGAAGTGAAGATATGTGTCATCAAACTTCAAGAGAATGCTCAAGGCAAAGGTATAAGTAGTTAAGGCTAAGGATGTGTTTTTAGTCTTTTACTGATCTTGGTGGTTGGTTGGAAGACCGAATTGCTAGTATAGGTTTGCCGTACTATTAAGAGAGAGTCTTTTGTAGTAGTTTGAGTCTTATCATGTGTTGATAACTCAATCCCACTTATGCTAGCTCTCTGTGGTATGATGCCATTATTTACGAATGTGTTTTGCAAATATTTGAGGCTAATGCACCTAATCCTCGTAACATATGACTATACTTTGCAAATGTGTTTTTGCAAAAGGTTGAAATCCATGTACCTACTCCTTGTGGCATGATCTAAGTTTGCAAATGTGTTTTGCAAAAGTTGGAGAGCATGCATTATCCCTTGGCTTGGTCTAAAATTATTTGTTGCTATTTCTTTGCACATAGACTATGGGAGTGACTCTCTGGATCAACCGTCTGTGATATTACCTCTTTACAGACGATTTTTAGCACTGGTAGAAACATAGATGGTCTCTAAACCAAAACCATGTGTGATTATATTTAATACTGATAGTTTTAGTTAATCGTCTGTGATAAGCCACCTAGTATTAGTCTTTTTGTACTAGTGATATGTTGAAATTTTATATTGCTAGCAAACCTTTTAAGGGGATTAATTAATCGACCAACTCATCGTGATTATATTGGGACCGACGAGCTGATCAAGAACACAATTTGCAGGCGACATCCAACTCTCGGACATGCATACGTCACCTACCATTGAATCTTTTTTCTAGTTCCGTTTGGTCCATGAGCAAAGCCATAGTCTTGGTACCTCTAGTGGAATGCGTGGAGAATCACTGACCTAAAATCTTTTCCCTTCCCATCTTTCTGCCATCTGCCCGACATATATTTACTATTATAAAAGTATGAGTTGGTTGTTGGTTCATTCTCCCTCCTCTCTTCTCAGCCATCCGATTTGATCTGGACCATTCGTCTCTCTCCTCCTCTCTCTCTCAGGATACAACCGCCCATCCCCTCTACTTGTTTCATCTCCTCGCGCATTCTGACCACCCTTCTCTCTCTGTCGCTTGCTCTCTGATATTTGATGTGTGAAGTTGGCCAGGCAGTAAGTTCCGTCTCATTATTTTTATAACTCCGTTGTAACGTATGTGTCTCTAACTAACTAGTAAAGGTATAATTTTGGGCCTTGTATGTTACAACAATATGCGCACTATGTCGTGCAGTAAAATTCTTCGTGAGAGAGAGGTATTGAAATATGGTGGTACAAAAACGTTCAGTTTGTATATATATATGTATGTATATATATATATATATATATATATATATATATATATATATATATATATATATATATATATATATAGGGGCGAGTGTTTCATGTACCTTGGTGCCTAGGCACCCATATCAATACCCGTTGATTTGCTTTGAGATTCGCAATGTTTGATGTGGGTATCTTCATATACCCATAAAAAAGTATATTTGAGATGTCAAACTCCGAAAAAAATTAAATTCAACTTCAGTTTAATTAGTTTGAACTATTTTTATGGTATATACTCACTGTAGTCGCATTGAATTCAAAAGTAGTTCAAACTAGTTTGAACTGAGTTCAAAACTTACTTACCATAAATATATTAAGGGTATAAAATATTTTCATACCCAAACTCAAAAAAATTATCAATCATACACGTCTATCGGGTGTGGGTGCCTAGGCACCATGGTGCCTTACGTAATTTTCCTATATATTTATATATATATATATATATATATATATATATATATATATATATATATATATATATATATATATATATATATATATATATATATATATATATACTGTTATTTAATTTCATGCGACCAGATTACATGTTACTGCACACTCTGTAGCACTATACGTAGAGGGAGAATAATATGCAGATGATGTTATAAATACAAAAGAGGCTACATTATTTTCCATGGAAAAGATTAGTTCCTCCTTACAGTTTGGCATGGAAGAGATTAGTTCGTACGTTTCATTTGCCATCAAAGAGATGCCTGAACAGACATACGATGCATGGCTCGTTTCCTTCAACTGGTTTTTTTTGTTCAGCCGAAAACACGCAGTACCAGAGATGGGAACTTAATTCCCATTGTTGCAAAGGTTAACGAATGGTCATATGCATAACTATAATACGTTAGAGGTATGGGGAAAAAATGCATGATTCCTTTCCAAATCTACTCTGAAGCAGGTGTCAGTGCTTCCTTTTCATTACTTTAGAATTGTACTTCGTTAAAAACAAAAAAGGCTCCCTAGTTACCACAATTTTCAAGAATAGCTACTCAACTGAATGTAAAACATGTCATATATTGCATATTTCGAAAAAAAAACCAGTGATTAATTCTAGTGCTGTAAGTATATAAAAATATAAATAGACGATTATTATTGACAAAAGGGCTAATGCTTCTGAAATGAGAACATATTCTAGACATAATTTTTAGCCCACACAAACTAGCAGCATCGAGGTAATGTCATTACAATCTATAAGGCTATAAGCCTATAACAATAAGATGATGTTGATGTGTACCTTTGCTTATCCAGGGGCGGATTTAATGGTATTCCTGGGTATTCCCGGGAATACCTAACTTTTTTGGTGTAATCTTTAGTATATATGTATGTATACTTATATATATAAATGTATAATGATGTATTCTGTGATATTTTCGCTATTCTAGCCCACAATGCCCAAAAACAGCCTATTGGCTGGCTCCCATACTCTCCGAGTGTGGCGGCTGCCCCAATTCCCAATCCCAATTCTCAAGCTTAGAGTTGATCCATCTTTCTCCTTAACTCAATTTGTACATTACGATATGCGACTGATGAAAGGTTTAGAAATGTGAGAAGTCTTGCTGAGTTTTCCATTAAACTTGTTGAAACAAAGAAACATCTTAGACATGAAGTTGTTTATAGGCTTCTCAAATTGGTGCTAGTGCTTCCAGAGTAAATCGCAAGTGTTGAAAGAGTCTTTTCACATGAATTATGTGAAGAACAAATTGAGAAATAAGATTAGGGATCAATACTTGAATGATTGCTTGGTTACATTTATTGAGCGGGAGTTCTTTCTACAAGTTAAGGACAAAGACATCATCAACCGCTTCCAAACTATGAAGAATCACAAGGTTAAAGCAACATTATAGTATTTTATAAGTTCTCTTTATTACTTATTAGTTTGTTTCATGCATATCTTAGAGCTGAACAATTTGTTATATGACTATTTTTGTGACTTTAATTATCGATAACGTACTACTCTGAACTATATTTTAAATCTATGGATTAGATTTTTTTATGTGAGAGTGGGAATACCCAAGGTTGAAATCCTGGCTCCGCCACTGTGCTTATCAAGTCAAATGAGAGGAAAAATTAGGTTACAATAGAACATCCACATCAGAAGAGCCACAATTGTTTTTTCCTCTTTTGCGCTGATCCTGCATGGCAAGCATTACAACTGGTTCCTAGAGGCAAAAACAAGAAATAAGAAGACAAAAAGACCTCCCACGTATCGTGGAACTGCGAGAACTTAACATCAATTAAGTATATTGGCAGTTGTACTGAGTGTTAGCCTACCATCCCATTTTCACTGTGACTGTTAGTCTACCATTTCGTTCTCACTATGACGCCTCATTTCAAGATGGTGCATGTATTCACATTAGCAATTGCTACATGTATTCACATTAACATCACCATTGTATATATATCTCTGTACACTAATGAATCAAACAGGTGCTTCGTTTCTATGAGCCTTCATGGCATCAAAGCTTTAGGTTTTCTATCTTCCAAATCCTAGCGCCACCGCTCGTCTTTCACTACGCTGCCCCCGGGAGGAGCGTCTCCACTCCCAGAGGCAGCCATCTCCTCATTGCCCTGGCGTGGACGGCACCACTACGCCGCCGACTCTTGCGCTGTGCCACTTGGCCGTTGCACCTCCCACGCTACCCTGGCATGGACGGCGCCACCGACCGCCTCGCGCCATGCAGGCGAGAAGTACATTGTGATGCGCCTACCAATAGTCATGGTGGAGCCATTCGCCAAAGAGTACGTCACAGACGAGGTCCACATCATCGGGACGAAGCTATAGGTGGTCGAGTGGCGCTTCTCCAACATGGTCGCCTTGCCGGGCGACCAGAGCTTGGGAGCTCTGTGGCTGTTCTTGGGCGCGATCGCATCATCAACATCGGGCTATGCTCCAGTGCCATCGGAGATTGGCAGCTGGCGTTCTTGCAGATTTTCCAGGAGTGTCATGTGGTGTCCACACCGGAGAAAGCACCGGCGACAACTCTACAGAGGAGCAAGTACCCCCGGCAGCTGTGCCTCGCCTGCGCCGCCGCCTCACTGCCGCCGTGCCCACGCCGCTGCTTGAACGCCGCAGCGCCCGTGGCCTCGGCTCTCTCCTGCCCAGCCTCACCCCCCTCCTACTCTAGCTTCTCCCTAGGCTCTCTCTCTCTTTCTCTCCGGGCTTGCATCACTCGCCGAGCCTCCTCTAAGCACCTTTTTCTCCCACCCACCACCCTTCTTCCTCCCATCTAGCTATGGGCGACTCTGACAGACTACTCGGTCCACGCCCTACTGGTGCACCGCGATGAACTCTACCTATTTTCAGTGGCTGGCTATTGCTTTCTTCTTGCTTGCCTCCCCTTGCTCTCTCCTCCCCCTTTCTTCTCCCCACCGACATCGGCGAGGGTCGGGCCAGACTCGATGACACCACCCACCTGCTTCCTTCTTGTTTGCCGCTACCCCCTCCTTCCATTGCTCCTCCGATCACCACTTCCTCTTGGCCGCCTCCCTTCTTTGCGCCATCCTTCTCCCTCTACAGCTGCCTTCCTCCCTCCTACTACTCTCACCGCCTATGCTGACGCCGCTTGGTCTAGGTATCTTGACACTCGCAAGTCGGGCTATGGCATCTTCCTTGATGACAATATGGTGTCTTGGTCGTCCAAGCGGCATCATACCGTGTCTCGTTCTAGTGCTGAGGCCGTGTATTGCGCCGTCGTAAATGCCATCATCAAGTCATGCTGGCTCCACCAGTTTCTTTTGAAGCTCCGATGACCCCTTCAGAAGGCCATGGTCATCTTCTGCGACAATATGAGTGCAGTATATCTCTCGACTAACCCCGTTCAACATCAAAGAATGAAACATGTTGAGATAGACCTACATTTTGTATGGGAATGCATCGCTCTTAGTGAAGTTCACGTGCACCACGTCCCCACCAACTCCCGGTACGCCGACATCTTCACAAAAAGGGCTTCCGACGGTGACCTGCAAAGAATTCTGCTCCAGTTTGAATGTCTGACCCGCTCTCTTGTATACACCAGCTAGTTCACCCCAAAGCCTAAGCTGATGAAGAAAGATGGGCAATTCACTTATACTTCAATGCTCCCCTCACATGTAAGGTCTCTCAGACCTAAGACGTGGAATAGAAGTAGGTTACAATTACTTTTATTTAATTGCAACAGCCAGGTCTTGAACTCAGGATCTCTTAGCTCTGATACCATATTGAGTTGCATACACTAGCTAGTTCACCCAAAAGATTAAATTAATGAGAAAATGTGGGCAATTCACTTAGCCTACCATCCCGTTCCCGCTGTGACTGTTAGCCTACCATCATGTTTCCACTATGACGCATCGGTTCAAGATGACACGTGTATTCATATTAGCATCACCATTGTATATATATCTCTGTACACCAATAAATCTAACAAGTGCTTTATTTCTATGAGCCTTCACGAAGTGTCAATAGATACTAACTCTAATAGTACCAAACCCATCAGCTGTGATAAGATCAAAACTCTAGATCATAGGTATAATATGAAGTTTTCAATCCCGTACTGTGACGCATTTGCGTTATTGCGTAGATGGGTGGGGGTGAGGGCTGAACATTCTTCGTATGAGATAAGACTTGTTTTACTAAATATTATATCAACAGAAAAACCAACATAGTTAACTCCAAAACTGTAGCCTGGAAATTCATCTGAGATAGCAATGGAGAAACACATACATGACCCATGACCCATGACCAATGACAGAATTAGAATGAGAAGAATAAATGAAGTAGCTAATACGCTTATCGGCATTCTTTGTGCAGAGAAGAGTAGCGACCTAATTTGCATACATGTTGCTATTATTCTGGCAGGAATGGAGTAAAAGCACCACAAAAAAACTCAAGTTCCATGCTGTTCCATGTCTAATGAGAATGATGGACCTGCAATATGCTACATAGCAAAATCCTTCTCTTATCTTGATATGACATAACATACGTCTGAAAGCAAATGGAAAAGGGCGCACCTCCTTTTTAGCCAAGAAAAATACGCATCTTGATCTGTTGTTACTGTTCCAAGCCCCAAATGGATAATAAAAGCTGACAAAAATAGTCCTCTACGTTTTTTTATAGCACTCAATTTGATAAGCAGAGTAAGGTACAATTATATGTTTTAAAAAAACATGCATGGAAGATTTGTTGACAGTCTTGTAAGTTCTAGCTCTAACTAGTGTCCCGTAAACAACACATATTACCTGAGGACGCAACATGAAAAGGTGAAAGGTAAGTAACCTATCAATGGCATTGAACGACAGCATGAAAATACCAATGACAATCGAATTATTCATCCAAAACAACATATCACTGCATAAATCAGAAGCCATAGATCTGAAGCCAAGACATCAATCTATGATAAGCTGTCAAGGAGCCAGGGAAGAACCAGAAGAGTGAATTGCATCCAAGGCAGCTCTAGAGCAAGGAACTAGCCAAGACCAGAGGGGACCAAAAAAGGAGAAGGTCAACTACTGGGAGAGCACGTGGGAGAAGACCACCGCCACCACCGCCATAACCACATCCTTGACCCAACCAAATTAAGTAGGTCATCGCAACTTTGTCCCTTCCCTTGTCCCCCAAATCTCCCCTAAAAAGCACCACACATCACGGATAACCTCATCAATCCAGTAGAGTAGTAACACAAGGGAGAGGGGGGACTAACTCTCACCTCAGCTAGTTAAAGCCACAACAAGTAGTGTCGCCAGCTCACGACGGCGACGATTGACCTGTGGATGGCCACCGGTGCACACTCCGTAGGCCTGGCATGCTCCCCGGCGTATACAAACCTCCGAGCTCCGTCTTCAATAATCCACACATAAACAGGTTTTACCCTCACATATTTTTTATAAACATGTTCATATAAAAAATAGTGGTCAAAGTTGAATATTTGACATAGCCTCCGCTCCAAACACTTTGGTTTCTGACCTTTTCTGGCATCTGCCTTTTTTAAGTCAGAAACTATTTAGAATATGTTAGCTTCTAATTTTGGTTTTTTTTTTTTGCTTTTCTCCCTTTTTCTTTGTATTGTTCATAGAGATATAACGGTGTTTTCTTTTTTTCTCATTTTTCTTCATTTTCTTTTAATTAAATGGCTCAGAAAATACCAACAGCTGCTATAATGCAATTTTAGCTAATAGCCAGAAGTCGTAGCCAATAGCAAGTTGGAGCGGCACCGTAATTTGACTACTTACATACAAACTACATAGAGTGAGCTACAGGATTACCATTTTCATGTGCGCGTAATATACGTGCACGATTACAGAAATGATATCGGATGCCAGGAAGAAATGAAGGCAGAGAAAGTAGAGGCTGCACCGCTGCAGCTCATTTCAGCGTGCACGGCCTCGGCGGTCCGACGAGCTTCCCGGACGTCGGCGGCGCCGTCGAGTTGTCGAGCCGGACGGGCACGTCGTCGCACAGCACCCTGACCTTCCTCCACCTGTCCGTGTCCACACCGTTGAACGCCAGGCTGCACGTCGCCTCCACCCGGAACCTGGTCACGTCGCCGCTCCCCACTAGTCGCGCGCTCACTGTGCGCTCGCCGAGCGCGACCTGGTACATGGGTGGCAGCGCCACCTCGGCAACAACCGTGCAGCCGTAGTACACGCAGGTAACGAGCTTGCCGAACTGGACGTCGGCCTTCTTGTTGGGGTTGCGCACGGCCAGCGTGACGCTGAAGTCCCCCGGGAGGGCGCCGGGCGAGGCGGTGCTGAGGGACAGCGACGAGACGGTGAGGGAGTCGACGACGAAGCTCGGAAGGCGCAGCGGCACGGAGGAGGTCATGATCACTAGGATGACGACGGCGAACACGGTACTACGAGTGCAACGCTGAGCCAGATGAAGCGGCACCAGTTCGCCGGCCCTGGCCGGTCGGTGTAATCAGTAGCCGGCGCTTCAGCCTTGTTACCGGATGCGACGCCTTATGGTCGTCGGAGTAGTCCATTGCTTGAAACAATCAGAACCGGCCATTGAATGACGCCGGCGTTGGGGTGCTCGGTCGCTTAAGGATGTGTTTGGTTAGAGAGATGGGGTGGGATAAGATAGTTCTACAAAAAAAGTGGAACCACATGGTCTAGCATCTAAGAAAAATATTCTTTAAATTTGCACAGGCTCATCCCACTTTGGACCATTCTATCTCACCTCATCCATCCAACCAAACACACAGATAGGCTTGGTCAAAGGAACCATCATATCTCATCCCACCCCATCCCTCCAACCAAACACATCCTAAATGGCCGGTCAACTCTGCCTAGCTAGTCTTAAAAAAACATTCGTCTTTAAAAGGACAAATTTGGTCATACAAATATCGTCGATACAAATAAAACGATCTGACTTCAGATATGTTTTCTTATCATATGAATGAAATCTCTAATAATATATAGTTGGTTTGTTTCCACGGGTTTTGGTAAACAAACCACATCAGGAATATTACGTGCTGAATGCAATATGCTAAATTGCACGCGCTAGCAGCCACCGGGTCAACCACAATAGAAATAGGCAGCTGCTGTTGCCTGCAGCATCACAATAACGTTGGCAGAATTTTTTGGCATAATTATATTGCGAGAAGATAAGAATGGTGCCCCAAGAACAATATTCAGATAGCAATCATAGCGCAATGCATCAATGGCGATCAGAACACCGGATTAATTGGAAGATCAGGATCAGAACGCTGCAGCTTTAGTCGCACACAGAATAGCATCAAACCACAGGATTGCAACTGCGAATGTCACGCAAAGCAAAGCAAAGCTTGCTTCATCTAATCTGTGTTCAAATCTGGAAGCCACTGCAGAATTCTACAAAAGATTAACGTAACTCATGACCTCTGTATATTTGCCGCGATAACGACTCTCTCTCTCTCTCCCCTACTAAAAGATAGACCCTTAAATCTACGGTTGGTCAGGTTAGTGAATTGTTAACCACATCTGCCGATACTGCCTCAATTTTTCTCCTGAGCGGGATCAGGGCAGGCTGTTGTTACAGACCATAGCCGCTTCTAGGGGGGACACCACCACTACCGTTTAAGCTCAGCTTTGCCATGTCAAGCATCTGCCAATTGATTGCTGATGGTTTTGTTTCGAAAGAGCCCGTCTCAAAGCAGGAAGTCACACTTCTGCTCCTGCGGTGACGTGCAGACATCTGCTTCAACCCCTCAGTTTCCTTCTTCAGGATTTGTGTTTGACCTGCAAATTGCATTTCAAACCATTCAGTAAGGTGCACATGAAACATCACTTTCAAAAACCACTAACACATACTTCAAGCAACAAAATCATAATTTTCATATTCATTGACAAACATTAAGGCGGACCACTAAATATTAAAATCAGTGGCTGTCTGGCTGTCGTGAATCTTAGTTCATAACGGGATAAACATCCGTCGGAAAGAGGTTAGATGGCGACGACTTGAAATAGAATAGCGCTAGATGAAGAGGGCACCGATTGAGGGGAAGGAATGGATCTTTTTTTGAACTCGGAAAGCTTGTTTCCATTAGACACTATCTCCAGCCAGATCGCTGGAGACCAAGCTGGAAACAAAGGTGGGGACTTAGCTCATAAACACCATCGAGCCAGAGCTAACCACGTTCGCCCCATACATTGCATGGCGATCAGCCACCTTGTTGTAATTTCTCGGGCAATGCCAAATGCTGCAGTAATCGAAGGATGAGCCAATAAAATCTCTAATTTGCTTGAGGAGGCTTCCATGCACACTTTGATCAAGGTCCAGCGAAGTCAAGCCCCGTACCAGATCAGACGCATCAGACTCCAGTATAATTCTTAACATTCCCAATTGCGCTGTCCTCTGCAGACTGTACAAAGCAGCCAGTGCTTTGGCTTGAAAAAGGCTGTCCACTCTGCACAGATTGCCACAGCCCCCCTGAAGGAACTCACCAGCACTATCCCTCGCGATGAAACCCCATCCTCCCTGACCCGAACCAGCTTTAAAGGAGCCATCAATATTAATCTTGTAAAAATCTTCCGGTGGCGGCTACCATAATTTGAGACTGACTTGCTGCTGACTTTTCGTTGTTTTCCTTCCCTTTTCAAATTCTGACACATAGAAGGTTATTAGTGAACAGACCTCAGGACATGTGACTCTTTCTTTCCCAGCATTCACCTTATTCCTCACCGACCACCACCTCCATAATAGAACCACAATTTGTAGCTAGGTTGGCTGTGGAAAGGGCCAGATTTTCCTCAGCAACTCTCGCCCAGATTGACAAGCTGCTAAGATATTGCGATATTCCTCTAAGTTTAGCCCTCTCCAGCACTCCTTTACTTCTTTACATCTGAAAAAGAGATGCCCACAATCTTCATCCAGCCTGTGACACATGGGGCACAGGGTGTCCTCCTTCATCCCTCTACGGCTCAAATTCCGCCGGACCGCCAGACTATTATGGGCTACGCGCCACAGGAACATTTTCACTTTGTTTGGGACCTCCATACTCCAAATTTTATCCCACCTGAACAGGGAGTCCCCATCTGGGCCTGGCTCAGAACTTGCTGCATTTCTACCAAGCTCATTCTCTCTGTTCTGAAACGCCAACCTATATGCTGACTTAACTGAGAAAATCCCCTTTTTTTCAAAGTGCCATGCCGGTCTATCTACCATATCTTGGTTCACTCTCAGTTTTAGGATGGCCTCAGCATCAAACTCTGAGAAAACATTCTGCACTAAGGTCTCATCCCATGATCCCAAGCTCGGGTCCATCAAATCAGCCGCCTTTGTCAACACCGTTGTCCCCCTATTTGTAACAGGATGTCTTGTACTGCCGTGTGGAATCCAAGGATCCGTCCAGATATTCACCGAATCACCATTGCCAATGCGCCATATGAGCCCCTGTTTCAGCAGATTCACACCTTTGAGGATGCTTCTCCAAGTGTAAGAAATCCCATCCTGCACCGCACATTGCAGGATACTACCATTGGGGAAATATTTTGCTTGAAGCACTTGGCCACACAATGTATCCGGAAAAACCAGAAGCCTCCAAGCTTGTCTAGCCAGCATGGCCAAATTGAACAAATAAAGATCCCGAAAGCCCAAGCCTCCCTTATTCTTAGAGAGTGTCAACTTATCCCAAGCCAACCAATGAATCTTGTTTTTCTTATCATTCTGGCTCCACCACCACCTGCCAATCATAGAGTTCAACTCATCGCACAACTCTTTTGTCAGCTCAAAGCAGGACATAGCATAGGTTGGGATTGCTTGGGCCACAGCCTTTACTAGAATTTCCTTGCCAGCCTTAGATAGCAATTTCTCCTGCCACCCTTGAATACGAAGCCATACTTTCCTCTTTATATACTCAAAGGCTTTCTTTCTTGATTTACCAATAGATACTGGTAGCCCCAAATATCTCACTCTTTGCTTCTTGCATGATGTCAAGGACTTGTCTCACCTCATCCTTATCAACAGAGCTAGTGTTTGGGCTGAACAGTACAGACGATTTATCCCTATTGACCACTTGTCCTGAGGCTCGCTCATATGCCTGTAAAATCCTCCTCAATTCCTGAGCGTCTCCTCCACATGCTCTCATCAATATCAGCGAGTCATCAGCGAAGAAAAGATGGTTAATCCTTGGAGTTTCCCTGCACACTCTAATACCCTCAATCTTGCCCTCCACTTTTGCCTTCTGTAACATTGCTGATAATCCCTCCGCACATAGAATAAATAGATAGGGCAACAAAGGGTCCCCTTGGCGAAGACCCCTCTGTGGGTGGATGTTGTTTGAGTATTAAGGGGAAGGAATGGATCTAGGTGGCCGGTCTAGAGAAGAGACCAGAGTTAGAAATTGGAGACTTAAAAATATTTCTTCATCATTCATTTCTTGATGATAATAGATACATGCCGTCTCTTTTATAAAGATAACTAAATTTAATCTCTAAGAAACAATCTCTATATCTAAGAGAATCTATCTCTAATAGATGAAATATATTTATAAGATAGTAAACCTATATAACAAAAACACTAACTATTTTTATTTTTATCCTAACTAATCTGATCCTTCCATAAGTGTATACTACAGTACATGGGTACTGTTCACTCGTGTGAACAGTAATTCTGCACGTGGCAGTGGCATACCTAGTCCAAAACAAATAGTTAGACGCCACGATGCAGATCACTTCGGTTCGGGCATCAAGTTAACATAAAAATTTTCCAAACCCGTCTGTGACAGTGAATGTGGTTCCCAATTTAGTCTACTTTTGTACATCATTACAAGTTCAAAGTCAATAGTTTTCTAAAGTAAAAGGGAAGAAAACAGACAGAAATTACTGTTTGCAGCAGACTAGCAGACGTTTGTCCCCCTCCGAACTAAAAATTTTAAAGGGTGATACAAGCCTCCACAATAGTTTTCTTATGGAATTTTTCATGTGGATTTGGAGCCCAAACCGTAGTGTGATGATTGCACCTAGCTATTGATTTGCAGTAGACATGCCCCCATCTGATCAGGCCATATAATGTAGAAGCAACAGTAGAAGGCTTCGATGATTATTGAAATGACCTAAAATTCTGAAGTACAAAATGTTCTAGTCAAGGAAACATTGACTATCAAACTACCTGTTATGAACCTTAATTCATAAGGGGTAAACACCGCCGAGAGGATGGCCGAGCGGCGTCGGCTTAGAGAGAGAGACTATAGATGAGAATGACTTTGTTATTTCTTACTTGGTTCCAATAACATGCGGCAGCCTCTTATATAGATGGGCTCCCCCTAACAGATAAAATTTAATCTCAATCATATCTCTAACAAATAGAAACTAAAATCATATCTCTAATAGATAGAAACTAATCTCTAACTTGCTAATAATAAACCGTTGGGCCCAAGGCCCACGCCCATGACATTACACCCCTCTCGGACGTGCAGCTCGTCCGAGAGCTGCTAGGCGATGACCATGGTTGCAGTTCTACGTCAATGAAGTGTAGCGCTTTCGACTAAACGGTGCCTGCAAAAGAAGATATTTTTCTTTCTTTTTTCTTTTCTTTTTTTTTATGGGAGCTAATAAAAAGGATCAAATCGGATCCAAAGTCTCATCTGAGACTTTTGCCTCAGGCAACGGAGACTCGAAGGTGACGAAAGGGCAGCAGCCAACGGCGGGGAGGGGGGCGGTCGAGTCCGGCAACCAGCTAACCAAGGTGGCGCAAAGTAGACAGGCGCTGACGAACGGGAGGCCATCGGTGGCGGCGAGCGATGGCTAGATTGGGCGGCTAGCGGCGAATCGAGTGGGTGGCTGCCGAATCAAGCAGGCGACTGTGGCCGAAGACCATCCGGCATCTCGATGTCGACGGCGTTGGTGATGATCTCACGGACGCGGGCCTCGTCGAGCTTCCTCCGAAGGAGGTCATAGAGGAGACCGGAGCCCGAGAAGGGGATGACATCGACGCAGGTGAAGGCGACGAGGTGCTCAGCAAAGCGCTCGCCGCCGTCGATCCAACGCATGGCCTACTCGGCCTTGCGACGCACGGCCGGGACGATGTCGAGCGCACACGAGAGCAGCAACTAGTGGCAGACCTCGCGCCAGATGCGACAAAAGCCTCGGAGTTGGGCGAACATGCCGACGACCGCGGCGCGAGAGACCTTGACGAGGTTGTCATGGAAGAAACCGGCGCGCGAGAAGAGGGAGCCGTAGCAGATGGAAGCGTTCCTCGTTGCGGGGAAGCACGCGTGGAGGAAGGCCATCGCCGCTGCCGGCGATAGCGCCGAGTTGTCTTTCACGGAGGCTGTTGCTGTCACGCGTGTTGGTACGACGCCGGGGTGTAATGTCATGGGGGTGCGGTAGACCCTGCGGCGACGGAGGAACCGAACGCGACGGAGGTCACCATGCCTCTTCAAGTAGTACCGTCACCGTCACGGGGTGCGGCTTGTACCCTGTGCGCCGCCCTGAGAAGATAACACGCCAGCGTCGCTTGAAGTCGCACCGTTGCCCGTGCCGGATGGAGCAACAGTAGCAGCGTTGTTACCGTGACACAGCCACATTGCTTCTGCCCCTTGTGCCGCCGCAGATCGCGCAGCAATAATTGCTTGTGCCGTCTCCTTTACTGCCATAATCTTCTTCAACATGTTCCCTTAACAGATAA
This sequence comes from Dendrocalamus sinicus, assembly GCA_036346575.1. Classification (NCBI taxonomy): domain Eukaryota; kingdom Viridiplantae; phylum Streptophyta; class Magnoliopsida; order Poales; family Poaceae; genus Dendrocalamus; species Dendrocalamus sinicus. The sequence continues at coordinate 29,234,186 of CM070645.1, forward strand.
AATCTAATCTCAATCATATCTCTAACAAATAGAAACTAATATCATATCTCTAATCATATCTCTAATAGATAGAAACTAATCTCTAACTTTCTAATAATGAACCGTTGGGCCCAAGGCCTATGCCCATGACACTACCATTGTTTTGCCTTTTGAATTTCTGATAGGGTGAACAGCCACCTGTTCTTGCCACAATTACATTGTTTAGTTCCACCCTTATGTGGGGTTCAGTTTGACCAGAAGGAATAGGCTCCACTCTAATGTGGAGTACAGTTTGATAGAAAGGCAAAAGTTCCACTGGTATGTGGAATTCAGTTTTTTGTGGCAATAAACAAGGAGTTTGAGTACATAGCTATTTCTATCTAGCATCAATCATTTAAATGACCAATATTCAACATATGACTGTGACTTGCACAATAGTAGAACTGCACAAGCATGCAACTTCAGAAGAACCAACAAAAGTTATCAGAGTAATCACCATGTAGCTCCATTTAATAATAGTCTGGTTCAGTAGTACTGTTTTCACTAACGATATCTAATGACAATGCATACAATTCGTCTGGTTATAATTTTTTCAATTAACTATAAATGTCACTTAAATCCATCGTGGCTAAAAAGCATGCATACTGGAAATCATGCCAGCTTTTCTACAAAGCATGCATACTCTAAATCATGCCAGATTTTCTCAAAAAAAATCATGGCAGCTATAACTTAAGAAAGAGCAAACGGTCCCACACAGTCACATACCATCCTTAATTAGTTTTGCCTGCTGAAGACTAGCAACCTGTCTCCTCAGTTGCTTGTTTTCCATCGATAGAGCATTACGAAGCTGGAAAAGAGATGCTACTCTTACAGCCAAATCAGCTCCCATGTTCTAAAAAGCAGAAAACAAACTTATCATAAAAAATAAAGTGCTACTGAACCCTCAACAAATAAATAGCATAAAATATCAGAAATTTTACCTGAAGTGAGTCAACAGTTCTTTCAAGTTCAGCAATGTATTGAAGTTTCCGGACCCTAGATCTCTGCCCTGAGCGCCTGCAGAAATTTTCATTTGCTGAATTGGCATCGACAGGTCGAATTTCTCAATCGATATGATGTTTTCTTATGCTTCTTAATGTGCAGAAAAGAACATTTCAACATTAACTAAACAAAAACTGTCAGGCATGCAACATAAACACTTGCACATTAAAAGAAATTACACATTCCGAATAAACAATTTCACCTCGTCAAGACATCAACCCATTATAGCATCCAAGAATTGTTAGCAATTCAACATATGTACTTAAATGCCCTTGGTGACACAAGTAAAATAATATGATCATAAATATGATATCCATATACAAGTCAATGGACACCAGTATTCCCTCAGTGCAGTTTTTGAATTGCTTGATTGTGTGCTTAACTGCTTAGTGGAAAGTTATGAAAGCCCGAAGACAAGGACATACTACTAAGGGAATTTCTTAACGACATCTGACATAGAAAGTTATCACTACTCCAATTAGCATTTTTAGAGACTATATAATCAGTAAATTTCACCAGCCGTGCCGTTAGTAAACCTTAACTGATGAGTATCGCCTAGTTCCTTGTTATTTTCAATCATTAGTTGCATAACCATGAAGAATCACACTAGCCTTCTAGAACCGCCTCTCGATCAACACAAGAAACCACATGTTCTGCACCCCTCCTCTCCCTCCAACACACAGCTTGCACCCACAGGTTTCCCACTTAACCGACCATTTTTCACCTGATATAAGTACCTACCTAACCTTTTCACCAACCACCTTTTTCCAACATTGCCATTTCACTTACATCATCACCATCCTCTCTGTTGGAGTCAAGAATGCTTCCTAATTACAACAAAGAGGATGGTGAAGATGGCAATGAAAAGGGCAGTGTTGGTAAAAGGTGGCTAGTGAAAAGTACAGGTAGGGGGTAGGTACTTGTGGCCCTGTTCTTTTGGGCTGCGACTAATAGTTTTATCTACGCTTTTCAAGAAGACGACAGATGGCGCACACAGTTTTGGGCTCGAGAAACCATTTGGAGAAGTCGCTCCGTTTGTTTCGGCATCCGAAGAAGCCGAAGCCAAATGCCACAAAATGGCCAATAAAAAACAGGGCAAGTGAAAAATGGTGGGTTAGGTGGGAAACATGTGGGTGCAAACTGTGTGTTGGATGGAGAGAAGGGGTGCCGGTGGAAGGCATGCATGCCTTGGCGTGCATGCAGTAGGCCACCTGCCCTCTCCTCCACTTGTTTTTGGATAGTTGGCAAGTGGAAGGGGGCACAAGTGTGTTGTGCCCTGCTGGCAGCTAGCTGGCTCCTTCAGTGCTAAGGAAAAGAGAGGTAGGGGCTTATTTGAAAAAATTCTTGATTGAATTGTAACAGATTTGTACTTGATTGTAAAATTGGAACTACTTAGGGACTGAAATGTAAGTTATGTTATATAAAGGACTGTATTTAAAAGTTAATGAGTATTCATTCGTTTTAATTAACTGGATATGGATGTAACTAAAGACATGTGGTTTCTTATGTTGATCCAGAGGTGGTTCTAGAATAGTGTGATTCTTCATGCTTATGCAAGTAATGATTGAAAATAACAGGGACCCAGGAGATACTCATTAACTTTTCAAGTCCAATACTTTATACAACACAATAAACCTTAACCGATGAGTAGGCCGATGCCTATGTACCAAATCAAATTACTATCACTTTCTGGAACTAAAATTTCATTGTAATAAATCCATGCAATTTATACAACTAGAAAAAAAATTCTGGCAGCCACTTATTGATGCAGGACTTTGACAACCCGAGGTCAAATATTTGCAACACGTACAGGCACCTGGTGCTGTCACAATAGTCATGTAATGAGTGTAGTAGTGAATTTTAGCCACGATGGATACCTGCACAAATTGGAAGTACTTGTGCTTACAAGATAAAATTAAAATATATCTGGAATGGTTAATTCTGGTGCTAGAACTCAAAATTTTCAGTGTCACACAAGACACGCAAGAAGATGTACAAGAGTTATTCAGATTAACATTTAACTTTATCCTGTAAAGCAGAATATTTTCAGGCTATCATCTATCCTGGTCCGTTCAATTGCCAAGAGTGCAAAGTTCTACTATTTCAGTTCCTTCGTATGCTTTCTAGCATTTTCACAGTAAATACCATATATATCTATTACATCCTATAATTTCATCGACTGGTGTGAAATTTTGTTTTTAGGGGAATTGAATGGTATAAGAACTTGAAATCATAGAACATTCGACGAGGGTACACCAGTAGAGATTTCATACAAAGGCATCAGTGTACCTTTTAAATGACTTCTCTTGATCAGGATGGCTTAAAGTGTCACTTGCATCTCCTTTTCCATTGGCCACATTGCCATGCACACCACTTGAAGAATCGATTGTCAGGTACTGCAAGGGGTTGCTAGGGACATTCTCCAGGACAGCATTTACCATGGAACTCTCTGAACTGGTCAGCCTACTCTTCTGCCTTGGGGAATTTGGCCCATAAACACAGCTACCTTCAATCCCGCAACCACTTTCACCCCCTCCCACACCATCCAACGAGTCCCCAGTTTCGCCATCCGGCTGCAGATCCCCTTCCTCAATCGGACAAATTGGGCTCTGGAATGTCGTCAGCACATCCAAGATAGCATCGGAATCGCTACAAGCTCTCCTGAGAGGAGGAAGATTGGGGATTTTCCCAGAATCCGCGAGGAGATCATCGAGCCAACACGGTGGCTCACCAAAGAACGGATCCTCCGATGGAAACCTGCAGCTCTGTGTGAACAAGCTGTCATCTCTTCTTGTGATCTGAGGACCCAGTGGCGGGCAGCGGGGAGGGAGGTGGGGTGACCGAGACATGGTGAGAGGCACAAGCTCGCGTCTCTTCGATGCCGTTCTCCTTCTTGTCCTGCTGTTTAACTACAGCCCATCCAACATCTCCCTTCTTCCTTCTGTTCATTTGTGAAACCAGCAACGGATGAACACATGAAACATGTGACAAAGGAACACAGAAAACATGCACCAAGTAGAAATGAAAACACCCTGGTAAACTATATTGCCACAGACGTTTTTTTTTCCCGTTGCAGGAAATTATCGTGTATGGGAATGGGATAGAGGGGGGAAATTAAGATAAGCACGAACAAAAATTTGGCCGAAATTAAAACGTGGATGCCACAGTCGATTTACTCGTTAAGAACATCAAAAGGTGTACCAAGAAATCGATCGAATCGCAAATTAATCTTGAAGAGCAAACTAGACAGGTCTATGGTGCTCAACTGAGACTAATGCATCCAAAAATGGGGGAAGAACAATTCAGTAAACAAAATCCCGGGGTGTTCCAGGAAAACACCAATGTTTCAATCAGGGCGGGCTTGAAGTGGGGACCTGGGGGGTCAGTTGAACTAACAAAATTTTGGGAAAACAAGATGCTATTAGAACAACAATCGAACCAAATCCGCAACTAACCGGATGGATCGGAGCATCTCGGAGAGAAAGAAAGAAAGATATGGGTTTGATTGCTCACAGTAAAGAACGAAACAATCTTAGACCAATCCGAGCAAGCTACGTTAGGGCTTCCGTACCAACAGAAGAACTCGGCTTGGATGGATCTCCTGCCCAATCTACGCCAGCCCAGTAGTGGGGAGGAGAGGGGAGTTCCTTCGCCTTCGAGGTGGTGCGGCTCCGGCAGAAGGAGGCGACGCTTCTTCTCCGGCACTGGCGAAGGGAGGGTTCGGCGGCGCTCGGCTCGTGAGCCGTGAGTCAGGAACGGAGTGCTGGGGTTCTAGGGTATTGGCAAAATTCGGAAAATACCACTCAGAATATGGAAAGATTTGTGGAAGAATCTGGTTCCATTTCCTACTTGCCATTTTCTGTTGAGAAAATCACTCCCATATAGGGATGGGAAAAAAACTCCTTGGTAGGACTCATTAACTCAGTTCAAAATGAATTCAGTTATACTCATTAATCTGTTAAACATTGAAATTCGTTGATTTCAAATAAATTTAGATTTTGCTCTAACTCGGCTTGGTTTATTAGCTTGCTTTTAAAAATACTTCCAAACTATACATAAAATAATATTAAACTGAATTGTACTAATTTTGGGGGAAAAACTCGATAAAATAAGGACATAGCTCGATGTCCACCCCACTCCCGTACCATCATGTCGTTCTACTTTACAGAAATACCACTCAATCGTCCGACCTTGCCAAATTAATCAATCGTAGCCTCTTAATGATTATCTGCAGTCATGGCCAAATGGGTGACTCGGTACGGGCCCGTTTAGCCCACCAGCCTGAACGGACCGTGTCGTGCCGGCTCGTGGGCCAAGGCGACAGCCCAAGCATGACCCAAAGGGGGTTCACGGCTGTGCCGGGCCGGCATGCGCCCATTTGGCCCGATGGGCCAACAGGCCTAGCTGGCCTATTTGGCTTGAAAATTTTAAAAAAAACATAACAGTATAAAAATTATGTAGAATTCAAAGAAGACACAATGAATTGTAGAAATTATAGAAAAAGGCATAGTGTATAAATGTAATAATAAACTTTATTAATGTTAAAATGGTTGTCTCGTTAAAAACTTTGCCAAGTAAAAACTCAACCTAAGAAAACCTTGGCAAAGAAAAAGGAGCATAGTCTGTAGCTCACACTACAGGTAAAAAATTAGAAAAAGTACAATATGTATATGGATGCTCTAAGAATTGTCGGTGTCGCAGCGTCTTGGCTGCCTTCGCCGCCATCTAGATAGAGATTGTTGAAGTTCCAACTCCGTATCCCCCACGAGTGTTGAGCTCACGCATCTGCTTATTCCCAGTCTTTCACTGTAAAAAAATACTTTCACCATCTCACTCGTGAGTCTTATTCTTCTCTCCTCTAATATTCTTCCAGAAAAACTGAAAGCAGACTCAGAATAAACCGTTGAGATAGAAACAGTTAACACATCCCATACTAATATGGATAGCACCAGATATGTTAGCTTGTGCTCGGGCCACCAGCCCAAAATATTGAAGTTCTATGTATGGTGAGGCACAGAATCGCTGTCTAAAAAGATTGATAGTTCTCCGCGGGCTCTAGTATGGATTGTTGCAGCGCTTGACAATGTAGATGGTGGATGTCCTAAAATAAGGGAGTGAGAACATCCGTTGCCTTGGAGTTTGCTGCAGCATTGTCAATGATAATTGCAAAAAAAATATTTGTAAAACCAAAATCTTCCACGACTTTGATAATACATTCTGTTATATTCTAAACCGTATGTGCTACATCAATTAGTTTAAAGCCTATGATTCTCTTTTCCAATATCCAATCATCATTTATAGAATGAGCAACTACACTAAGATAATCCTTCCTAAACCGATCGCTTCATATGTCCGAGTTCAAAGCCATTGAAAATGTATAGGTTCCAAAGAATGTTTAATTTTATCATAACCATTATTGTAGTTTAACAAAATTTCTAGTCATGATCTATCTAAAAACGTGAAAAAAAATCTATGATCATGAGCAGTTCTAATGTACTTTTCGAACGCATCTAACGTACCAAAGTTTAAAGGAAAATCTTGTGAGACAATTAAATAGGCTAAAGATTCTCGAGCTATGTTAAGATTATAATCCTAGTTATGTACCATACCGTCGGGGTTGTACTACATCTACTTCATAGCTATGCCTTGCTTTTCTTTACATCTTTGGGCATGTCTGTGCAAATGCCTGGTTTCACCTGAAAACTTTGCAGACAATTCATGATGATATATTTTATAAACAACAACTATTATCTGATTTCTGGACATGTCTTGCTTCATTATCTTATCGAAATCTGCCCACACATCTGACGTGCTGGGTATGGGCCTCTTTGCTCTAGTGTTTGCTGACGCAGAGGCACTGATGGAGCATGACGATGGTATAGGCAGAGTCTGCTCTACCATTTGAGGCGGAGGAGTTGGCTCATTCATGAAAGTTCTTCTAGATCAATTCTATATTCATTCGTAGGAAAATTGTCAAAATTTTCCATAGAGAAATATAGAAAACTGAAAATGCAAATAGAAAATTAAAATATTACCTATTTTATATCACAATAAAGAACAATATAAGTAGATAAAAATTAGTATTATTATGTATTTTCTTGACTGTAGGCCGAATTTTGAATTTTGGATTTTTGGCAAAAATATTTTGAATTTTACCAAATTGTTACAAAAAGTATCAGAATTTTCACAAGAGAATTGGAGAAGTGATTGCTGGTGAGGGTGTGGCTATATAAGGGGGTATGTTGCCCATTTATAAAAATTTTTGATATTTTTTGTATTTTTTTAAACTCACAAATTATCACAGTGTGGCTATAAATGTCAAAAAATCGATCGTTACTTATGCTAAATAGGTCGTGCCCACTGTGCCATTACCGGATCAAACATGCCTGACGGTCACTTTTTCATGTCAATCGGGCTACACGTGCTAAACGGGCTGCCGTGCCGCACGGGGCCGTGTTGTGCTGGGTTGTGCCTGTGTCGTGCCAGCACACTGGGCCGGGTGGTGGCCTAGGCATGGCCCGCCCTATTGTGCCGTGTCATGGGCCATATCTACAGTAACAGGCTGTGGGCCGGCCCAGTAGGTATAGCCCATTTGGACACCACTAATAACCTATGCTATGGACAACTAAGGTCTTTGGTGCTATCTATTACACTCATCTCTTTTTTTCTTTTCCCGTAAAAGAAATTTTCTGCTATTGTACTCCTGCCTTTGTGGTCTGTATCCAATGCCCCATTTTGGACCTCAAGAGCTTCACACGAAAGAACCACGAATATGAAGGAATACAGGTCATGTTCATTTTGGTTTTTTATGGTTTTTTGTTTCGGTTTCATTAGAAGCCAAAATAAATGGGGCAGCTTCTTCTCCAAATGTTTTACTGAGCTCAAAATCACATGCATCATTCGCGTTGGCTTCTCCATCATCCATTGTCATATCAAAAAACACTTAAAAAAACTATCAGACGTAGGCTAAAAGAATAGAAGCCAAAAGCCATAATACTTTAGAACACGGCCATATTCCTGCGTAGTGGTGGTCAAATGGGCCACAAAACACGGCATGGCACGAGCCCGTTATGGCATAACCCATGTAGGGACCCAGATATTAACATCCGGATTCCTCTGTGATTACTGCACTATTCCCTGGATCAGTAGATAGTGCTCACAGTTACAGTAATGAATATCAAAATACATATCATGCGGAAGCGTAAAGTTTAATAGTAGACTTACTCATGGGCCGATTAGGCCGAAATCATTAAATTGCAGCGGAAGAACGAAGCACACAGTGGGACCTTCGTGACATGCCCACAGCACCAACCGGAGGTTCGCGACCTAGCCCTTGACATCTTCATCTTCTCGCCAGCTTGTCCAATCTTGTTGTTTGGCGAGGTGATTTGACTCGATTCTGAATTTTATCGCAAAGCGAGCATGAGCACTCCGACCCGTGCTCGTGAGCCAATACACGAATGCAAATAAATAGTATGCATGGCTTAACAAAGGAGAGGCTCGGGCTATTTTTATTTTGCGTAGAGTGCTTTTGAATACAATTAATTAAAAGCCTTATGACTTAGCGCTTTGGAACAAATCATAATGTACAAGGAGATGCATTATTAATATCGATTCGATTCCATCCACCGTTACATGGCATCTGCACCATATAGCAATTTCTTCAAATATTATAGCCGCTTAACTTACCATCGACGACGCCAGACAATTCCAAACCAGTATGCCCTTCGCCCTTCAAGTTTCCATTCCCATTTTCCAAACATTTTTAAATAGAACTAACTCGAGTAAGTTCCCATGTCCGCCATGACCGTGGGCACGGCTATTCGAATAGTTTTGACTCTGCAGAGTTTGTACACTTTCACCACAAGAGATGAACTATCCTTTTGCCAACATGCTTCCTTAGGCATGAGACCCGGATAATTTATCATAAAGCCTTTACCTTACTCCGATCTAGCTAGACACCACCCACGCTGAGGTTTCACCGTGAAGGGTTACACCACCACGATCGAAGCCCTCTTGCGCTGTGCGAGTACAAGACACCACGTGCCTCACTCGTGAGTAAACCAAGACACCCCGGCACCCACTTTCCTCGGTGATATCCGAACTAAACCCTTGCAAGTTATTCAGCTAGGTCGTACCCATTATAGACTTGTGGTTGTACTGCTTACATCGGAGGTCATCACAAGATTCAGTCCTTAGTATTATCTCGAGCGGTTCTACCACACTCCATAATTTGTGCTCCCACCGCACCACATACCAAATTTCCAAACCATCCGCTCGGATATGTAAGCAATTTAAGAGTTTTGGGAGCAGAAAATAACCTGTCAAAATATACCACTCATTCCCACCATGATCGCCAAATCAATTTCTCATGATTAGTGATGCTTGGCGCCTTCGCGCCAAGAGTACCTAAACATTACTACGCATGGCATATAATTACGGACTTATTTTCGAAAGGGTACTATTATAATTTTTGCTAGGGCGACAAGGTTCTTGACTTCAAATATTCCAACGGAGGGGTAATATTAATTCAAGGCACACAATGGAATATAACTAGAGTCTAAAATTAACATGTATTTGCATATAAATAACCGCATGCAATTTGATAATTTAAAGCAAAGTAATTTGCAGAAATGTAGGTTCAACATGATCAAAGTATTGACTCGCCTGGCGCGGTTTACCGCGGTCTCGAGCTTGCACGATGCTTTCCCCTGAGCTTCTGGTGTTTATCTTCACTTCAGCTTAATCTCGCTTGATCCAACGAGTCTTCACGGCTCCCAATTTCTATTTACGTGACAACGACAGAATCCAAATGAAAGCAAATAATTCAAAAGATCCAAATAAATCCGAATAAACTCAATTTTTGTATTATTACGAGTTAATGGGTGATTCGGGTGATTTGAGACAAGGCTAGAGGTAGATTATGATGACTTGATCCTTTTTATTAATAATCTCTTTTATTATTTTTTTGTATTTATCAAGGAAGTTCCATGAGTTAAGTTAGACCTATGAATTGGTGTATGGATCAAGTTAAGTATCCTTTTGTCGAGCGTTAATATTCAGGGTATTTTGGTTTGTCAAATTAATTGTTAGGGTCTAAGTGTACAGCATTTTATGGGGTGACATTTTATGTAGCCTCAGTTTTCATTAAACCTATTTCCACTAGAATTAGGATTCAGTTGTATGGACCATATATTGTTATTTCATGCTCATTGTTATTATTTGCTACATCTAGTATTAAGATTTAATTAATAGTACCATTGTTATTTAATCTATACTTTAGTTACTATTGGGCTTAGCCTTATTTCTAATTTTAGTTTAGACTTAGCAATCTGAGCAATACTTGTTATGCATCATTTTATGTGACACTAATTACTTATGTTAATAGTTACATATTTACTTTAGAGCATCTATATATCCGCGAGGTTATTTTGATGCTTGATGACCTAAGGGTTACTTTGTTATAATTGCCGCATGTATACTTATATATCTTTCTGATAAGACACTTCTACTTGAAGTCGCCCTATTAATTAAAGGTTGCTATCAATTTATGTGCTTGTTGAAGACATATGAGCGGCCACCATAATTTAAACGACTACATTTTTTTTATTAATCAGAAGTACCCCTAGAAATAAATCTAGATTTGGCGTATAATAATCCCGGGTGACATCTCTACGTTGCATGAATCTTAATACTATGGTTTAACTCAACTTATCCTTACATCATATTTTTATTATGTCTTGCACTTCAATTAATCATTCGAACTTTTACCTAACTATTTCCCTTAATCATTTATATGTCAACATACTCATACATCCATATTTAAGGTATAAGTAAACTTTATTTGAATCTAAACTAATTTTCTTAGCTTCCTGGGGTTATTTTCTAATTATCTTCCTTAGACTTTCATTAGTTGAAATGATTAACAAAATAAAGTAATGAAAAAAAAAATGAAATGCGCCAGGGAGGGATCGAACCCAGGGCCTTCAGTGTGAGGATCAGCTGGGCTGACCAGTTGGGCAGTGGGTGTCTCTTGACTAGAGAAGGGAAACGAGGCAAAAGAGATCTAGCAGAAGCGGGCAAAACAGAGGAGTCGCGCCGGCGCTGGGGGGTTGACGTCGCCGGCGGCGGACGGTGGCCGAGGAAGTGCTGGGAACCAGCGAAATGGAATCCCCCCGAGGCGGGGATGCCTCTGGGGGTGGCGGCTCCGACCGGGGTGCACGGTGGCGAGCTAGCGACGGCGCGGGGCGGCCGGCGGTGGAGCGGGAAGGAGGCGTCGGCAGCCGGGGAGGAGAGGGAAAGGGGCGGAGCGCGCATGAGCGGGAGAAGGGCCAGTGGAACTCACCTAGGTGGCGGGCGTGGCCGGAGGGGAGCCGGCGGCGGCGCGGGTAGGGGCACGGTGCCGGCGAGCTGCGGTGGGGGGAAAGCTTCGGCAACCATTGGGGAAGCTTCACGGCTACGGGATGACGCTCCAAGCCCGAGGAATCGAGCTGGTACCGACCGAGAAGGAGACGGCCGCGAAAACGGCAGTTTTGGCCGGCGGCTAGGAGGAATGGCCGCGCGGCAAGCAGGGGATGCCGGAGTCCGATTCTTCGGGGGAGGAGGGAGTATTCTGCTCGGGACGCACCATGACGCGGTCGGACCGGTGGGGAAGTCACCGGAGCGGCCGGGGCGAGGTGAGGCGGCGGCGGCTACCGGTGTGGCGCAGAGCAAGAGGAGGAGTTAGGGGAGGTAGTGAAGTGGAATGGGAGGCTGGGCTGCGACTTAAGGCTGGAGGGAGTCACGGGGGGCGTTCGAGCTGCTGCCGAGGACAGGACGACGGGACATCGGGGTAGGCGCGCAGGGCATGGGCGCAGACAGGAGGCGCAGGGCGACGGGTCGGCGCGCTGCGCGTGGCAGGGCGAGGGGACTAGTCGGGCACGCGCGGGAGAGAAACCGGGGGCGACAGGGAAAATCGGTGGGCGGAGCAGGCGCGGTGCAGTGCATGACCGCCACGGGGAGGCTAAAGGCTGAGCACAGCAGAGGAGGCGCGGGCGCACGCGGAGAAGAAGAGAGGGAGCGAGCGCGCGCACAGGGGAGAGAGAGAGAGGGCCCAGCGGCCAGAGAAGAAATTCGGGAGAGAGAAGGATAGGAGTGGGGCCCACATGTAATAGAGAGTAGGGGAAAAATTGTAGAGAATGAGAGATAGGCTTAATTATTTTCAGAAATAAGATTTTATATTCAAACCCAATTCCTTTCTTTTATAGATCATCTTTTCAGCTTCTTATTTCAGATTCACATTTACAAATTTTAGTTTTCCATTAGTTGCACATTCCCTCGTTAGGGCATTATTGATATATGACTTTATCTTTTAAATTTTTGGAACCTCAACCAAATTCAGGAAAACACCATAAATTCCAATTCAAATAAAATTTATTGCAAAAATGATGCAAAACTTCACATTTTTCAAATTTAAATTTTCAGGATGTTACAACCCACCTAGCCCGCCAGCCTAGACGGGCCATACTGTGTCGGCCCGTGGACTCAGCCATAAACCTAGGCATAGCCCATTGAGCTCATGTACCACGCCGTGCTAGCCCAGGTATGTTTAGTTCAACAGGCCAAGGTGACCCCTCTAGCCCATTTCAGCCATTTTTTTTGAAAAATTGCAATAATTCCAAAAAAATATGTAGAATTTAAAAAATACAAAATAAATTATATGCAGATATACCCATAAAAGAGACAAATATTCTAAATGTAATAATGAGTTTTATTAATGTTTAAATAGTTGCCTTGTTAAAAGTTTACCAAGTAAAAAACTTAGCTTAGGAAAGCCTTAGCAAATAAAAAGAGTATAACCCATAGCTCTGTATTACATGTAAAAAATGAGAAAATGTACAATATGCATCAATGGTCTAAGTGCCGCCGTCTATATAAAGATTATTGAATATGTCTACCCACTTTGTATTATTTACAGTGTGTTGTTGAGGTCGCAAATTAGCCTGTTCTTAGTTTTTCATTGTTAGAAGTATTTCTACCATCTCACTCATGAAACTTGTTCTTCTCTCCTTCAATATTCTTCTAAAAAGACTGAAAATAGACTCCAAAGAAACTGTTGAGACAAGAACAGTTAACATATCTTGTGCTAATATGGATAGCACCAATACGTTAACTTATGCTTGTGCCATCATTGCAAATATTGAAGTCCTCTTACTGGTGATCCACGAAATCGCTGTCTAGAAAGACAGGTAGTTCTCCACTTCTACGATGGTTGTGTATTGCTTAAGTACTTGATGTTGTAGAACTTGATCTTCTGGAAGAACCTAGTGCACCAAAGATTTTGCCACATATTTTTTTCTTACCTGTGGTAGGTGCTGTTGGAAGTCGTTGCAAGAGAATTCGAAGAAGAGTGGAGGTTGGATGGTGGTTGAATAAGGAGGGGTTAGCTACCTATTTATATAATTTTTTTTGAGATTTTTCATGTTTTTAAGCTCCCAACAGCTGTTAATGGTTAGAATATTAAAAAAAATCAATTGTTGTGCCTAACAAGTTGAAATAGTGCTAAACGGCCAGTGCCTATTATGCCTAATGAGAAAAATGTGACTAATAGGCCGTTATCGTGTTTAACGGGTTAAACACGCCTATTGGTGTTGTGCCTAATAGATCGTGTTCATGCCAAATAGTGCCTAACGGGCTAAATGGACCGCTATGTGCCATGCCTAACGAGCCGTGCTTGATTTGACACTATTCGTGCCGTGCCGGAAAAGCACAATGGGCTTGGGTGATGACCCAAGTACGGCCAGTGCATCATGCCATGCTGGCCCAATCCATTTATGTTGTAAGTTGTGCTGTGTTTGAGTCGGACCAACAGTGCCGTGTTTCGGGCCGGTCTGACTACCACGAGTCCATGACCCATTTGGCTATCTTTGTCCCCAACATCCATGTCATCTGACCCCTCTTTCCATGGACCTCGTAGATCCAGGGTGCTCATTTAGGCTTATACTTTTGGCTTTTGGGTTTATTTAGTATTGTTTGAGTTTTTTTACTGTAAATGATGTAAGATTTTTGTGTAATTAAAATTAAAAAATGTAAAAATAGAAAAAAATATTTTTTTAATCTTGGATAATACAGAGGAATACGAAAAAAGACAAAAAAAACCCTAAAAAAATAAAAAAAAAACCAGGAAAAAACGAAACTATGAAGTCAGTGCAGGCTCGAGCAAGTCTCAACCACTCGCAGGCTCGCAGCTGCCTAACGGCCAAACCCTAACCGTAGCCATGGAGGCGAAGCCGCCGCCAGCGGCGGCGGTGGGAGAAGGTGAGACGCCGGCGCGTTCTCGTTCCTCTCCATGGGGTGGCGCGAGGTGCGGGACTCCGCGAGCGCGGACCTGCGGCTCGCGCGCGCGCGCGCCGACTCCCTCCGCACGCTCGCCGACCGCGAGCTCGAGCACATCCTCGCGTCCGCCTCCACCGCGCTCGCCGCCCGTCGCCGCGGGGGCGCCCATTGCCGAGCTCGAGTTCGTGCGCAAGCAGATCCAGCCTAAGATCTCCGAGCTGCGGCGCCAGTACGCGTCGCGGGACCGTGACCTCGGCCGGAGGGTGCTCGAGCGCTGGGCGCCGCCCAGGGGAGCCACCAGCGCCGGCGTCGACCTCTCCGGGATCACCGTCATTCGCAACGCCCTCGTCCCCGAGGCGGACGGTGGCGCGCGGCGTGGAGCGGAGAAGCGGAGGCGGAGGAAGACCAGGAGTGGGAGGTGGTGAGGATGATACGGGGCGGCCTCAAGGAGCTCGATCGCCGGAGCCAGATCAGCAAGATTTTCGGGGATTCTGTGGCCCCGGCGAGCTCGTCGAGAAATTCAAGTCGAGCCTGGTAATTCCGCGTATAATCTCTTCCTAATTGTGCTAATCAACTTATTGTTTTCTTTTGGAAAGTGCTAGTTCAATCATGAGTTATGTATTGTCAAATAAAAAAAAAATCATGAGAGTTATACTTGCAATCTTGCATGATATCTACATTGGGCGACAGCCGATAACAATAGAATTACCTGGACGAAGTGGTGAAATGACATGCCTGCGTGATGAGCTCATGCACAACTCACTTCGGTTGTATGCAAATTCAGAAGTGCTGGCTGAATATATGCATTATTCAATGAGAAGTGAAAGAGATGTGCATGAGAAAGGAATACCAGAAGTGCAAGGCGCTAAAAACAAGAGAATAGAAATGTGACAAGCTATAATTACAAACATGAGTATAAATGCATGAAAATAGTTATGTTTACTTCATTTGTAAGCACAATATATTTTTTTAGGGAAATTAAGCATGTCATTTCTTCATGTATTTGTTTAGGTTTTCTTCATGTATTTGTTTAGGTCTCTCTTGACTTGCATTATGCTTGGGTTATTGGGTTTTGAATCACTCAAAAGAAACAAGAAATAGACAGAAGAACCTAGGACTGGATAGATGAGCTTCAAAGCTTCAAATCATGTATATGTTGATCTCTTGCATACACATACATATGAAGTTGTCAAGCTTCCATTCCATAGGCTAATGTTACAACTCTAGTCTTTATATAGCCATGCAAATCGACTTACATTAGCACCAACAAACAAAAGAAATATTTGATTAATGCTTGTACAGCTCAACACTAACTAACTAATCAATATGCTTTTGGTTTCCTTTCCGATTTAGACTCCAGCTCATGTAGTATTTTGTTGCCAGCTCTTGTTTTGCTAGAAATTTCAAGGGACATCGGTAAGCATGCATTCAAAACTTATACATGTCGGCTACTTGTATTCACATAGGATGCATGTTGGTTGATACAAAAGAAATGCATGTCGGCTAGCTCGAGCATATCTTAGGGAGTCTTCCACTTATGGCTTGTGACTTATGCCTTATGCTACATTAACTAGTTTTTAAATGGTATATTTTTTCAAGGCGGGGTTAATAGGAAGATTGTAGTAAGAAGTATACTGAATTTAGCTATATCGGTCAAAATCGCATGTGAATATTTTCCTCTACGTATTGCCTCTTGCGAACAGACAGAATTAAAAAATTTAAGCCATAAGCCACAGCCTAAAAGAACCCACCCTTAGAAACACCAGGTGTAAGAGCTCTGATATAATTCATTAATTACTAAGCATTCACATGCATGTCGGCAGTTTCTTTGTTCACACAAGGTTGGCTACCTCTTCACTCAAGAAAATAAATTAAGCTCCAACAAACGCCCCCTTTGATTTATTTTCTTGAGAAATTTTTCTCCGCAGTAAACTTCACTGAACAAAACATTTATAAAAATATTTTCTAGCTGAAATTTTATCTCTAACCATTTCAGTTGCACTGAACAAAACCTTTATAAAAACCAATATTCATTTGTCGAGAAGAATAGAATATGATGTGCAATTGAAATGGTTAGAGATAAAATTTCAGCTAGAAAATATTTTTATAAAGGTTTTATTTAGTGAAGTTTACTGCCGAGAAAGTTTTATCAAGAAAATAAATTAAAGGGGGAGTTTATTGGAACTTAATTTATTTTCTTGGGTGGAGAGGTAGCCAACCTTGTGTGAACGAAAAAATTGGGGACATACATGGGAATGCTTAGTAATTAATGAGTTGTATCAAAGCTCTTACACCTGATGTTTCTATGACATGCTTGAGCCAACTGACATGCATTTCTTTTATATCGGCCGACATACATGCAGTATGAACACAAGCAGCCGTATAAGCCAAGTAGATGATTCAAGGCTTCTTAGCTTCAAGTGCATGCATGCTATAAAGAGATGCCCACATGTGATAATGAGTTGCCGACATGGGATATGTAGCCTTGAGGTTTGTCTCTACTGGATAAGCTTTTGGGTCATAGTAAAGTGTCAAACTTGACAAGTAAAGCTAGATAGATACTAGTAGAATTGTGTAAGAGATTAGCATTATCTTAGCTTGCACATGTGTAATTTTGGCTGAAAACTTCATGTTCGCTTGTGTTTTTGAGTCAACTTGGTAGTTGTAAATTTCATGTCGACACATGTACCATAAGTCGGTTTCTTAGTTTATAAAAGGACCTGTAACCTCTTTTGTAATAAGAGCTAATGGAAGTAATGTAAGCTTGTTTTGTTAGCTTCATATGTGTGTGCAAGAAATCAATGAAAACTTAGTATGAGGCTTTGAAGCTCCTCTATCCATTCTCTTCTTCCTCTGTCCCTTTCTTGCTTCCTTAGTGTCCAAATCTTCAACAACTGGTATAAAAAAAATGGAGGCATGAGCACCTCCTCCATCTCCAGCTCCTCCCCCGATCCCCTCGAAACCCTAGCGGCCCCGTCCCCCTCTTTACCGGCGGGACCTTAGCTCGGTGGCGGCGATGGAGGGTAGGGAAGGGAAGCGGCGTGCAACGACGATGCCGCCGCACGCGGATCCGGACTGGTAGGTCTCGCAGCTGCGGGAGTGCAAGTTCGTGCCGGAGGTGGAGGTGAAGGGGCTGTGCGAGCAGGCGAAGGCAATCCTCATGGAGGAGTGGAATGTGTAGCCGGTCCGCTATCCTATCACTGTCTGTAGCGACACGACATCCACAGCTAGTTTTACGACCTCATTGAGCTCTTCCGCATTGGCAACGACGCACCCGACACCAACTACCTATTCATGGGCGACTACGTTTCAGTGGAGACTGTTACATTATTAGTGGCTCTAAAAGTTTGTTATAGAGAATCACAATATTGAGAGGATCATGAGAGCAAACAAATCACTCAAGTGTATGGCTTCTATGATGAATGCTTACGGAAGTACAGAAATGCAAATGTTTGGAAGTACTTCACGGACTTGTTTGATTATTTGCCTCTCACAGCTCTTACAGAAAACTAGATGTTTTGCCTGCATGGTGGTCTCTCTCCATCATTGGATACATTGGATAATATACATGCTCTGATGCTAGTTGTTGGGTTTTGGATCACTCAAAAGAAATAAGAAAGAGAAGAACCTGGGGCTGGACAGATGAGCTTCAAATCATGTATACGTTGATCTCTTGCATACACACAGATATGGAGCTGTCAAGCTTTCATACCATGGGCTAATGTTATAACTCTAGTCTTTATATAGCCGTACAAACTGACTTACATTAGCATCGACTAACAAAAGAAATATTGGATTAATGCTTGTACAGCTCAGCACTAACTAATCAATATGCTTTTGGTTTTCTTTCGGGTTTAGACTCCAGCTCATGTAGTGTTTTGTTGCCAGCTCTTGTTTTGCTAGAAACTTCAAGGGCCATTGGTAAGTATGCATTCAAAGCTTGTGCATGTTGGCTACTTGTATTCAGATAGCATACATGTCGGCTGATATAAAAAAAAAATGCATGTCAGCAGGCTCAAGCATGTCCTAGAAACATTAGGTTTAAGAGGTCTGATACAACTCATTAATCACTAAGCATATATATGCATGTTGGCAGTTTCTTTGTTCACACAAGGTTGGCTATCTCTTCACTCAAGAGAATAAATTAAGCTCCAACACGGGTGAACCGAATGATAATGAGATTTAAGTTGCAGTTGTTTAGAAATTACAATAACCTTATATCTTTTGATGCTAATAAAATCCGTATACAACCGACAGATTGGTTATATGATAGAACTCAATTGAATTATTATCATTGATCCCCTAGGCAGCAGCCTAGGCGGCGCCTAGGCGCTAGGCGGGAGGGTGGCGCCTTGCCCGCCTAGCCGATTGTTCTCGCTTAGGTGGCCGTCTAGCCCACCCAGGCGGCGATTAGGCGCTAGACGCCGGTCTGGCGCCCGACTAGCACCTAGGTGAACACTGATTATTATTTCTGATGTTATATGAGAAGTGTCATTTATTGGATTATGTGAGCATACTTGTTAATCAAACTTCTCACCTATATTCCCTCTTTTGGTGCAGAAATCATTTAGCATGGAGTCTGATGGATCCAAGGTAAGTCCGCAAACCATAAAAATTATGATTATAATGTTAACTGATGGAAAAGTTATCAACCATCTGAAGACATTCTTTTGCATATTTTGGTTACATTCTTTCAAAATAATTCTGGGAAATTTACATGTTGGATGTTATTTTCCTTAAGATGAACTAAATGGGATTTCCTTTGTCCTCTTTTCGTTGGTTTATCTGTTTCTACATTTCTTGCCAGTTGATCCGAACAAGGGACATGGTATAAGAAGGGAATGGTACCTCAAATCTGCATAGCCATTGTAAAATAATAAATAACTTTTCAGACCAGTGCTTGATTTTTTACGAAAACTGCTATGCCTTTAATCTTGTAGAATACTCCCTACGTTTCACAATATTTGTCTG
Source organism: Dendrocalamus sinicus (assembly GCA_036346575.1). Lineage (NCBI taxonomy): Eukaryota > Viridiplantae > Streptophyta > Magnoliopsida > Poales > Poaceae > Dendrocalamus > Dendrocalamus sinicus. Next base: position 29,253,491 of record CM070645.1, read on the forward strand.
GCACACATACCAAGGAGGCACAAAATTTAAGTAATGTTTAATGGAATTTGATCATGTTTACTCCTGTTAGATAGAGCAGTACCATGTCTGAGTCTATCTAATAGGGGCAAATATGGCCCAATTTCATTAAATATTACTTAAATTTTGTGTCTTCTTGGTATGTGCACCAGATAATTATTGTGAAACGGAGGTAGTGTAATGCTTTGTGCCTTAGTACTGAATGGGGTAGGGTGAAATGTGAAGGTTTCCAAAAGAAAGCAACCACCTTTCCCATTGAAATTTTTTTAGTAATTGGTAAATGCAGAATCAAATTTTTTTGATCTGATTGTTCTTCGCTCGATTATATTGCTGTGAACTTAATCTTGCAATCTAATGCAGGAAGTTCCCCCAATGGATCTAACTGAAATTCTGGCAAATCTAGTTAGGCAGTCTGGACCATTTTTGGATCAACTTGGTGTACAAAGAGGTACAGATAAAAGGCAACACTACCCTGTTTTCTTCTATTTATCAGGAGTTGACCCTCATATGTACTGTTGATACTGTGGTGCAGATATTGTGACAAACTAGTGGAGACATTGTATAGCAAACAAAATCATTCCCTTTCAGCAGACACGCCCTTGCTCGGAAATGATAACTCAACAGATGAGCTTGATCTAAGAATTGATAGCGTGCTACAAAGTACTGTCTATCACAGTGATGGGTTTCTGGAATGAACCTGCAAAATATGAGGTCTCAGACAATAAAAGGCAAGTTGCAGTTAATCCATTGTTCCGTGCAGCATATGTGGCAAAAAGCACAAAACAAGATGTGACACTGGTGGTGCCTTGGCTCTGCAAGTCAGACCAAGAGCTGGTGTACCCAAACAGCATGACCTTCAGTTCGCCGGAAGAGCAGGTAACTTATGTAAGGAGCTGGCTGGAGGAAAGACTTGGCTTTGAATGGAACTTCAGGATATCCTTTTATCCTAGCAAGGTGATTATCTGATGCATCTTATGTGAAGGTCTATGTCTTTCAATTTTACATTGACATGTTATATGCCCTGCAGTTCTCAAAAGAGCAACGTAGCATTATTCCGGCTGGTGATACCTCACAGTTCATTTCATCAAGAGAAGCAGATATAGAATATTGGAAGAACCTGAGCATCTCAACTGGTATCATCATGGGAAACATTGGACTGACAAGTTCAATCATGTCGTTGGTATGGTTCATACAAATTACTTAGAATATATCAAGAGAAGAATGGGGCTCTTCAAGCTTTCGTAGTTAAACATATCAACAATAGGGTGATGAGAGCCTACTGCAACAAGTAATGTATTTAGCTCGATTGTTGTGCTATTGTTCGGATGCGCATCAGTGTTGCTAATGAGGGGCATGTGCAGGTTTTCTGTCTTTCTGCAGCAACTCAGGATGTGTCCAACTCTATTGTTTGCAATGTTCATGGTGTAAATCCAAAGACGTTCCTTAAGATCGGAGATAAACTAACGCTGATAGGGAGAGTGGGCAGCAGTCATTTTCCAAGGGAGCATACTTTCTGGGAAAGATGGTCTGGGCCAAGGGTTACAGGGAACTGATAGATTTGTTGGCCAAACATAAAGGTGACTTGGAAGGATTCAAGTTAGATGTATATGGAAGTGGTGAGGACTCACAAGAAGTCTAGTCTACTGCCAGGAAACTGGATTTGAATCTCATTTTGTTCAAGGGAAGGGATCACGCAGATGATTCACTAAATGGGTACATATCAAGAAACCGTAAAGGGTTCTCAATTATTTGGTCATTTCCATTTTCGTTGTCTTCTTTCTGAATACTGATGCACCTTCCTTTTGTGTTATTTTCAGATACAAGGTTTTCATTAACCCGAGCATCAGTTATGTCTTGTGCACAGCAACAGCGGAGGCTCTTGCAATGGGGAAATTTGTTATCTGTGCGGAGCATCCAGCGAACGAATTTTTCAGGTCGTTCCCGAGCTGCTTGACGTACAAAACTCTGGAGGGCTTTGTCGCCAGTGTGAAAGAGGCCATGGCCAGAGAACCCCAACCTTTACTCCTGAGCAAAGGTACAACCTATCATGGGAGGCAGCAACAGAGAGATTCATGGAGTACTCAGACGTTCACAACGTTCTGAATGATAAAGCCGGTCAGCCTGGAGAAGGCAGCAACAGAAACAAAGCGCGAAGAACCTCACAGCCCAACTTGTCGGGCATCGTGGACGGCGGATTGGCATTTGCTCATCACTGCCTGACTGGCAACGGGGGCGATTCCTGGTACGCGCGACTACGACAAGCAGCAATGTGGATATGGGCCTCTTGCCTCCTGAAGTACAGCACACGATATATGGACATATGGTTGGTGAGCTCGACCTGCGCCCTAGAGTTTTGGTATATACTACCCATACCACGCCTACCCGGTAATGAATACCGTTACTTATATAGTGTATTTGAAGTCTACTTGTTGTTGATTGTTTATTTGTTTGTCCGTATTTACAAAAATGTCAGTATGCGTGTTGATGTGTACTAATTTTGATCATTAGACGCTTTACGCTTGGCATGTATGATTAATGAATGTCTAAATTGATGATATTCTTAACAATAATAAAAATATCTATTTTGACGTCCGGTCATTGGGCGGTGATGCCCAAGTGCAGACAACTAACCGAAGGAGCCTTGTGGCACCCGCCGCTCAGCCATCATGTGACCAAGAGGCTGCCATTGGCCAGGGTAGCAGGTAATCAGTAGTTGCAATTAATTAGTTTAGTTATGTGATTAGAAAATTTATTTACATGCATTGCTCGTGGAATCTTTTAGATATAGCAAATGAGCACAAAACTTACGAAATTTTTTGTAAAGCTTCCCGATGCAGTGTACTTCATTGTGTAATTTGCTCGTAATTTTTCGTTCTGAATTTTACTCGAAAATTCAATTATGTAAACTATTTATATGAATTTTTTTAATATAGAAAATAAACTCGAAAAATTATAAATTTTTTTAAGGATTCTTGCACAGAGGACTTGATGGTGTAATTTTTTATTCAATTACATAAGGAGTACATATAGCAGTACAAAAAAAGTATGGCACAGGATATAGTAATATGAAAAGTGTATCGCACGGGATGCGATATGACTCACTCATCTGAGCTATTATTATCTCTTCGACGCGTTTGCCTTTGCGGGTGTTGCCTTGTCTTTCGTTGAGCATGTCCCGTAGGGTACGACAGTTGGTCCGGAGCGTGCGTGTCGGATCGGAGGAGGTATGGAGATTGTTCTGTTTGTTGATTGGCTGGCGGTGATCCGGTAGGCTGAGGTAGAGTAGACAGTGTCTGATGGTGAGCGTCGATGTGTTCTAGTGAGATATGCCAAATTGGGGATCGCCAGTGATGAGTCCTTAATGGTGGACTTTAGAAATCCCCGTTATACGGATGAGCCCTAGCTTTCATCGTACAATGTGCTAGCAAAGCTAGAGCAGCTATGCCCACCCAAGTCTCCAAACTGTGTGCGCGCACTAAACCTTGCGTGCAGTGTGAACGATGAGTTTTGTTTTGCGTACGCCACAAACTCTGGCGTTATGTACCGCTCCCTGGAAGCAGCCGGGAGGTCCGTATTGTCATCGGTGGAGTGGTCGTCACCTCCACGTTGAATTGAAGCCGCAAGATGGAACGATGTTGGTCACAATAAATATTTCAGATGTAGAATGCGAATCTCATGCTATGCATTTTTTGTACTGCTATATGTACTCCTTACGTAATTGAATAAAAAATTACACCATCAAGTTATTTTTTTAATAATTTTTTGAGCTTATTTCCTATATTAAAAAACTTCTACAAATAGTCTGCGTAAATAAATTTTTGAGTAAAACTCGGAACAAAAAAATTACGAGCAAATTACAGAATGAAATACATCACGTCGTGAAGCTCCATAAAAAATTTCATAAGTTTTTGTGCTCATTTGCTATATCAAAAAAATTCCACAAGCAGAGATTGTAAATAAATTTTTTAATCACGTAATTAAACTAATTAATTGCAACTGCTAATTACCTGCAGCCCGCGTGGCAGGCTCTTGGCCACACGATGGCTTGGCGTTAGGCTCCTGCTGCGCGGCTATGGGGCTCATTCGGCTAGGTGTCAGCTCCTGGGCTTCGCCGTCCGGAGATCAGGCGGTAAAATGGACATTTTTGCTATTATGGCACATATATTGATATTTTTGTAAATATGAACTCTAAATGCGCTATAAGTGCAAAAAAAAAAACTCCACCCTAAGCTACTTGTAGATACATATATTACGTGTACATAGTACGCCGTGTAGCTGTTATCCTCACTAATCTTGTAGTATTGTCATGACAAGTTTTGGCCATTGATTTGTACTGGCTGTAATAAGGTCCATTTCCCTCAAAATTTAGAGTTGCATCAAGTGCGCTGCTCTGTTCCCTTCCGTATGTGCGCCGTCCTTACTGGCAGCACTGGAACTTCATTTTTTTGCTCTCCTTTTGGTGCCGTGTGGTTGGACTAAAATAAATTATTTTATGGTTAAAATTACATTAAAGCTAACTGAAGTTACATTGTAGCCAATAATAGTTTATTTGACGTAATTAAATTTAAAAACAATTAAAAATATAAAAAAGAGGTTAGCATATCACAGATAATGCAAACGAATACGGGGAGAAAGAACTGATAAAAAAGCTCAAAAAAAACTAAAAGTTAGAAAAAGACGAAATTTAAAAATAGTGAAAAATAACTTGGAAGCTAGAAACTCAAGTTAAAAATAGCTGATCAAACTGTTGTTCATTTCTCTGCCCATTGTTGTTTGGCACCTGTACAAATAGCGAGAGAAAGAGCAGCGCGGTGCTGCCGCCGAAACCCGAAACGAACCAAACACCTTGTGCTTGCCATGATGCCACTCATGCATGAGCGGATGTGCCTCCTCTGCGGCAACGTTTAACACGAGCTACTTTGCTGGACACCTCACCGACTGGCCCTGATAGCTGCAGCGTGTGCTTCTGCGATGCTGTGCTGCCCGCCTTGCTTTGCTTTTCCTCTGGATGATTGCTGCGTTGACCGGTCAACCCTCGACGCATGGCGCGCGTGAGGGAGGCGTACCGCGCTGACCAGCTTGGCGCTGAAAAGTATCGCTAGTCTTCGGTTGGCCGGAATGGATGGATCCCCTCCATACAAAACCAGTCCTCAAGTTTCAAAAAAAAAAAAAAAAAAACCAGTCCTCTCTCATCTCGGGAAGTGCGTGCTCAAGCTCGACTTTTTTGTTGTCAGCTTTGGCTGCGAGAGACGGCTAGCTAGCTCAGCTGGGCGTTTATTGCCAGCTGACCGAAGTGACTGGTTGCTTCTTCTGTACCTGGAGCTCCTTGTTGTGTTTGGTTTAGAGACAAGGTAGAATGTGATGGTCTTGTCTCTGATTTTGGGATAGGATGATCTTATTTTTTGTTTGGTTAGGGGGATAGAGTCATCCCTGTTTTTTGTTTGGTTGGAAGGGTAAAGTGGGATGGAATGGTCCCATCCTTTGTTTGGATGGAAGGATGAAGGTGGGACATGTGTGGCCTTTGAGTTTTTTTTAAAAAAAACTTGAAGGCTATTGTTGATATGTTTGTACATATAAGCCTTTGAGTTTTTTTTTAAAAAATTTAAACAAAATAGTACTTAAAAAACAAAGAGGTGTGATGACTCTATCCGGACCATCCCACGTGGGATGACTCTGTCCCATGAAAAAAAGAGGATTGTCTGGTCCCGGATCTACAAGGAATATTCCTAGTGGGATATCCTTGACTCTGCTTGTCCCAGAAGCAAACACCACCCCAAAGTGGGATATCCTACCTGGGACGTCCCTGTCCCTCGAACCAAACACTGCCTTAGCTTTTCCATGCCAAGATGTTGCCCCCCTCTTTCTGAAGGAGAATATATATCGTTGTTTGGTAAACTCCAATCTAGTTATATGCTTAACTGAAGAAGAATGATGTTGCTTAATCCGTAGCTGCTGGACTTAATTCCCAGTTTGGCCTGGCTGACCAAGGATTAATTCCCAGGTCGCCATTCTGAACTCTGAACAGGAATTGTGTGCGGGTTTACTTCTGTTTCTTTTTTTCTTCAACTTCTCTTCACTGCTTATGTGTAACGCCCCCGTTTCTAGGGGTGCGTACGGACACGGCATTCCGTAACTATTCACTCATGAACAGTTATGGAGTGTCGCGCAAAAGTATACCATTGCATGCTTATAACAAAAGTCCAGCATATATTTCACATAAGGATTAACATCCAGTTTTCGACAGCGGAGCGTGCAAGCCCAAAGTATATTTACATTACAAAAGCTCCAAGATCCGCTTGAGCGTGGCGAAGACCTAAAGCCACGGGTCCTCGTTGAAGAAGCGATCCTCAGGGACGTCCTTGACGGGAAAACCTTCACCTTCGTCTTGATCCTCTAAAGAGGGGAATTAGCAAGCCGTGAGCCAAACAACCGGCTCAGCAAACCCCAAAGGGACTCTAACTTACTACATGCACGGATTAACAAAGGAAGGGAGTATATTTGGTTTATTAACTTTGAGTGGATGCAGTTTTATTTGCAAATATTTTGATAAAACGGACCCAAAACTACTCCTTAAGATCTCAGGAGTTTTTTCATGAAAATTTAATTAACCAACTAATCAAGTTAAAGCATGTACAAAACTACATAAGCTTTGCTGCTGGAATCACCCAAGTGACACAGCTCCATTAACCGGGAGCACGTCGTATTCGAATACCATTTATTTGACTCTGCAGAGTTTGCTCAGCTTTACCCACACGATTCCTTAACTCCCGCGACAGAGTTAAGAAAGCCAGGTCGTTTCACTGCTCAATTCTTTATATAGGCTCTACCCGGTAGAATCCACTCGGGTCTGGCACATGAAAATTCTCGTCCGCTTCGAGTGAACCTACCGTTGTTAGGTACCCGCAGCACGGCATACCTAACCTAATTACTCAATCACCTACTTCTCAACCCCTGTAGAGTTTCAATCGAGTTGAGCAGCTACTAAACCAGTGTTGACAAGTCAACTCCTGTGGTTGAGCGGTCACCATGTCATTTGCTCAGCGTAAGGGTCTGATCCTTACATTTTCCCCCCGGAGTCCGCAACCCCGGTCAGGTCCGCGACCTTACAACCTAGGGTAAGAGGTGGACGAAGACCGTCTCACGGCTCCTTCCCCAACCCTTACCCTATTCTGCACGTCGACAATCTCCGCCCTAGGGCACGGTGTCCCATACCACCCTGCCCTAGAGTCGGGTTTTCCAAATTCTATTGGCCCGCAGCCACAACCTTATTAGTGTAAAGACTTTGCATGATAATAATAACCTACGATTATCTAGATTAACAGATAATTATTTCTAGGGTTACAAAGGCATGGCTACAAGTTTAACATGGCATTTGTCGGTGGTAGGTTTAGCTACATATCATGTCATTCTAAACATTTTATTTTACTTTGAACTAACATTTCAGAACTAGCTTAATGCAAATAGCATAATAACATAATTAAATAACATGGGTTGCAACATGATCAAAGGATTTGGGACTTGCCGTAAATCTGGACGATCTCGGCTAGCTCGAACGTAGAAGCACCTGGATCCTGAGACTGCACTTGAACTTCCGGGATCTCCGACACTAGCGCAAACACATGAAATAATTAAGTCCAGCTTGAGACTAATCAAGCGAGGAAAAATAAACTATTTAAAAAGGAGTAAAATGCATAAATCCTCAAATGGGGAATTTTAGGAATTTATCTGGGATGAATTTGAGGAAAAGGAGGTCAAAAATGGGTCCAGGATATTATTTGGAGCAAAGTGCTGAAATTTGGGAATTTTTGGGATTTTCTGTGATTTTCTAGAATTTATTTGGATTTTTTTGATTTCTGGAAATTGGAAAAGTGAAAGAAAAATCGGGATGAACAGTAATAAGTCAGCCCGGCTACTGTGCGGCCCGGGCGAGGAGGCAGCCCGCTCGGTCGTTTAACCTGCGTGGCCCAAGCAGCCCATGCACACGCGCGCGCGGCGCTGTGAAGCAGGCCGAGGGGAGCGGCCCATTCCCGCGCGCGCCCTTGTGGCCCCGATGGGCGACACGCGGCTCGGGTGGACGGGCTAGATTGGGGCGGAGCGAATGAGCGGGATGAGATGTGGGATGGATCGGACGGCAGTGGCAAGTGGTAGGCGGGCGAAGCGGTGAGGCGCGATCGGACGGATGCGGCGAGATGGATTTATGAAGATCGGATGGCGGGGTTTGGTTCTTATCCGACGGTCATGACTAAACGGCACTGGAGGAGAGGGGACGGTGGGGATGAGGCCACGCGGTCTTCTTCCTCCTCCCGCCGGTGCCTTCCGCAGAGAGACAAGGGCGGCAAGCCCCTGGCTTTCTAGCAACTGCAGAGGTTCTTGGCGGCGATGGAGGGTGCCAGGGAGTAGAATCGGGTGTGGTGATTCCATTTTGGGCTTAGGAGTGACATGGGAGGTACTAGTGGTGGCCGGCGGCAGAAGGGGAGGGTTTAGGCTCATGGCGGCGTGGGTGCTCACCGGCGACTCTTCGGCGGAAAGGAAAGGGGTTTTCACGGTCTTCAAGGTGTGGGGATCACAGTGGTAGGGTCGGTGTCGGCTGGGAGATCCTCTGGGAAGCTGGCCACAGGAGAGGCGATTTGGCCGGCGGGGAGCCTCGTCGATTGCGCTTCACGGGGTCTCTCCTGTCCAGAGGAAAGCATCAATGGGATTAGCATATGGTAGTGAGGCTCAGAGTAGAAGGAATCGAAAAATGAGGGAATGGGGGCGAAGATCCGCTTTACGGGGGCGACGGCGCAGGGGAAGTCGGTGGCGGAGCTTCGGCCAACGAGAACTCAATCGGGCGCTTTGGGGGGTAGCTGAGGGTGGCAGGAAGTGGTCAAGGGCGGTTGGAAGGCTTGGGGAGCAAGGGGGAGCGGAGAGTAGCGGAGCGGCTTTTAAAGTCTCGGCGGAGGGGAGGGGATCCGAGGGAGGAAGAGATGGGCGCAGTGCCAACGGTCAACAGGAGTACACGGGAGCTGTTGGGGCATCTCCTCCATGACATGGGACGGCGTCCGGCCTCTGAGCAACAATAATGGCGGCGAGAGGCGGTGCGGGGAGCGGTTGGCCGAATGGCATGGGCAGCGGCGGGCTTGCGGGGGAAGGGAAATGAGGGAGAGGGGGCTGGCGGGTGGGACCAAGCACAGAGGAGGCGACAACGCATTGCGCGGGCGGTGCTGCCTTCGGACCGGAGGACGGCGGGGTGGCGCGGGCGGAGGCCAATCCGCAGGCGTGAGGGCGTAGAGGCGGTGCGGGAGCGGGCGCGGGCGCAGGCGCACGCGCGAGGGGAAAAGCGGAAAGGGAGGGAGGTGCCAGAGGGGGGGGGGAGGAAGGGGCACTAGGGAATGAGGGAGGCGGGAAAGAGCAGAGGCGCCAAGCAAAGGAGAAAGCGGCTGTGTCAGAAAAGGAAAGCGGATTTTCAGAGAGCTTTCCAAAAAAGGAACGTTTACAGAATACACTCAAAAATTCAGTAAAAATAATGAAAATTTTTGGTTTGAGATTTTGGGGACTTTTCATTATGCTTATATACCGGCTGTACAAAACTTCGTCATGAACAGTTCGTTGCAGAACTGAGTCCCAGCCATTCGGTAGTTGAATAAACTGGTCAGATTTTCTCTGTCGCCTGCTTTTTTTTCCCTTCATGCCACCCCGGGTGACCTGCTAGCTAGTTTGAAAACCTCGCAGCCCATAGCATTTTCTTTTCCGAAGTGGCCAGCCCATAGTATCTTCTATTCTTTTCCACTGTGCTACAGCTGCCTGCCTAGCTAGTAGGGGGGGGGTGCAAAAATGTCAAGATTTTCACTTTTGATTGTTGACCAGAATCCAAATGTCACGATGACCTAACAACATTAGAGGTGTCCTCTCAGAAAATGCGTTCGGCGGTCTTGCAAGTAATTAACCGAGGGATTTCATTTCACCTTTATTTTCAGTGATCCATTCATTTAGTCTTCATCTTTTGGCTTCTAATTCACTATTTCTTAATTTTATTTTTTCTAATTTTTTAGCTTTTTTGTTTCTCGTTTGCATTGTCCATGATAGACTAACTTATTTTTCTATTTTTATTTTTTAATTTAATTACGTTAAAAAAGACATCAACAGTTACAATATAAAATAAAGTCATAGACCGCCTTATTTTAGCCAAACTGATCGTCTAGCTAGGACAAGTTGACAAACTGGGTTATTGTCATTTCATTTGGATTGATGGATTCGAGAACTCGACATTTAGGCCCCTAAGCTTAGGTAGGTGATCCGCGCATCGATTTGATGAGTTCCTTGCTCAACATCACTCCATTCTTGGTTAGTTCATCTATATATATCTTAGTTCCAACGTATTTCCATAGCATTGGTACGTCAAAGGCCAGCTCACCCATACTCCGACTAAGAAGAAGCAAGCATCAAGCATGCATGCATGTGGCAACTGGAAGGTTTGAGTCCACACGAACTCAGTGATTGCATACTCGCCACCCAACTATAATTGATAAACATATCTCGCCAATGCAACTGTGACCCGAAATCTTCAGGAATTAATGGAGCAAAGATTCAGTTAGCTACCTGTCTACCACTAACGATCTCACTTCCTCTTGTTCTCTACAACTAGTATTATTTTTATACGTTTTCGAGTGCCAACTTTCTAATGGCACTCCTGTATCTATTGTGCTTGGTTGGACTTGACCAGTATTAAGCAGGCAGGTTCATTTAGGCCCCGTTTGACACAGCTCCACCACCGGCTCCTGGAGCTGTTTGGAGCTGTTTTGTGCCAAACGGGGTACAACCAAATAGCTCCACCCAAGAAGTCTCTTAAAACCTGCTGAGACAAAAGTAGCTCCTTGGGTGGAGCTGAAAAAAATAGCTTCACCCAGCTCCACTTGTGAAGTAAAAACAGCTTCACTTGTGAAGTGGAGCCGTGCCAAACGGGGACTTAATTCTGCAAACTAGGCTAGACCAGGTTTGCTTGGTCAGCACTTACACTTAGAACTAAGCATATATATGGCTGCAGATTTGTAGTAGTTTCTACAGAGATGATAGATGCATGCGTCTCATCTGTAAGTACGTAGTATCCAACATGGAATGGGCTAGCTAGCTACAATTAACTTGCAAGATCCATCACCATCGGTGCATATCTCTAGTGAAAATTCTGTTGAAATTTGCTGGCTAGATTTGTTTTGACTTGTTTTGATCCGGATCATGTGGCGAGAGAGGGAGGGAAGGCGCCGTAGATACTATTACAATACGCAAGTAAAGTGTACAGATCGAGCTGATTGAACTGGTTTAGCTTTTAGAACGAAAAGTCAAACTAGTAGCTGGAATTAATTTTTAACGTACTGTCTACGCAACATATATAGATAGGATTACTGTAAAAGGAATGTTATCTGATGTTAATGTGCTAGTGCTGAATTGTCTTCGTGTAGTTATCCTGGCCAAACAAAAAACTGTCTTCTGTAGGATAAACATTTGACTATTTATCATATCTACACAACTCTAGAACAAATCTTACATTTATGCCTGGTTTTCAAGTCCTTTGTCAGTTGTCACAGAACAATCGCAAGAGTAACTTGCAATTTCTTCTTAGCCTTGAACCTTGGTTTGATATGTTCATAGTTCATACGTACAGCATTGAACTTGCCTAAACTAGCAGATATAGCTAGTGCCTCGAACTGCGGCTAGTTTCGGTAAGAACCCATCGGAGAACATTTCTGCGCTAAGCATTTGACGTGCAGTTTTTGAGTTTTGACAAACAAATCAACAATCATATATATATATATATATATATATATATATATATATATATATATATATATATATATATATATATATATATATATATATATATATATATATATATATATATATATATATATATATATATATATATATATATATATATATATTCAAGAGTTGTATAGATATGATTCTTTCAAACCATCAAATCTAACAATTCTTATGCAATTTTTATTGCCTTTTAGAGGACTTTTGGCTACCTTTGACAACCAAACTAGAGAGAGAGAGGGGGAGAGAGCAGCCGATAGATTCAGCTGTGTATTTTTTTCCCCTCCAAATATAAGGAAAAGGTCATGGTCCAGCCAAATGTGACCTAGTATTTAGTTTCAGACTGATTCTCACTCTCAGATTCAGTAACGCTTATATGCGTAAGTCTTGCAATATTTTTTTAGTGTGGCTACTTCATGTCATCTAAAAGCAACAATGGTTAATGAGAAAATTGAGATGTTACAGTAGATGCTGCTTTCCTCAGGTGGTGCTGCGGTCATGGAGCAAAAGTAACAGCACACCAAATTGTCACAAATTCGAATATAGTATTCCTCTAATCAATAGAAGATTCTGCCACTGATCAATGCATTCACAGTTCAGTTTCAACTATGCTGAATGAAGAACAAGGGAATTTTTTTGTCATATATTGTAGCAAATTCTAAATAAAGCGTGCACAACTTCAGAACAATATATTGGCTTTAAAATGTAGACTCGATATCCAATACATGGTCTAAAATTCACAGTATATTTTTGTTTAAAGGCATAGGCATAAACTTTTGAAGTTTGGAAATGGTTTTGCATAATTTTTTTCAGTTTCTTGACTAGCAATATAGTTAGGACGACACATATATATCTTGTATAGAAATTAGTTGATGTGATTCTGCACTTTATAAATGGAAAAATGAGAAATTTTATGTAGTTCTGCACTTCTGATCAAAGTAGTTAATAGCTAAGATAACATCATTTTCTAGAGTAATATACATAACAACAGTTTTGCTTGATCCCTTATCTTGGTCTCGTTATTGCTCGATAATTACTTTATTCAACATTTTAGCAAACCCATCATGTACAATATGTAGGAATTATATTTTTACCACAATCTATTCAAATATATCATGCGAGATAGCATTGCACCAATGCATCTGATTGGAAAAAGTCTATATTTGGCACATGTACTTTCAAGTTAATTGGTCCGATTCACCCCACCACTAGTCGTGCCTGGCGTCCTCTTGCGCTCGCCCTTGCATTCCACGCTCCGGGGACGCGGGATGCGCCACATGTACAACGTCCCTTCTTTCACGCTTGGAAGGGGGCCAAATCCATAAAAAAATTGCCACCGGTCAGATTTGCAAAAAAAAAAAAAGGCAAAGGGGGCTGCAAAAACAAAAGATTTGAGAATTTGCTCTAGCCGCATCTGCGTAGCTGAGTTATCTGAATTTCTCTATTCTCTTGCTTACTCAAGGAAAGATAACATGCCTTCTATTTATATAGTCTAGGGCTTACATCTCTAACTTAAACACATATTAGACTCTATCTTTAAGTTGAACACATCTTTAACTTGGGTAACAGACTTAAATTAAACTCTAAGTCAAGATTATTTTCAACAGAGGAGAGGGGGAGAAGATGAGGGAGAGGATTGGGGCTGACAGGTGGGCTCTACAATGGTCCAATGAATGAGTTGGGCGCCATCACTAAAACAACCTTTCGGCCTGGGGGAATTTGTTGTGTTATTACTAGTACAGGGTATTAGATACCTAGTTTTACGGTATAGGGGTGAATCAAACCAGCTTAAAAGTATATGCACCAAATATGGACTTTCTCCTATCCGATTTAGCAAAATCCATGATGCAAATGACTTCTTCGGGGGACTGATCCATGTTTTCCTTGTTTTTTTTTTTAATTTTCGCCAGTCCAACTGGCATCCTTTTTGTAATATTTTCCTCTTATTGCAATGAAATTACCAGCTCTCCTGCTACTTCAAAAAAACAATGCAAATGACTTCTTAAAACTGCCTGGCTTAATCATGCATTTGGATGAGGAATTAATCATATGTACGAATGATCCCATAGGATAACGAAAGCTATCACAATTACCACATAAAATAAACACTTGTGTTGAGCAGGCAAATCCTCCTGATTTATTCCAAATGATGTACACACCACTATAATGATCTACGTCGATCGATCAATAGAAACATTTTCCGCTTAATTTGGAGAGTAGTATATATACTTCTAACTCTTGAAATTAAGAACCCAATAAATTTGTACATTGATACTAGACGCAAAATGTAATCACAAATCTAGCTTAGAAGGAGAAATTGAGCAAAACAATATACTCCTTTTAGCAACGATCGATCGATGCGATCTTGACATCAGCAAGGGTAAGACGCTTTCAAGTGCGCTTGCAAGCATGGCGCGTCCTTCCAAACCCTAGCGTGCGTCCTGAGCATCTCCCTGGCCCTGACCCTGGCCCGCTCGCCGGCGTCCACTTGCAGCACCAGCAGCAGCTTGGCCACCACCCCGACGTCGAGCATCTCCTGCAGCACGGGCGGCGTCGCCGAGTGCCTCGCCACTGCGTGGAGCGCGCGTACGGCGCTCTCGGTGGCCGCCGGCGACACCCGCATCGCCTTCTTGGACACAATGGCCAGCCCCGCCGGGTGCGCCACCAGCTCCGATCGCCCCTCCGCGCACCCGCAGAGGTGGTCGACGGCCACCATCGCCAGCTCGGTCGCGCGCCGGCCGCCCTCGTCCAGGAGCAGCTCTACCAGCACCGCCACCGCGCCGGCCTCCACGGCCTTGACGCGGTTCCGGCCCCACGGGCACAGCCGGGATAGCACGTGTAGTGCCGCCTTCACCGCCTTGGAGGACACCCCATCCGACACCACCCGCACCACCTCCTGCACCAGCTCGGCTCTCACCGTCATCAGCTGCGCCGGCGCCATCACCGACGACATCGCCTTCAGCAGGAGGATGCCGTACGTGCGCGACCGGTAGCTCGGCCGCCGCAGCACGGACGCCAGGGTGTCCATGAAGTCGCCGTTTCTCTCGAGGATACGGGCCAGAGTCATCTTGGACGGCTTGAGAGAGTAGAGGACGCTCAGGGCGTCCTCCTCCGGCGAGCTCGTGGACGTCGGCGAATCCAGCACCGATTCGAACAAGTCTTCAGCCGACTTAGACGTGGAGATGTTGGCGGCGGCGTGGTTCCTGACGACGGAGACAAGAAAGTCGACGGCGCCGGGTGTGGCCTCGACGCAGCGCTTGTTGCGGTCGCTCTCGGCGACGATGGCCTTGATCTCCCTGAGCGCGGCGAGCTCCTGCTGGCGGCCGCCGTGCCGCCCCTCTTCGACGAGCGCGGCGACGCGGCAGGAATCGACGGGCGGGCGCGGGGTGGGGAAGCGCTCGACGGCGTGCGCGGCGCACCAGGCCTGGATGAGCCTCCGGAGCGTGTGGTTGGGTGTGGCCTCCAGGTCGTGCGGGCCGAGCGGGCGCCGCGTGACAGGGCAGTTAGCGTGGCCGCCGCCGCCGTCGGGGAAGAGCCAGCGCTCTATGCTGCAGCGGTCGTAGGTGATGCCGGTGGCGAGCGTGACGGGGTCCCGCATGATCTCCAGGGAGATCGGGCACAGGAAGTAGGGCGGCACCTCCACCGCCGACGCCCCCTCCATTTTCCGCACCACGATCTCTAGTGCTACTGTGCTAGCTGCTACCGATCGAACGACGTGAGATGAAGCGAAGAGGAATCAAGCAAGAGACTGCAAGCGAAGCTAGCTTGAGAAGAAGAAGAAGAAGTTGTTGGAGTTGAACAAATGGGAGGGGAAGCGGAGGCGCGTTTTATAGGGGAGGCGAGGCGAAGAGAGCCTGGATAGGAAGCAAACAAAGTCAACGCGCGTTAAAAAAACAGAGACGACCGAGTTAATTACTCCATCCAACTAAGCGCGGTGAGTTTTTTTTTTGTGCTCTTAATTTCTTTTTGCGTGGTTAGGTCCATTCATATTAATTTTTACTAATTACTTTAGATTAAACTTATGAATAGTAATAGTTTATAGAAAATCATACAGAGAAAAAAATTTACATGTGATTTTGATCAATATAAATAAAATCACTATAGTATGCGTCTCAATTAACTAGTAGATACTATATTAAAAATACATTCAGTTTAAAAGTTAGGTACTACAGAAAAGTAGTTTTTAAAAGTTAATATGAATACAGAGGAAGTGTGTGGCGCCTGTTAATTAAAGGATTTATTACATTACATTAAATTAATTTAGATTGTGTGGTGTGGAGGGAAGTAAAAACGGGCCGGGGTTGGGTTAATTGTGGACAGTACGCCCCCGCTGACCAGGGGAAGAGGGGGCTCCGATCCCAATTTTGACTTTTAATTGATCCCTTCTTCTTCTTATTATTATTATTCTTTGCTTGCTAATCCTTGCGCGGTCTTTTCTGTTCTTCATCTCCTCCTAACTCTCTTGAAAGATTCCGTTTCTTCGGGCCGGTTATGGCGTAGCATTACTTGAAGTTTCTCTGTTGCTTAACCCCGGAAGTCTTCAAGCTGGAGGATTAATAGTAATAATATTAATTTCAGACTAGGGATTCGATTGATCGAAAACGCATACCCTGATACGCATGGGTGCTTGCAACATGCATGACCGAGTACGTGCGTATTTCCCAACCGGTTCAATGCACGCACATGCTCATTGCGACCCGGCCAGGACCGGTTTAGAAATGCGGGAACCTCATAAAAAAATAATATAATTTCTGTATAATTTGAGAAAATTCTGAATAATATCTTTAGTCAGAGTTAATAAATTTTAACTGCACGTATTTTAATTAGTACGCAACCCTTCTGTGACCGTAGGAGTATGTCATGCAATTAAAAGCCTCCATTTTCCAAGTCGGGATTTTACACTCGCATTCGATGCTGTTCCCTTAATTAATTTTGCACGAAATCTTCGCGGATAATTCACCCCGACAACACTTTGCCATCGTATACAGAGAGTATATATGCAAAATCATACGACCAGAATTTATACCGGGGCACAGTAGGATTTCCGAAATGGAAATGCACGTAGTGGCTGACGGTCACCCTAAAATATATTTATAAAATCCAATAAAATTATAGTATTATGAAATTACTTTTCGAGATAAATCTACATATATGATTTTCATGTTGGCATATAGTAGTATACAGGACAGATAAGTATGGATTTGGACAATGACACAGTCTCCAAAACATAATTTTGATCATTAATTTTTACTACTATATGCCGCAGCTTGAGCTCCCCTTGTGCCGGGCCCACATGTCGGCTTTGTTTGACCGGCCAGACGTTTTTCAACGCACGTGCGCTCGAGCCGGTTTGGTTTCGATCCAGTTGCAATACTCGGCCGTAATACTGTGGCCTTGAATTCGCCACCTGCCATCTCTGACCGTTTACTACTGCTACTAGTACTCCTGGCCTGCATGCATGCTGCTATGTGCTATACCGCTATCTACCAGACCAGAGCGCTCGTCCGTGTATCTTCCGGGCTGTCCTTCGATTCCTTCCTGCCCAAAGGTTCCAACCATTCTTTAATCAAATCACAAACAACTGCAGCATATTTTATTGTTACTACTCCATGTGACTAACCGGCCGGTTTGCGAATATTAAAGCCTTAAACCATGGCCAACCTACGCCGACCAACTCTGCTCTGATAAAATTAATCGTCGTATTAGAGGCCGGTGAGCCGTTGGAAAGCGGCTGCCGGGAGCTCGATCGGCCGGAATCTCCCGCTTCTACACCTAGCGTACGAATTTCGTACTAGCAATCTTGACGAGATTAAATACTCCGTTAAAAAAAAGTGTTAGAGTTTGTAATCTTGTTTTCAGTTTAGAAGTCGTAGTCGAGTACGAGTCGGTCCTGTGCCCATGGTCATATACAAGTATGAGCCAAATTATCGTGTTCGTGTTGGAGTCGTGTAGTCGTAGTCGAGTCTGCTTCATAGCCATATAGCCGGGTATAAAAGACAAAGCCATTGTGCCGAGAGAGAAGCACCGGGTTGAGATGATGTCGCAAGCGGTCGACGTGACCGCAGAGTAGGAGGCAACCGGTGTGGTCGGAGGCGATCGATGTGATCGCAGAGGAGAGAGGGATCAATGTGATTGCAGTGGAGGTGACCGGTGTGGTCACAGGCAATCGGTGTGATCGTAGTGGAGGCGACGGGTGTGGTCGCAGGTGGTCATTAAGATCGCAGGCGGTCGGTGAGATCACAGAGGTTCGCAGATGTGGTCATAATCGACTTATGATTATGACCACGATGATCATAAAGTAGTTACGATCACGACGATCGAGCGGTGGCGAGCGCAAGAGTAGTAAACATGGCCGTAAAGGTGTTACGACCACGGTCACAGAGCAAAGGACGTGGTCGTAAACAGAGTTACGACCACGGCACGACGACGAGAGCAGAGGTGTCTGCAGGTGTTGAAGACGTGGTCTTAAAGGAGTTACGACCACGTTCACACAGCAAGAAGACATGGTCGTAAAGGAGTTACGATTACAACCGTGAAATAGCTAACGTGATCGTAAGGGTTATGACCACAGCAGTCGACAGAATCACTGCGTGGTCATAAGGAGCTACGACTGCGGTGATTGATCGTGGTCGAAGGAAGCAGTGGCGAAGCTAGAACAAATCGGAGGGGGGTGCGCTTGTCTTGTGAGTGTGGAAATTTGAGTTGCAACCATGGTAAAAATTCGATTATAGTATTGGTTTTTCATTTTTCCGTGGGTGCATCCGCACCCATAGTCATCAATGTAGCTTCGCCACTGGAAGGAAGTGCAACGCAGCGGCGGTGAATGTGGTCGTAACTTCAGCTAAAGTTTATGAGTACATGGTCAGAGCAGCGAGGAGTGATCGGAGGGATCACAACGTGGTTGTAACGACTGTCAGCGTGGTCGGTGAACTAGCAGAGCGGTCATGGTGAAACAGGAGGTGGTCATAGCCTCTTCAATATGGTCGTATAGCTGCAGGAGGTGGTCGTAGTGGCTACAAGATGGTCATAAGATCCTGGGAGCAGTTATAAAGATTGTAACATGTGGTATCAGAGCTTGGTGGCGTGTGAGAAGCTGCAAACGATGCACGAGGGCAGTGATCGTGTGGAGGAGGTGCATAAAGTCCAAGAGGAAGACTTGGAGCACAGGTTGATTTTTTGTGGCTTTGCAGAAGCTCAGCTAAGATGTACGCGGAAAAGTGGACAGTCTTGGTCCAAGAGAGAGGAGTGTGAGGCTCAGGCAACAGCGAAGCTAAGGTAGCTGTGGGAGCAGGTGCTCCAGCCTAGGCAGGCGTACAAGGAAGGATGGTTCAGTCCAAGTGCAAGGTACTGTAAGCGTCAGATTGTGCAAGGCTCAGGATGGAGCAAGCACAGGCAGCAGAGCGGTGATGGCTTAGGCGCACGAGAGTGCAGGAAGGAGCGAAAGCATGAGAGAATATTAGCGTGGCTAAGAGGGAAAACAAGATTAAGGAGGTGATTGTTAGAGTTTGTAATCTTGTTTTCAGTTTAGAAGTCGTAGTCGAGTACGAGTCGGTTCTATGCTCGTGGTTGTGTAGAAGTACAAGTCAGACTATTGTGTTCGTGTTGGAGTCGTAGTAGTCATAGTTGAGTCCGCTTTATAGTCATATAGCCGGGTATAAAAGGGCAGAGCCATTGTACCGAGAGAGAAGCACCGAGTTGAGACGATGTAGTCGAGAGGAGGTGTCAAATAGAGGGCAATCGGCATGACCGCAGAGCAGTGGGTGACCGGCGTGGTCGCAGGCGGTCAGCGTGACCGCAGAGCAGGAGGCGACCGGTGTGGTCAGAGGTGATCAATGTGATCGCGAGAGGAGAGAAGCGATCGGTGTGATCACAGTGGAGGCGACCGGTGTGGTTGCATGCGGTCGGTGTGATCACAATGGAGGCGACCGGTGTGGTCGCAGGCGGTCAGTGAGATTGCAGAGGTTCGCAGACATCGTCGTAACCGAGTTACGACCACGGCGAGCAGAGGATCGCAGACGTGGTTATAAAGGAGTTGTGACCACGGCGATCGAGCAATGGCGAGCACAGGAGCAACAGACATGGTCGTAAAGGAGTTACGATCACTATCATAGAGCAGATGACGTGGTCATAAATGGAGTTACGACCACGGCACGGCGACAAGAGCGGAGGTGTCTACAGGTGCTGAAGACGTGGTCGTAAAAGAGTTATGACCACAATCACATAGAAGGAAAACGTGGTCGTAAAGGAGTTACTACCACAGACGTGAAGCAGCTAACGTGGTCGTAAGGGTTACAACAACAACAGTCGACAAAGCCTTCGACGTGGTAGATAGAATCACTACGTGGTCGTAATGAGCTATGACTACGATGATCGACTGTGGTTGAAGGAAGTGCAGTGCAGTGGCGGTGAATGTGGTCATAACATAAACTGAAGTTTACGACTACGTGGTTGGAGCAACAAGGAGTGATCGGAGGGATCACAACATGGTCGTAATGACTGTCAGCATGGTCGGTGAACTAGCAGAGCGGTCATAGCGACACAGGAGGTGGTCGTAGCCTCTTCAACATGGTCGTACAGCTGCGGGGGTGGTCGTAGCGGCTACAAGGTGGTCATGAGATCCTAGGAGCAGTCGTAAAAGCTGTAACAAATAGTACTTTAATACGTAATCAAAACCTTTAGACCAATGTTATAATAGTGTATACTATAACATGTCCTGAGTACCCCTGATGGAAGAATCCACTACTACAGAACAAGCTATACTGGACGCCTCACCATAGACGGTTCATGTGGAGCCGTCTGTGTTTTGATTATTATAGACAGTTTATGGCTAAAACCATCTCTAAAACTATCACAAACGGTTAGGTTTAAAAGCTTTCTATGATATACGTATTATCACATATGGTTTTTAATAAAAATCGTCTATGAAACTATCACATGCGATTTTTATTTACAACCGTCTGTGTTTTGTCCTTTGTCGTATGAACTACGGAAGCTACTGAGACAAGAGACAAATTCAAGGTAAATTTATTATAAAAGTCCCAAAAAAAGAGATTCCTAGATCTTTGTCTTCTGGGCTTCATATACTTCTTCTTCGACTTTTGGAGTTGGAGGATCAGTTGCTGAGTTCTCAATTGCCATGAAGATTATCCTTGCCCTGTCAACTTCCTCCTTAAGCTTGGCCAAATCATTAGCATAGCCCATAATCTTAAAGAAGATGCCATGATAAGTTTTCTCAAAATCGGCCACTTCTACTTGATCGGTGATGTTATCCATGTATCTCTCCACTGCTGCAAGAGCTTCTTCCGCTTTGTGCACACTGCAGAGAAGAACGAGGCTGAGGGTGGTCTCCCTTTCCTGAGCAGCAACGAGACACCTTCGTCAATGGTGGATGATGAGGTCCAGCTGACCGATGAAAGCGAGTCGAGGAAGGAGAGTAGGGTGTGAGCGGAGGAGCTGCTCTAGACGTAAATTGTTGGCGCTGTGTAAGGTTGCGGCAGAACAACTGATGATGGATAGATAAGAGGAAGGAGATCAAAAGAATATTAGATGCCATTATTGAGAAATCTGGTGAAGAAGATGAGGGAGAGGACAGTTTAGAAAAGTTGGATTAGGGCACACATATTTAAGCGTTATCACAGAAGGTTCATATACCAAACTGTCTCTGATATTAATATCATAAACGGTTCATATAACGAACCGTCTCTGATATGTGCCTTATCATAGATGGTTAACAAACCGTCTTTGATATGTGCCTTATCACAGACGGTTCGTATAACAAACCATATCTAATAATGACACATCACCGATCCATGGTGTATCACCCAGGATTTCGATCTCACCCGTTCATTCTCTCCGCATCAAATAGCAGGCACCGGTTCCTCCCATCGCTCGGCCCTTATTAATTACCCATTCTACCTTCACCTGTACAAGCATCAATCCCGACTCAATATTTTGTTGCGACACAAGCCCTTACACGCACGTCACCAATTCTACACGCAATACTCAATACTGGTGAACAAGTCGCTCGAGGCTAATGATCCGACATGCAG
This sequence comes from Dendrocalamus sinicus, assembly GCA_036346575.1. NCBI lineage: Eukaryota > Viridiplantae > Streptophyta > Magnoliopsida > Poales > Poaceae > Dendrocalamus > Dendrocalamus sinicus. Next base: position 29,275,351 of record CM070645.1, read on the forward strand.
GTACAACAAACCACCATTTCTTTTTCTCCTCTTTTCGTTTCTCTTTTTTTCTTGTTCTTCCCTTTATTTTCTTACCCGGCTAAACTCTCTCTCTCTCTTTTATTCAACTGAAATGCCCTATTCCATTCCTCTCCTTCTCTATCACACGCACACTCTCTCTCCTTCTTCTTCACTCGACCTCTCCCTTTCCACTCTCAGGTCTGGCGTCAGCCTCCTCAAATTTGGCTGGCCAGGGCCACATATGGTTGCTCCCTAGCCATCGGCTACCTCTCCTGCGCCACTCTTCTGCCCCTCCCCTTCGGGCTCGTCGGCCGCAACTCACAGCCAACTGGGAGGCCAACGCCACGCCTCCCCTTTGGTTCGGTGACCGTAGAACCAGCGTGACCTCCCACACAAGCTCCTTGGCTCCAGCTAGGATCCTCTGAGTGGTGCTTCGGTGGCCCATCCGCCGCTGGCCCTCACCTCCTCCTGGTGCTCCCTCTCTCTCCCCAACACAACGCCGTTGCCTCGAGCTCAGGCCCCACCCATGCACCTTCGGTTGGCCGCATCCCTCGATCGGGCGACTGCTCTACTACCAGGGTGGTCTTCTCTTCCTCCCCGCTTACTACTTGCATTCATCTTTATTTTAGCCTCCACTTTTACCTTGCTCTTTGTGTGTGCGCACTTGGTCTTGGGAAGGCCTACGGGGGTCGCCGTGATGGGACTGGGTGGGGTGACATGCGTTGGGGAGCATGCTCTCCCTCCCAAGGGTGCACGGTGACTCCTACGGGCTCGCCGCTACTAGTGCACTACGATGGTGCTTTGTGGAGGTTGTGCTAAGCCGTGACATGGGTGAGCTTGAAAGGGAGGTGGGGGAAAGACCTGCTTGCTTGCTAGCTATCGTCAGCTTGTTGTCGCGTTGAGGAAGGCAAGGTTCATGGACGACGATGAGGATGACCGCATTGCGGTTTGGTTGGGCCTCCTCTCTTGCCGTCATGGTCGGCTTGGTGTGGACTCGTGGCCGTCGACGTCCCCTATTGTCGTTGGCACCGTCCTCACACCTGGCCTTCTAAGCTCCTTGGGGCCTCCTCTTCTCATTGTTCCCTCTTCCTCTGCTCTTCCTCTCGGCTGGCTTGCTCTCGGTTGAGGGAGGAAAAGTGAAATGGTGCTTGGTTTGGTTCTGTTGGTGGCTGAGCAAGGCTCTAGTTTTGGGTTGAGAGAAAATGGGTGCTTTGGTTGTGTGTAGCTTGCTTTGCCTTCTTTGGCTTGGCTTTCAGTTGGGGAAGAAATGAGTACGGGTGGAGGAGCTTTGTGCAGGGCCTGCTTGTACTGTGCTTCTTATACTCTCTCTTAGGTTTGCTCAATGACAGGCTACGCCTCCCTTATCCCTAACTCCTATTCAGGTCTCTGTGGGCTTTTATGGACTTTTGGTCCAACAGGTGGGCTCTGCTATCTTTGATGGCTTTTTTACTATGGGAGGTAAGTCAGAAAAATATGGGCGTTGGATTTCTCTACTGCTATATAATGATGCCCATATAAGCGAGAGGTGCTGATCGGCCCTGGACGGTCTAGGAACCTCTATGAGTGCTATTGCTTTGGCATTTCTAAAGTCGATGGATCTGACGGCAAAACTGTTCTTTATTTCTTTTATTCTCGATTTGATTGTTTCATTTCTCGCTTTTTTGTACTACTTGTATTACAAACTACTCGGTTCCTTCAAAGCTGTTTGGTTCCATGATTTTGTTAAAAACCGCCAGGTTCATTTGGTTTTTCCTAGTCTAATTGTATAGACGGTCTTTCAAGCAATCCGAACTGTCAAGGTTGCCAGTTCCAGTTCAACCACTGGTCCGATCTAGTTTTAATAACTATGACCCATTCCAGATCTGATGGGGCCATATATTTGGCCAATCATGTAGAATGTCTTGTATCTCTTAGCACAAATATCCTTTGATCTTGTTTTTTTTATAAATATGTTAAGAGAAAATACGTATTATAAATTTAGATAAAAAAGCACTAGAGTATACTAACGATGGACACTAACGATTGACCTGACAGGCACGCAAGCCTCTCGGACTTGATTGGATGGCTCAAAAACACTGCACCAAGAATTAAACAATAATAGCTCCATGCAGCGCAATAATTAATTTAAGATAATTAACCTAGAGCTAGCTAGCGTTCAGATGTGCAACCCCGCTCGGTTGGGCTGAAAAGTTGTGGTTTATAGCTAAAATTACATTGTAGCGATTGAAATTTTACTGTAACTGAAGGTGACTTATTTGGCGTAATTAAATTTAAACAAAATTAAAAATAGAAAAAATATGCTAACTCATCACGGACACCGCAAACGAATATGGGAAAAAAGATCCGGCAAAATAGCTAAAAAAGCCAAAAGTTCAAAAATAAAATTTATAAATAGTAAAAATAAACCAGAAATAAAAAACTAGAATTGAAATGAGCGAGACCTCTGATCTAGCACATCCAAGTTGATAAGCATTTCAGATGGGATCAGGAGTAGGATTATTAATTAAGACCGACCGATGTCGGCCGGGTGTTCGTTAGCTAGCTAGCTAGGCAGGATGCGAGCGCGCGTGCGTGCACGTGTAGATTTCAAGACGAGGTGAAAGGATACGTATGTACGGCCGCGGAAGCTAGCTAGCTGGCGTAAACCGCTAGCTATATGGCGTTGGCACGTGCAGATATACAATTAAGCACGTGAGAAGAGTGCGGATGCATTACAAATGGATGACGACGTACGATATGCGCGCGGCCGCCTTTTGTTCTCTTGTCTGACGCCTTGTCGGCCTAGTCGCAATATTGCGAGGTAAGCGGGACATGATTTGTTAAAAGTGCCGTTTATTTTAACTTTAGCTTCTGACTTTCAATTTATTTTTTTATTTCTAAATTTTATTTCCCCCCTAATTTTTGGTTTTTTTATCGGTTCTTTTTTTCGTATTCGTTTGTATTATATATGATGGGTTAATCTAGTTTTTCTATTTTATATTTAATTACACCAAATAAGTTACTATCAGCTATAGTACAATTTCAGCTAGCTACAGTGAAAATTTAGTCGTAAATCATTTTTTTAATCCAAATGAGTGGCACCTAAATGTTATTTTTGTTTTTAACTTCTGTATTAATAAAGTGAGAGGTTGTTTTACACAAAGTGTCTTCTTAACTAAAAGATATTAACTACGATTAAAAGCTGAAAACCCTAGCTAAAAATAATCAAGAAAGACCGATTTGAAAACCTGCGAAAGACGAACCAAGCACGGCTGGGATGGAATTCGTCGAGGGGCCTCGGTTTTCTCACGCAGACGGGGCCGTAGCATGCATGCGGTCAAACGTCGGCGCGAGTCAGCAACAACGGGCGGCCGGCCATGCATGCGTTCGTGCGATATATGGACGTCGACATGTCTGAATACATAGCTACCCACCCCGTTCGCCTCCTTTCCTTTCCTCCTTGTCTTTTCTCTCTGTCTCGTGCATGCATGCATGCCAACAGAACTGGCCTAACGTAGGTGAAGGCTCACCAGGAATGGATCGAGCTTGACGAATGAGCTTGGGGCCGAGTAGTAGGCGAGCAAACCTGTTCATTCTCGGGCTTCAACTCGACAGTATGGGTCCTGCTATAGTTAAAGTCGTTGGAGCTAGTGGAGAATAGATCGAAAGGAGTACAACTTAGGGCCTGTTTGGCAGAGCTCCACCAGGAGCTAGATTCATCGTGGAGCAGCTCCATCGTGGATCTGGGATTCGTCAAAGTGTTTGGTACAACTCCACCTCCCTCTCTATCTCACTTACACCTGGGCCCCACGCGTCAGGAGGCAAAATGAAAAAAACCCACGGCGCGCGCGCGCGGCGGCCGCGCGGCGCGCCCGGCGACGCAGCGAGGCGCCACGGCGGGCGGGAGGCGGTGCTGGCCGGGAGGAGGCGGAGGCGAGGCGAGCGCGCGCGAACGGAGGAGGCGAGGCGGGAGGCGGGCGGGAGGCGAGGCCGGGAGGAGGCGGACGCGGCGAGGCGGGAGGCGGAGGCCGGAGCAAAGGACGCGGGAGGCGAGGCGGGGGCGAGGCCGGAGGAGGCGACGCGGCGGAGCGGAGGCGAGGCGGGAGGAGGCGGACATGGTCGAGGCGGGAGGCGCAATGGAGAGGACGACGCAATGACGGAAATAAAAAGAATGAAACGTTTTTTTGTGTGTAATCAGTGGCATGGTGGGTAATTTTCCCCAACTCCACCAACTTGAGTTTGGTGGAACATCCCTTGAGGTGCTCCATGGATTTGGTGGATCTGGAGCCAGATCCATGGTTTTGGTGGAGCAGATCCACGGTGAAGCTGCTGAAGCTAGAACTGTTTGGCTTGGAAAAGTGGATCCGGATCTCTTTTTTGTGAATCTGGAGCTGATGGAGCTCTCCCAAATAGGGCCTTAACTTCAACCACTATTTAGTTAAAGATCAGTTCTCAGATTTCTTTTTTTTTCTTATTAAAGATCAGCTCTTATCACAAGCTGGAATGCAGTTCATGATGAGAAGAGTCTATTTCCTGTGTAGGAAAATTGCAACGGCAATTATTGTTTTCTTTTCTCTCTCGAGATGACCGTAACATTAATTTTTTTTCCCCTTCGGAGAGAGAAGAAGAAAGAAATTAAAAAGGAAGAAACTAGCGTCCCATGCGCGGGCCTTACGCAGAGTGTGAGATTCACCGGGGTGGAGCAGGCCATAACGATGTCGGTTGGGTTGGGAGCCGGAGAATCGAGGAAACGCGCGGCCCAGATGGTGGGATTAATTGATTCGGGGTGGGGTTAGCCGCCGTTCGGCGCGGCGCGGGCCGCATGTATGCGCATGCAATTAACACGCACCGTTGCCTCGCAAATTGACGACACGACTGGCAGGTCCCCTCGAACGCACACACTAACATTACTGGTTGCTTGCAGCACTACGTTTTCAATCTGAAGGCAAGATCTTCAACATAACTGTTATGATGAATGATTGCAAGTTTTGTAAGGTGGATATTTGATTTTATAAAGATTGTATTTTATTTGGATCGGTTTCAGAATTTTTCAAGCAGGATAGCCGATTAGAAGAAGTGAATAGAAAGTTTTAAAAATTCTTGCTTTTTAAAAGCTAATTTCTACAAATTAAAAACAAAGTAAGATTTCTATCACAAATCAAGACCTACACAATAATAATAATAATAATAATAATAATAATAATAATAATAATAATAATAATAATAATAATAATAACACATTACAATTCTAAGTCTCTACAAAAATGTTTCTAACTCAATAAGATGTCATAAACTCAATTGCCAGGAATATAAATGCGGAATAGTAGAGACAAAAAAATAACCGAAATAGAGACAATGTTTTTGACGTGGTATCGAAAATTTACCGAGATTATTGAGAAAAGCCCAACGAATTGGATCGACTTCACGAATTAAGCCTCACTCATGAAATCCACTAGTGGTTGTTCTTCATCCACTCCGGAGAAGGTGAAGATCGAGCCACTTACAATTAGCGTTAGGCCTCTTTACACCTTCTTGAAGAGATTACCGCGAAAGCCTCCTCCAACCCATTTAGGTGCCGGTAAATACCAAGAATAATAAATCATGGCCTTTGTTTAAAGAAAATGAAGTGCCAAGGATCAACTAATCAAATGTATGCACTAAGGGTGGGCACTTTTTTTTTTACCGAAATCAAAAAATCGAACCGAACCGAATAAACCGAATATTTTGGTCTATTCAGTTTGGTTTTTATTTTGTAGCAATTCGGTTTTTAGTATATGGTACGGTTTTTGACTTTAGAAAACTGAACTAACTGCATATCGCTCCTCCAAAGACCACCGCGCTCCTCCCATCCACTCATCTCCACATTTTCCCCCTCTTTCCCACTCTTCCTCTCACTTTTCCTTCGCTGCGGCGATAGCCATCTCCCCATCTCTTCCTTCCTCCTGCCTCCTCCTCCTCCTCTTCCTCCGCTGAGATGGCAGCCGCCTCCCCCTTCCTCCTACCGCCTCCTCCCCTTCTTCCTCCGCTGCGGCAGCAGTTGCCTCCCCCTTCTTTCTGTTGCCTCCTCCCCCTATTCCTCCATCGCAGCAGCAGCTGCCTTCCCCTCTTCCTCCTGCCGCCTCGTCCCCCTCTTCCTCTATAGCGGTAGCAGTTGCCTCCCACTCTTCCCCCCGTTGGCTCCTTCCCCTCTTCCTCCACCACAGTGCAGCCGCCTCCCCTTTCCCCTCCAGTACCCTCTCCACCTCTACGGCTGGGAGTCCAACGCCACTGTCGAGGAGGCCCACACGTGCGTGGCGGCGCTCGTGGGCGCGGACCTGCATGAGATCTTCTTCACCTCAGCACCACCGAGTGCAACAACATTGTCGTTGACTAGTGCTGGTACCTCCAGTAGGAGGGGTTTGGCGTCACCTACCTCCCTGTCTGCCCCGACGGGCGATGGCCTCATCGATGTCACGCAGCTCGCTGACGCCATCCGGCCCGCCATGGTGACACCGGGCTCGTCTCTGTCATGGCTGACAACAACGAGATCGGTGTTTGTCCAGCCGCTCGAGGAGATTGGCTGCATCTGCCACGAGAAGGGTGTGCCCTTCCACACGACGCTGCTTAGGCACTCAGGAAGGGGATTGGGATGTCAATGGGATAGGGATTGGGCATTTAGGCTCACACTGTTTGATGGCAGTTTCACCGAATACCGAATTAACTGAACTGAATTAGTTTGGTTAATTCGGTGTGATTTTTATTTTCTTACTAGTCATTTCAAGTTCTTGTTTGTAAAAATCGAATTTTTTATACCGAATAAAACCACACCAATATAGTTGAATAAACCGAACACCTACCCTTAGTATGCACTTGAATGTCTCAACTACCTCAAAGGATGCAAAATTGAGTAACTAAGGTGTTGGAAGTGTACTCTTAACTCAAGGATATTCAATGAAGTAATTTCTTTCTATCCTTGTGCTGGTGGAGGGGTATATATCTTCAGGTTGTCACATGTTTCTCTGAAACTAAACCTTTCAAACACTTGATAAACATGTTAGTCCCATACACATTATTGTCATTAATTACCAAAATAATTTTTAGGCACCTAGATTCTTTCAGACGGTCAGACCGCGGAGCGGTAGTATCATGGTTTGTTTATTGGTAGCTTATTTCTAGTCAGGTTCAGGTGCAAGGTTCGGTAGTACTGACTTGTGGTAGACGGTAGTGCTGGCCTAGATGAAAATTCGTGGAATTTGAGAAATTAGGTTAGGGTTGATTTTGGGTTAACCTAGGTGGGCGTATTAATGTTGAATGATGTATGTGTTTGACTAACGTGGATCAAGTTGTAAATAATTTATATCCGAAAATGATTTCTTTGCCTTTGGATGTGCAGGCACGCTTGGAGTCAATCATGGTTAACGGTGAGTGTCAAGGCTATGTTCGTAGAGAAACTGAGGTCTAGAACAATCAAGGATGCCGAGTGAGATGGCTGAACTCAAGCATAGTACGAGAAAGATTGGAAATGTTGAGGCGAAGTTCAAGTGACGAGTTGCGCCATGTGGCTTGGTCGGTCCAAGTGAGTTATGCTCCACTGGAACTAGAATGAGCCGATGCATGGCAAGTTAGTGGTGCACCTACACATGCCAAACATGAAGACCGGGTCACGAAAAGGTATTTTGGTAAATTGACCAAAATAGCAGAAATTATCTTGGATCAAAACCGCGATGCTTGAGAATGTGGTTTAGATTAAGGATAAGGTGGGAAGATCAAGTTAGATCAAAAGCTAAAGGCTTAGTGGATTCGGGCTTAATATATTTTGAAAAGCGTGCATAAATGTAGTGTGCGAGTAAAACCCATGTTATGTAGGGTTAACAGTTTCTCCTATTTGTGTTAAATAGATAGTATCTATTAGAGTTAGATAGGGCTGGTTGCCTTGTCTATTTAATAGGTTGAGATGAAGACTTACTAGTTAACAATCCAACCGTCCAAGCTTTACTTATTGAAGCTAAGTATTCTAGGGTTAGGGTTTGAGAAGTGTGAATGCTATGGTGTGCTCTTTTATCCTCTAGATGGAGTTGATATAAAACGTTCATTTTCAAGTAGTAATATATTAACTTTGTTTATCTCTCATGGATTTATTTTATTTTGGTTGATTTGCTCTTGATTTGGTTGGTTTTAATCTTCTGTCTCCCCTTATTCTTGCTGGATGGTAAAGATGTGTAAGTAATAGAGATGTCCTATGGAAAATAATCCTCACTCATCTAGGCATCAGGTTTGGCAAGTTCTTAAAGTTACCCAGTTTTTGCTTTATTTGGTCTCTCTAGGTGATTTCTTGATCCAGCTAACTTGGCTCAATTTATTATGTGTTCTAATTTGCTGTGACATATGAAAATATATTTAGAGCCATCTTGACCACCATTCACCCATGAGCAAGTTGTATTCACCGTTTGTGGTTTTCCCCGGTTTTGATGCACCATTCCTTCAAACATAAAAATGTCAGAATTTTGGCAACGATTGGAATAATTTTCTGATATCTTAGAGTAGGTGTATGCTAAGTTTCAAGTCATTTGGATCTATAGATCAAAGTTATATCGATTGTTGGTTTTAAAATAGTGTTGATTTTATTGTTCATCGGATGAATTCACTGGTTACTATTCATTCCTAGGATTTTTAGCTCTATGTTTTGTTGACTTTTGTGTTGGCTTTTTAATCCAAATTTTTATAATTTTATAACTATTAAAATGAGAGATTAATAAATACTTAGAAAAAAAGCTGATGTCGTAATTTGCCTCTCTATTACCATACAGGTTCTATACAATCATAAGTGTTTATTAGTTCCAAAAAATCATAAATGTTTGTCAGAACAAAAATCATAAAGCGCCGGAAATTAAGGACAGATAGGAGTAGTAGCAAGTCACACGAACTTGTGGTGCAGCAAGTCACAGTCTCCTGTTAATGCTTTGTCGACAAAAGCTGTGGGCGGATTAGGCTGCGACATCATCGCACGAACTGAACGTCGTCACGGGGAGGGGTGGACGTTGAGGAATGGACCAAGGGCGTTTATATTAGATTTTATTTATAACTTTTGATTTTAGTTTATAAATAGTAATAATTTATTAAAAAAATTTATATATAATTTTAGTCAGTATAAATAAAATTACTATAATATATCCTATAATCGACTAATAGATTCTATACTAAAAATACTTTATTTAAAAATTAAATATTATAGAAAACTATTTACCCTGGGACCAGTGAAGCTTAATGAATACCCTGAAAGCGCTTGTGATCGTTTTGTGTGGGTGGGTTCACGGTGCACGTGGTGCTTGGAAAGATCTTTTTCTGAGCATAGTTATCCGTCGAGATGTGTATTCTCACGGCTCAAGCGGTTCTAATACCGATTTGTGACACTAATTTTATCCGATTATTGACAAGTTTTGACCAATTTTGACCGACGCTAGCTACTGTGGCCAATATCCGGTTTCCTGCTTAGGAGCCATTCGGGTTTTGTGCAACTCGATGGTCAAGCTATTACGAACGTCCTCTAACTTCTATAAACTATTTCTATCAATTATTATTTTTTACTTTTATATATTATAACATACTTTGTATTTTATTATATCATAATTTCATAAGTCGTATGACGATCTAAATATTATAGTGTTTTTCGGTAGTGTGGGCATTATTCTTAAAGCATATATAATTGGTTTAACGGTATACATGTGATAAAAAAAACTCGACCTGCGGGGGGTAAGACAGCCCCCGGGCATTTCATTAAGAAGAAGATCTTCTCACGCAGATCGAGAAAATCCCGAACCCTTGCCCCACTCGATACAAATGCATCGGCCCATGTGAGAACAACCGGGGTGATCCTAGACCAACGACTGGCGCGACCAACGACCAGGCGAGCCTTAGACCTGTTCTTTGGCTTATGGGGCAGCGAGGATTTTTTCCTCAACTCAAATTCGCTCCCACCTGAGTCGAACCGGACTGAGGGTGCTACTAGAGCGCTCTAACCGCTACGCTAGAGGCCCGTTCGCTCGGTATACATGTGATGATAATAAAAAACCATATAGGAAAAATAAAGGGTTGAAAATCACATGAAAGAATTAAAAATTTAGAATTTTAGAGCGTTATCAATTGATTTCATTTTCATATTTGTAGAACTGGTTTCATTTGTAATATTAATCATATGTTAAAACAAAGACGGCACCATCGCAGATTGTGAGGAACTCGACCTCACGCAACAACTCATCATTGTCGACAGCGTAGGAGCAGGACCTCTTCTTGGAGCCAACGGCATGCGGCGGTGGGACTTGACGATGACGGCCTGGCTGGAGTGGCAGTGGCGCGCCTCAACGTTGACGTCGAGACCGTCCCCACTGAGCTCGCGTGTCATTGGTGCTCCACATACTCCTCTTGCGGGTAGTCGCTCCTATGGTGGTGGCAGTTGTTAGAGAATTTAATATATTTTATTGAGAGCTCTTAGTTTGGATTGTATTTGATATAAACTTTTTTATTTTGAGCCGTTATAAGTTGGATCCATCAAATTAAGGGCTAGTTGTTTTGCTTTTTTGTGAGAATTTCTAGTATATTTTTTTTAGCAACTCTAAAAGACATATCATCGACTTTTAGTAATAAATAGATAGATACACTACTATTGATTAGCCACAACCAAAAGCCATCATCAGCAAAATCCTATATAAACATGCGAGTCCTATCTCTAAAAATATGGTTTTTGTCATGGGTTTTGTGCTAATCACCCTTCTTCCTCCCTCAGCAGTCAGCATCTCATGAATCCCCTAAAATCAAGCTTCGTAAGTACAAAGCCCCACGTTCTCAGACAACAATCCCACAAACATGGGCGAAACCAAGTCAGGGGGCCCGATGTCACAGGACACTGTGTTCGAAAATATTTTTAGCAGATATCATCATCTCTAGCCTATGTGTGAATCCCCCTAGTCCAAAGTCAGTGCACCTAGTTTCTTCTTTGAAGCCCAATGAATGGAGCACTAGTAACCCAAATTCACAGTAGTTAGCAGCAATCCACGAGGAGCCTTCACTTCCCTTAGCCTATGAGGTAATTACAGCAGGCTGAGCCAGCCCAAGAGAGATGATTGCAACAGTCCACGTCATCCATTTAATTGATCTCAAATAATGTCACCTCGCAGTAGGCGTCGACGCTTATTTGTCTCATATGGTCACAGGAGATGTGCACCACGTCTGCCACACAACCGCACCCAACTAGGCAACGACCAGTCGCTAAATAAAGGAAGAAATTTACACCACCAGTCGCCTTCGTCTGCCATGTCGTTGAGGCGCCACCTGGCACCTGGTCCCTGTTGCCTCGCGCCCTCGCCGGTCAAAGGAGGATTAGGTCCATCTGATCAGTATGTACTCTACTCTAAATTTATCTAAAGTTTTTCAATTTGTTTCAGAATAGATGCTAAATTTAGGAGTTAAGGTTTCATTGTGATGATTGTTGATTGTTTTTTTATTGAATTGTGGAGTTAAGACTTAGGATTTCAATTTGAATTTTTGGAATACCGGCCTAGCTCGTTGCAAATGAGAGGTAAAATTATACTATTTGACCATAATGTTAAGTAAGCCACTGTACGTATTTTTCTATTATATTATTTTTGAATTGTTGAATATACAAATATCTAATTGATACGTTCAATTAATTGATGATAATTTTATAAATGATATACTTATTTGCTATATGGAGAAAAACAATTGACAAAAATTATCAATAATGTTATGGTTCATCACTTTATAAACTTGAAAGAACGTAAATACTAAAAGGTATTACATTAACTTACATTTGATCATTCTACTAATTTTTACTTGAAAACTTTGAGTAATTTTATTCTATTTTAATAGACCATTGAGGTCGGATGATCTATTTTACTAATATCGATCAACTTTTGTCTATGATTTTGCCCCTCGTTCATTGAGTTTGTTGCAACTAACTAATATTATTATCATACTTCTTTATATTGGTAAGCATTTTGGTCACTACTTTTTATCATCATATGCTGTTATCGGTTATATTGAAGTATGTATGTTAAAAATTATTAGACATATTACTATTTAGCATAATTACTTAAAAAATTATATATGTTATATATGTATAGGAAAATGATAAACTCTGGTCATTTTCATTCTAGCTTCATCATTGCCAACAAACTCGCCACTAAGGGAAAGGCTTTCGACACCGTCAACCTCTCCAACTCCGGCCAATCCGGGAGCAAAGGAGGCCTATGGCCGGCGAGGGTGGTTTTCGGCGAGCTATGCCTCCCTCCATCCGTCAACGACAATAGCTTGCCTCATCCTTTTGGTGGGCAACACCGCTCTTCGGCTAATGGTGGTTGCCCGGCGGCTCGACGGTTGAGCAATGGCACCCACTGCTGCCACCCACGCGTTGCCTCCCATCGTGATTTCAAGGGGGATTGGATCATATACCCTCCTTTTAGTTGGGAAATTCAGGATTTACCCTCCTCATCTCAATGACACGTGGGGTCATCATAAGTCACTGACACGTAGATCAAAAGGATAAATCTTAAATTTTCATCTAAATAGAGGGTATATAATCAATAAATCCTGATTTCAATCAGCACCGGCGGTCAACAACCTGCGCCCTCAGCGCTGGCGGCGACCTTCCTGGCGATTTCACACCCGAGCCTTCGGAATAGACATCCAGGGGAGCACGTGGCACCATCGCAACTACACATCTCAGCATGTGTGCCCAGTGGTAATGCTGTAATTTCTCTCTCTCGTTGAGCAAGGGCAAAACAGAAATTGTAACACCGGGGTTGTTTACAACCTTATTTAGATAGGTTCACTTCAGTGTTGATGCTCCAAAAGCGTAGACCATGTTTTCTTTCTTCTTTTGTGATTTTCGGTTTCTTCGAAAGTAAATACAAATAGAATCTTAAAATTAGTTTTTAAATAATTTTTAAATCTAAAATCATATATACTGATCGTATGGATATCTTCATTATCTACCACCACCTTAAATAATACAAATAAAATTATTAATCACAGTTAAAAATAATAAAAAAAACAAGACCATAAAAGCACACACAGACAAAACCACCGGACGCAGCCAGGTCGTTGAGCTAAGAGGTGAGGTGCCGCAAAAATCAGTAGAAAAGGTCTTGAGAAATCACATCAAATTGGACTTTGGATCGGCGAAACTTATTTTTAACTGTCAGAAAAGTGTTTATAGTAGTAGTACTACATACGGTCGACTGATACGGGTGCGCTAGCCCGTGGACCTCTTCCTCTTCCTCGCGTTGAACCATTCGCTTCCTCCGCAACTACAAAGCCTACTCTACTCGTCGTCTTCCGTTTCTCCTCTCCTCCCTTGAAGTCTTCCTCCTCCTCCTCCGATCGATCGATGGACGCGTCGGACCGCCCGTCGCCGCGCAGCCGGCAGCTGCAGGGCCCGCGCCCGCCGCGGCTGTCCGTCACCAAGGACTCCCACAAGATCAAGAAGCCGCCCGTCGCGCCGCAGCCGCACGGGGCCGCCCAGGCCCGACGCCACCTGCAGCCGCAGCAGCAGCCGCGGGCGCCGGTCATCATCTACGACGCCTCGCCCAAGGTCATCCACACCAAGCCCAGCGATTTCATGGCGCTCGTCCAGCGCCTTACCGGCCCGGCCGCCGGCGGCTCCGCTCCGGCTCACTTGATCGAGGCGGAGCCGCCCGCCGTGCCGGCGCAGCTCCAGCCGCAGGAGTTCCTGCTCTCCCCGACCGCCGCGCTCTCGCCAGCCGCGAGGTACGCCGCCATCGAGAGGTCCGTCCGGCCGCTGCCGCCGGCGCCGGCGTTCTACGCCGGCTCCGGGGTGGACGTGGACGGCCTCGCGGCGGTCCTCGGCCCCGGCCGGCCGGGGATCCTCTCGCCGGTGCCGTCCGCGCTGCCGCCGGCGGCGTCGTCCGCGCTGTTCTCGCCGCTGCCGTTCGACCCCAGCTGCCTCTCCTGGCTCAACGACCTGAGCCCCTTCCTCCCCTCCGCGGGCGCCCGCGAGGCGCCGTTCGCGCCGAGCCCGCGCAGCCTGCTGCTGGCCACGCCCACCATGCCTTCGCCGGCGACCGTCTCCGTCATGGAGTTCTTCAGCAACTTCCCGGACCTGTAAATTAATCCCACTCTTCTAATTTCATTGATTGCTCTGGCGTCCGGTGCAAGAAAGCGTCCGTGTCCTAACAGACCCGGTTAACTAATTCCCTAACCGACGCACTCGGCGCGGTAAAAACAAAAAATTGCCGCGCTGTCGCGGTAATTTGGGGTGATGATCGTGGCGGCTAAGCTCTGACCGGCCGGAGCCATGTTGCTTGTCAGATTATCTTATAACAAATTAGTACTATATTAGTAGATATGTTTTCTTGTGTAGGTTGGTAGGTGAGAGCAAGTTGGCCTGGCCTTTGGTAGCTACTCATTAAATTGGCGTAGGAGTTTTCCTTGTCAAGTGTTCCTTCTTCCTGTTCATGAATTGACATTCATCTGTGTAAGTAGGCAGAGGCCGGGCCAATCTTCTCTCTTTTCTCTTCTTTTTTTTTAAATCCTGGTTGTGTTACTTGTAAACGAAGCAGATGATCGGTTGTTTTTCATGTTTGTATACTAGTTTCATTTGTTGATTCTTTACCTATCCTGGATTCTTCACGGGGTGCTCATGGATCCTTGGGCGTTCAACTCAGCGATGGTTTATAGCCTTTTCTTTTTATTATGATTGGTTTATTTTTTACTGTAGCTGATAATTACTTATTTAACATAATTAAATTTAAAATTTTAAAAATAGAAAAAAATATGTTAATCCATCATAGATAATGTGAAGGAATACGAAAAAAAGAGAAAACAAAAAATTGCAAAAACAAAAAAAACCAAAAAATTAAGAATTAGTGAATTAAAGGCCTGAAATTGAAACGAGCGGGCCTGTCTTTCTCACTGCCTCGCGGGGCTTCTCTCAATCATTCGATTCCATATTGGATGGCTGGGATCGCACGAAGACCTGTGAGAAATTGCGATGTGAATTTTTCGTATTTCTTGTCCAATTTTATGACTACCGTTTATCAACAGACAGTTTAAGCTTTATCGTTCGCTTTCATCTCTAACAATTCATTAGTGACTATTTATAGTTAAGTCTTGAAAGGCAAAGGACACTCGCAATGCATACGTTGTATACTGTACATAGACACAAGACTGTAAACAATTTTTTCCAGTACAGACACTATATAATATCTATAGCTTCTAACACCTCACATAGACACAATACTATAAACAATCTTTCCCACCGTAGACACTGTATACAATGTCTATAGCCTAACACCTCACATAGACACAATAATAGAAACAATCTTTCCAATGTATGATATATATTAGCAACCACCCCACTCAATTAGTTTCTTCTCTCTGACCTTAACTCCTCTCTCTCTCTCTCGTGTTTATTGATCCCCACCTTCTAGCTTTCTTGGAGCATTTACAATGATTTGTTTCTTAGCTTGTTATTGAGAGGAGAGAGTACTCAATTTATTAAAAAGAGACAAGTCTTCCAATGGATTGTTTCTTGAGTTTGTATCTAGAACATTAATTGCTACAACTGTGCATGATTTTTAATGATCAACAATGAAGTACAATTTTGTGGCCTACATGTTTTGGCTTATTTATCATATCATCTAGGGCAAGTATATTGAACACAAATATACAAATTATTGAAAGCGAAACTATTTATTTCTCATGGAAAACCATAGCATTTTTTGAACGAGTATATATCAAATGGACTAGTTTCAAGAAAAAACATAATTATTTAGGCCTAATTATTTTAGTTGCAACTAAACCTTTACCAAATATTCTTAACTAAGTCTGTTTTGAGTTGGACATGCGTTGGTTGAGCTCAAATAGTGTTATTTCTCTGTAATACGTCGGCAAAGGCGAGCGAAGCTATCATTGATGATTTTCGGTGGTAGAACGGTTGATATGCACGGAGTCTCGTTCAAGTCTAGATTAGTGGTAACCATTTCTTGCTCATTTGCTACTATCATGTTGTGAAGAATGATGCAAGCTCACATGATTTTTCCAAGAGTTGTCTCTTCTCACATACGTGCTGGACGACGCCCAATAGAAAAACGAGCTTGCAAGACTCTAAATGTCTGCTCAATGTCCTTTCTTGCCGCTTCTTGATATTGTGCAAACAATTTATCCTTGTCTGTCTACGGGAGGGTATTGTCTTCACAAATGCAGGCCATTCCGGGTATATTCCATCAGCAAGGTAGTATCCAATATTGTATTACCTCCCATTGACATGGAACTGCACCCTAGGAGCTTGCCCTTCAACTCGTCGATGAACAATGACGATTGATTGAGCACGTTGTATCATTGTTGGATCCAGCAACACCAAAGAAGGCATGCCATATCTAATAGTCTTGTGAAGCAATCGCCTTTAGAATGATCGTTGGAGCACCATGATCACTATGAGTGAACTGACCCTTCCATGCAACAGGATATTTTCCCACCACTAGTGCATGTAGTCGATGCTTCCTAACATGCCAGGGAAGCTGCGACTCTCACCAATTTGTAGTTGATGCTCCAAATCCTCGTTAGTGGGGCGTTGCAGATACTCCCCACCAAACTTATCGATCATGTCTTGCGTGAACAACTTCAAGCACTCTGTAGCAGTAGTTTCACCGATCTTCAGATATTCATCAAATTTGTCTGCAACACTGTCATACGCCAACATGCGCATAACAGCTGTACACTTCTGCAATGGTGAGAGCCCTTGACATTGAGTACAGTCTCTCCTTTCGGTGAAATATGAACACCACTTGCCTAGGGCACTCACGATACGCAGAAAGAGAGGTCTTGTTATCCAAAATCTTCTTCGAAAGAGTGTCGGTGTAGAGTAGATTGTCCAAGAAGTAATCAACAACGAGCCATTGATGGCAATCTTCATGAGGCCTACCGAGGTACCTCCTTGGACCACTTCAATGACGAGATGACCCTGCTTCAAGAGCGTTAAGGTTGGCCTTAAACTTTGTGCGATCTGCTCGGCAAAATTGTTGACGACATTTTGCTCAGCGATGAAATTTTCCTTGGTATAAATCCCAGTTGGGTCTATGGTATTGGTGTCATCGGCATCATTAGAGGAAGTATATGAATTTGTTTGGTGCGACATTTTTTGGAGCAAGATGAAGGCTTTGGTTTGTATATGTACATAAGTGTAGCTTCATGTGTCTCAATATATACAAGTGCATAGTTATGTTGGGAATGAGAAGATTCAATTTTCTATGGTCAGCATTGATGCTTGGGTTGGAAAAGGCCAGACATCAAGTTTGAACGCATTGTGAAAGCTTGCTTACCATGGATGCATGTTTTGAGAATGTGCAGAAGACTACGTAGTAAAATTGATTACGACAAACACAAGTACTGCACTAATTTCTCCATACTAGAAGTTTGGTCAGCATGCATGCGCTTGTGAACTCAAGAATATCTCAAAAATAAAATTGGAGCACGAATAAGATAAGTAAAATAAATAAACTGAACTAAACAAGTAGTTATAACATGAGTACTGGCCATAAACTGAACTGAACAATAGTATCACAATACATGAGTACTAGCCATAAACTAAATTGAACAACAATATCACAGAACATGTAATCTCCCACCACTAGTGTCAGATTTTACCAAAACCTTCTAGCTAATATGCAAACCTACCAAAGTATGTACCAAATTAGTGTCAAAATATAGAAAACCAACACCGAATTAGTGTTAGAATATAGAAAAACAATCAGATTTCACAAATAAAAGCATACCTCAATTATCTGTTCCAAATAGCCTCAATCTCATACACTTTAATGCCATTGCATGCTCAACTTTTGCATCATCATTCTGCCATATAGTGAAAGGTTTTGAATATTGATTTTCACACTTCACAAGTGCATTATTCGTCAATTGATCATCGAACATGCCACTAGCATACACTGCCTTCAGTGATATCCAGTAGACATTAAAGTGGTTTATTCGTGTGCTAATTTGGTGCCAATGGATCTTCGGTTGGTTCACTTCCCTTCTCCGATTATTTGGAGTGGTGATATTGTAGATGACAATAACCTATGACCAATAATAACCAGTCTTCTTGCAATTACGGTTGATAGAATCATTCAAGCTGCTCAACCAAGCACTGATAAACCATATGTCCTCTTCACGTGTCCATGCTAAATGCCTATTGGTCCTTGCAGCTTCAGCATCACACACATTATCAAGGTCGATGCAATCTTGGGCTGATTGTTGCGGTACTGAACGTGGAGTGCCTGAATCTGGCATTGCCATCGATGGACTCACTTAGGGCGGTGGTGGTGACAATGGAGCATAGTGTGCGGGAACACCAACAAAATAGAAATTGTTTGGATGCGGTTGTTGTGGGAATGACGAAAATGGTTGCCTTTGAATAAACTTTGTGAAACCACCGGGCAAATAAGGAATCATTCCCCTGGAAAAAAACTGAAAACATGAAACCACCAAGCGACGGAAGAGACGAATGCACTTTTCCCGCGCCGCTTTCTTCCTCCTACGCCATCGTTTTTCCCCGAGCAGCATGGCATCCTTCTCCAAGCAGTGATCGGCGGTTGAGGGTGGGAGAGAAACGACGGGGGGTGGGGCAGATGACGGGCAGCAGGATTTGGAGGAAGAAAGGTGGGAGCTTTGGGAAGAATGGTAGGAACTTGGGGGAAAATGGAGGAAGGCAGCAGGGGCTACGGGGAGGCCAAGAAGATGGTGGGCTGCACAAGTGATCTGGGTAGATTTTGTTGGAGATAGTGGGACTCACAAAATGAGTTTTTAGGTAAGAAGCAAGCCTCCAACAGAGTATTTTATTGTTTCTTGTGTCTTGATATTAACATCTTGCTTGTTTCTTCATCTAGTAACAAGTCCACCTTCTCTCCTCACCATCTCTTCTCCACATCACCTAAATGCTAATGTGTCTATCCCCTAGTAACAAGTGACATGGACTATTGTAGATGCTCTTAGTATTCTCAAATAGGTAAGGGCTTGCATGAAACATTACTACCATCTCTCTTCCTTAATTACCCTTCTACACCAGTCTTTTACTTACTTGGCATGCTATAGACACTACTTACATAACTCTATTAGAAGTGTTGTGAGTATTGTTGCTTAGATTAGAGTAACTTATGACTAGTTTACGGTTGTTTTTTATGTTTATTTTAAAAGATGCTATGAATAAGCAATAATCAAAATCTTGCACCTGTTTGGTAAACTAGACACTCCCTCCATTCAAGTTTATAGGACATATTTTTTTTAATAGCCTTGTTCGTAAATATAGGACGTATTTCATATTCTAATGCAAAATTAGTGTAAGGTTTCCTCTATATCCCTAATAAATATCCGTCTTAGTTTATGTACTCTATATGCATGCATTGAATATATAGTACTTAGAGATAATAATTAGAGGTAGTCTAGTCATTTTCAATATCTCTTTGGTCTATGTGCCAATAGAAAACATGCCTTATATATTTGGACAAAGGGAGTAATTGTTTAGTAAATTCTGTTACCCAATAATTAATCCTAGTACGTTTCCTCTTGTATGAACTTTTTTCTTAGCTAACTATTCATATAATACTATCTTCTGGTATTTAGAACACAATGATACCTTCTTTTAGAATGTGGTCTACAAAAGCAAAGCAACATCCCAAACATCAAAATATGAGAAAGAGGTTCCACCAAACAAGATTATCGTAGTTATCGTAATATGAAACGGAGCCTTAAGCCTCGTTTACGCACACCACAATGCATCCATAAGAAAGAAACATGTAGTTAGGCTGTGTTGAATCCATGCTGGTCGCATGTGGGCCTTGAACAATGTTACACAAAGAGGCTTCAATTGTAGCTCACATTCATCCACTAGATTGCGCCGCCCAACCTTGCTCAATCAATCGAATGCTACGAACACATTTTTATTGAAATCCACCAGATTGCTCCCGCCCAGCCTTGTTCTATTAAGCTTCTCCCAAAAGCTAGCCTTTTTGAGGCTTGAAAAAGCTAGCTTCCTAAGGGTATTCGAAGTGTAGATACAAAAATCTTGTATCTAAACCATTCTATATATCATTTAAACATAGCTTTTATGCAACCTCTTTAATATAATAGCAACCGACCTATTCAATAAAAACACTATTTTCTATTTATTTTCCACCCACTGGAGCACACTTGTCAGCAAATAAATAAACACAACCAACTCATGCTCCCTCGTTACCCCTAATCTCTCTCACCGCATCTCCCTCACCATAGCCCCTTCTTGGATGGGTTCTTTTGGTCCGTGGCTTATGGTTTATGGCTAAACTTTTTGAATTCTATGCTGTTCATGAGAGGCAGTATGCAGAGAAAAATAATCGTATGTGATTTTAACCAGTACAGCTGAACTAGGTACAATTTGTATTACAATTTACTTGCAAATCCCGCCTTGAAAAAACGCACCGTTTAAAAGGGAGTTACTGTAGCAGCAAGCCAAAAGGCCAAAGTGCAAGTGCTGCTGAACCCACCCCTCATCTTTGTGTCACCATCGACAACCAGAGTTGAGCTGGAGAAAGCAGCAGCATGGTGCAAGGCGCTGCTAGTGCGCGGCCTAGTATGGCGGCCACATTCTTCAGCTCTGTCGCCACCAATGGGCAAGCACGAATTTAAGGCAATGGGCCCTACAAATATGTGTGGGGGGGGGGGGAAGAGACAACTTTCCTCTCTCTCCTCCATGTAAGCTAAAATCTGATGTGGGCAACTACCAATATAATCCAGAGTGGTGTGCCCCAATGGAATTTGAGAAGGTTCTTAGCTGATTCTCTCACTTTGAGGTGGAGTGGGTCATGAAATTGTGGGAAAAAACATGGGCGGGTTCTTTTGGACTATATGTATGATTTTTGGCTTAAAATTTTGAATTTTGGTTGTTTGCAAGAAAGAGTACAGAGAGATACTCACGTGCGATTTTGACTGATATAGATGAAGTTAGGACAATGTCATCTACAATTAACTTATAGACTTTGTCTTGAAAAGACTCAGTTTAAAAGTTAGTTTAGAAAGCCAAACTATAAGCTCAAAAGAACCCTACCCATGGAGGCTAAAGCTTTCTCTCTGAGTTAAGGTGGCTTCAGCTTATTCAAAAGTCAAGTGGATGTAGGCCTTGAGGAAGCCTAAGGCCCCGTTCTAAATAATTTTTGGCTTTTGGTTCTCGTTTCTAGAAATCAGAAGTTGTTTTAAACGTGTTGGCTTTTCAATGCAGTTTTTTCTTTTTATTTGTGTTGTCTTTGAAGATATAATTTTTCTTTAATTGAATATCTTAGCCAAAGACTAAAAGTCGTCATAGTGTTATTTCAATAAAAAAATCATAAACTACCAGCCGTCGACGAATTGAACATGCCCAAAGTGTCACATGGGCCAAACATGGCCTTAATTGATGATGCTAATTAATTCCACGTGCTAAAACATAGAACAAGCAATCCAATCATACATACTCCTATTAGGTTGTGATCATTTCGGCTTCAGCTTCTGGCTTATTTTTCACTATTCATAAATTTCATCTTTTTCTGAACTTTTGGCTTTTTTAGCTTTTTTGCCGGTTCTTTTTTTCCCGTATTTGTTTGTATTATACGTAATGGGCTAACATATGTTTTATATTTTTTAAATTTAATTATGCTAAATAAGCCTATGTCAGCTACAGTGTTTTTTCAGCTAGCTACAATGCTTTTCAGCCATAAGCCACAAAAAAGCCCTAATGATCACCACCTATTAATAAAGAGTAATTCTTGACAAGGCACTTGTAATTTCTTTTAGCTAAGGAACAACGGAACTTAATACATCGTTCCAAAACCAAGCAATTAGGACTGATCTTACCGGAATTAACTATTTCAAGATTGTGCACATACCAGCCAGTTTTGAACACCAAATATTAGGGAAGCTGTACGTACACTCGACTTTGAAAGAACCTCCCACTCAGGGTGGGCGTTCGGTACTACCGAACCGATCGGTTCGGTTCCTCGGTACCCATACAAATTCGGTTCCTACGAATCTCGGTACCGTTCGGTTCCTGAAAAAATTCGGTTCGGTTCGGTTCGGTTCCGGTATTTACCAAATTACCGAACAGTACAAAGAACATGTAACATCAAGTTCAATAGCCAATTTTGACATAAATGTAACATGATTTCATATAAAATAAGTGCCAAATCATACAAAGAAAAAGCCACAAATACATAATATAGTCATCCACAATAGACCCATCAATAATATTACATATTACTTAGTACTCACTACTCAAATATAACATGTTATTCCTTGTAGTTCGGTATTTGAAAACAAGTACCAACCGAATTTCTCGGTAAATTCGGTTCTGAGAACTCGAATCAACCGAACCGAAATTTTCGGTTTCGGTACTTTCGGTTCGGTTCTCGGTAAATTCGGTTCGGTATTCGGTATTCGGTTTTTTGTGCCCAGGGTGACCTCCCACAACTTTTTTTCGAGTATTTACACTCTATAATTATCTTACTTGTAAACTATCCTTTTGCCACTTTCTTATCTAATCTATATAAATAAAAACAACTAGTGAGATTCAAGACACATCTTTTATTTTGAAGACAAGAAAATCTCACAATAATTCTAATTTTTTAGAAATTCTCACATTAATTGAAGAAAAAAGCATCTCCACCACTTATTTTGGTGGGATCAGATTATAACGATGTAGATTAATCATATATGTATAATAGAGTTGTATAGCAAACAGAAATTATATTTTAGTTATATGCAATAGAGCTGTATACTAAAGATAACTATATTATAATATCTAGCCGCGTAATTATACAGGTAAATATGCTAATTCTAATAAAAATGTTTAAGCTAGAAACTATCTCTTTGTGGGTGGATTGAGTTGTAATCATGATTCAAATCTTGCAGTCCAAATCAATGAAAAAGCACATATCCATGCTCCACCAGACGTGTGCTAGGAACATACTCGGGTGTGTTATGTGTGTATTGTGATGTACGTGTGTGTGTCTTCTTTGTAATTTGAAATAACCTTTTGAGTTTTAAGAAAGAGAAAATTTCATAAAACCCTGTAAATCGCTTGCTTATTTAATTTTTTTCCTACATAATTTTTGTTTACTTTGCTTCCGTAAGTTAACTTACCGTGCAAATAGGCTCCCATGTCATAATTAGGGCCTGTTTGGGACTGCTCTGCTTCAGGTTTTTCAGCTCTGCTCCTAGTTTGTCTAGCCAAACAGATCCAGCTCCAAGAACTCTGCTCCAAGAAAAAGGTGGAGTTGAGGGCCAACTCTACGTTTTTTGTGGAGCTCCTCAAGGGGTACTCCAGAAACTAGAGATTCATACCTCCTCATAGAGTTGAGGGAAAATTACCCACCTATGCCATTGATTACACAAACATACCCCTTTCGTTCTTTTTTCTTTCTTTCTTCCGCATGGCGCGTCTTCGCCGCCTCGACTCGACTTGGCCATTTCTCCGCCCAATCCGCGCGCGCGTCAAACCCTAGGCACCGACTCGGTCCTCGAGATCCAATGGGCGCGGCGCCGACGCCAAGGTCGGGCGCGGAGGGCGCAGCGTCACCGGGCCGCGGAGCGGATGTTCGCGGCACTGGTGGCGAAAGGCCTACCCGATCTCCTCCGAGTTCGAGGCACCGCCGAGCCCCCTCACCTGCGATGGCGCGCGCGTGTCCCGCAGCTGCCGCGCGTTCAGTGAGGACCACTCGAGATCCACGCGCTCCTGCGGTTGCTCTGATCGCTTCCGTTTTTCCCCTTTTGCCGTTGGCAAACACTTGCAAATGGATGGAAGTGATGATGTGACTGATCCGAGTGAAGGCTAATTTGATGGAAATGTTGTGATTGTGAATTTACCGTGTGACTAATTGGTTTGGAGCTCAACTATGGGGTGCAGCATCAAATGTGCGAGGATCAGGGGCTTGGGGCCTGCATTTGTGTTTTGTGTCGCCACTAGCTACGGACCTAGTTGATGCTCCAGTGGATTGGTCTCTGCATGGTGCAATTAGTGAAAATTTCGGTTTTTTCGAATAAATTAATTGCGATTATAATATTTTACATCATATTTCAATTGGCAACAAAAAAAATTCAGTTACATATGCTCCGCAGACATCAAAACATACACCAAACATCATTCAGGGGCACATTGGACCTTTCTCAGGGGAACCTCACATTCCTGGAGCTGGAGCTAGCTGCGTGCCAAACAGAACCACCTACTCCAGGAACTCCACAGTGGAGCTGCTCAATGGTGGAGTTGGTGGAGCAGAGCTGGAAAAACTGGAGCAGAGCAGTCCCAAACAGGCCCTTAACACTGTTTCTCATGGTTTTAATTATCTTTGGCCTTGTTTCATTGAAGTTAATACTTGTTTCAATTATTTGAGTGTTTTTAGGATCTGTAATACAAGATTTTCAATTTTGAAACATTAGTATTGAAATAGTATATTAAGTACCGAAATCAGTTGAATCATTAAAACAATTATTAATATCACTTGAATAACTACTCAAATCATTAAAATAAGTATTAATTGAATCGGAGAAAGAGCATTAACATGCGTTGTTTGAGCTATTTGTACAGTAACTTAACAGGGGCAACGTAAACGAAAAATGAGATATGGAGAGCAATTTGAAAAGGTAGATGACTTATGAGGGGTATTATAGATCTCCTCTTTAAGAAAGGCTGCCTTTTTTTTTTAATGTTTTTGTGTTAGAAATGAAAGAAAAAGTAACAATTGAGAAGTTTGTAAATGGAGAGAACATGTAGGGTTTAAGGGTCTGTTTGGTTGGTGCCTAACCTTGCCATGCCTAAGCTTAGGCAATGTGTGGCTGCCACAGAAAGTGTGGCTAACAAAATCGAAGTCACACTTGTGGCAAAGTTTGGCAAGAAACTGAGTCTATGACGTGTGGGGCTGGGTGCTAAGAAAGTGTGGCATGCCACAGTTGCGTCAGTGAACCAAACAGCTACCTAAAAACTGTGGCACGTCTAACTTGTGGCTAGACAACTTCTGGTCATGAACCAAACATGCCCTAAATGACACAAGGTAATAATGTGGTTCATGCAGGGGTGTAAATGCCCTGTCGAAGTGTTTTTACCTCTTTCAGCATTATCCTTTTCACATACATAATTCATAAAAATTCTTCTCTGTATTTTTATTAAATAACAGATTTGAAATGAATAAGAGGGGGAAATCTATATTCTAGAAAATGAGGAACAAAAAAAAATCTTATAGGAGTACAGAAAGGAAGGAGATGAGATATTTTGGCTAAAAAAAAATCCTCACCTCATCAAAAATACAAAATAGACTCTTCAGTTGCTCCTCCGTTATCCCCTTCGCCTCCTTCCCTCCGCTCGCTCGCTCGCTCGCGGTATCTCCCCTCCCCTCCGCGCCGCCTCCGCCGCCATGGTCGCGCTCGCCTCCCTCTCGTATCTATGCCCCTGCGGCCTCGCTCGCCGCCGTGCCTCCTCCGCCTCGGCCTCCATCTCATGCTGCGCGGTCGCACCTCCTCCCTCCGGGAAAGGTAACTAACTATCTCGAGCTTCTGAATCCCCACGCCGGTGCCGTCGAACCTGCCCTTCCCCTCATCCCAAGTCCACCTACCAATGCGCTCCAACAAAGATATTCACAGGCCAAGGGCATTCTCTCCTTGCGTGCGCAGGGCCTCAGGAATCTAGGACGCCCCGTAGGAGGTGGAGGAAAACCGAGGGTGCCACCAAGAGCCTGGAAGATTCAGTCAAGCGAAAGATGGAGCAGTTTTACGAAGGGCTGGATGGTCCGCCTCTCCGGGTCCTCCCGATAGGCGGCCTTGGGGAAATCGGCATGAATTGCATGCTCGTGGGGAACTATGACCGTTACATCTTGATTGATGCAGGGGTTATGTTCCCGGAGTATGTATTCCATTCATGTAGCTTGCCACTGCTTACATTACGTTGCAGTTTGTTTCCCATCATTTTTTTTTGCCTACGCCTTTCATATCTGTCTGTATGCATTTCCTGAATACCACATTAATAGAAAATCATATGTACAAGTGAGGACATCGATAAGTAAGTATTTCTCTTGTAATCTATCACACTGCCGCATAATGACCTAGCATTTTCTGCGCACTGTCCATGTAGACTTGTATAAATTTATTGTATAAGTCTTCCTGTTCACGCAATTGCTGAATTTTGACTGAAATAGCTTCTATTCAAACTTATGCCAGCTACGATGAGTTTGGTGTGCAAAAGATTATCCCAGACACCACATTCATCAAGAAATGGAGCCACAAAATTGAAGCAGTTATTATAACGCATGGCCATGAAGATCACATTGGTGCGTTGCCTTGGGTAAATAATTCTTCTGTTACTGGAGTACACCATTCATCATGCTTGCTTGGCTATAATCTATTGCTCACTTACTTTGTTCATTGCAAACCAACTATCCTGTACCATAATTTGAGTCGCAAATCATGTTAGACAGTCCACAGGAGAATTTGGTTACCTTGCTGACAAGTTAGATTTCTGGTGTATAGGCTGGTTATTTTGATGCCTAACATGTACTTAACTGCTAGTATATTGTTTTATTTGACAATGTTATAGGATATCATCCATGAGATGTAGTGGTCAAGAGCTTTACAGTGGTGATACTAACCCAGGACTAGGATTACTTAGGAAGTAGGAACCATTCTAGCTCTTGCTTTAGTTCAAAGATAGGTAGTCTAGCTGTAAAACGCATCAACACCCTCTCCCTTGTCATGCACCAACCATCATAGCACTATGCTACTAGCTCCCAGCTGAGCCATTTGCAATAGCATGATGTGGTACACTGTCACACTAACATTCCCAGCACCAGATTTCCTTTTTCCTAATAACTTACGTCTTCAAAATTCAGAAATGGCCCCAATGTAAATTGAATCCATGAAATGCACTGCCAACCCAATGCCAATTGGCATAGTGTTCTTATGCAGAAATCATGTGCTGTCAGTATTTGTTAAGCAAGATCTTCTTGTTTGGAGGAAATAGTCTTGACCTTGTAGAACCAAGAAATAGGAAATGTTTCTTCTATTAATAATTATCTGGGCTTTAAATGCATAGCCGGAATTTGAATTAGCTCACCTTTAAAGGCATAGCTGGTACTTGAAGCCATATTATTTTATTTAGTGATTTCCTTAGATTTTTTGTGGTATGATAGATGTACTTTAAGGCCCCGTTTGGCAGAGCTCTAGCTCTAGGAAATCTGTAGATTTCCTAGAGCTGGTCATCTGTAGCTCTAGGAAATCCTGGATCTAGAGTTGCAGGCATGTTAAGTGCATTTACATGACTCATTTCATTTATATTATATATTAAATAAAAATATTTAAATCACTTTAATTTAGTCAACAAACTACAGATTCAGCATAGATCTCGGAGCTAGAGCTGTGCCAAACGGGGCCTACGTTACTTTGGGCAAGGCTTGTCTATTTGAACACACTTAAATCATGCATGACTGCCTATACTTGTGATCTGGTTAGTTCTTCATCTGTATAGTCTTGTTTGTACAATGTCTATATTGCTTTTCATTGGCACTGCTTAACATGGTATCTTGATATTATATATCTGAACTTTTCATCTTCCAATTGCAATACATCTTTGGAACTACCATATGCTCATCTTTCCCTTTGTCTTTACTGTTGATAGGTTATCCCAGCACTGGATTCGACAACACCGATTTTTGCATCATCTTTTACTATGGAGGTAACACTCAATTCTGATTATTACTTGCCTATTTCACACTGTTGAGTGTAGCATAATTATTACTTGCATAACAGTTGTCAAATCATCAAAAGTTTTGGGATGGATTTATTCATATTTGGGCAGCTAATAAAGAAGCGTTTGAAGGAATTTGGGATTTTCCTCTCGTCCAGGCTTAAGCTTTTTAGTGTCAGAAAGAGATTTCAGGCTGGACCATTTGAAGTGGAACCTATCCGTGTGACTCATTCAATTCCTGACTGCTGCGGTTTAGTGCTTCGCTGTGGTGATGGCACAATTTTCCATACCGGTGACTGGAAAGTAAGTCATATCAACAATGAATGTATACTCAATTTCTCAAATTTTTACTATTTTATTTAACTTATTTTTTCAATGGAAGATTGATGAATCACCAGTGGATGGGAAAATATTTGATCGACAAGCATTGGAGGAGCTCTCAAAAGAAGGCGTTACTCTTGTAAGTTGATCCAATATCAACTATGCCTCTAGACCAGATTTGTTTTCAATGGTTTAAGTTGTTGACTTAGGTTGCACCTGTACTGTATGGGATACAGAGATACATTGATGCAGCTACATGTATTAGTTTTTCAAAAAAATATGTGCACATATTGGGTGAGTTCTTTTGGGCTGATGTCTTATGGTTTAAATATTTGAATTCTGGTTGTTCGCGAGAGACAGTACGCAGAGGAAAATAGTCGCATACGATTTTGGCCGGTACAGCTAAACTTAGTATATTTTTTACTATAATTTTCCTATTGACTCCGCTTAAAAAAAACACACCGTTTAAAAACTAGTTACTTAGACAGTACAAATATAAGCTAACTTTAAGCTCAAAATAACCCGACCATTAGAAAGCTGAAGAAGTGTTGACCTAGGTCTCACGTATACCAGTATGAGAAGCTCTGGGTTGATATGTTCCTAACTTTATGTTTATTTTTTCCTTCTGATTCTCTTGAATGCAAGATGATGAGTGACTCAACAAATGTTCTATCCCCTGGAAGATCCATCAGTGAATCTGTTGTTGCTGGTGCGCTGTTGCGACATATTTCAGAAGCAAAAGGAAGAGTAATTACAACACAATTTGCTTCAAATATACATCGCATTGGGAGCATCAAAGCTGCTGCAGACTTAACTGGTCGAAAGCTGGTAATCTTTGAGAGTTTTAATTCAACAGATCATGTCACTCTACCTTGTTTAATTTGGATGATTTTTACTAGTTTGTAGTTTTGATAAAATGGAGCAGGTATTTGTTGGAATGTCACTCAGGACTTACCTTGATGCTGCTTTCAAGGATGGCAAGGCACCACTGGATCCATCAACCTTGGTATGCAGCAACATTATTAGCTTAATTACATATTCTTTGTGTTGAATTGCTACAGTGATTGTTGTGAATGATTCAATTTTTGGAATGGTCTTTTTACTGTCCTTCTGGTGATCTGTGCAATTGATATTCTGGTATTGAGATAAACTGATGTCTTTGTCAGAGCAATTTGTTTTCAACATAGTTGTTATGGTGTCGCCTAGTCGCCTTGGCGACGACTAGGCGTCCAATCACCCAGAGCCCGACGCCGAGGTCTCACATAGCAGCAGCCACCGCGCTTGCGGCCCCGAGCCTCGTCGCTCCTCCATCCGAAGCCACCTCTGGCTGGATCTGAAGCCGCACCGGTTGGATCTGGAGCCGCAACCTGCTCGATCCCCTTCCCGAGCCGCACCGGTCGTCGCCGATCCGCCGATCCGTGGCTCCGACCGGAGGAGGCGGCGGGAGGAGACGCCAGCGGGGAGGCGCCGGCGCGGACGGGGAGGAGGCGGCGGGGAGGTGAGAAGCCGGGCGGGGGGAGGAGGAGGAGAGGAGTTGTGAGAGAGGAGTTGGGGGAGAGACAGCGGGAGAGGACTGAGTCGGGCTGGCTGGCGGCTAGGGTTAGGGTTAGAACTTAGAAGTCGCGTTGTTCTGATTTTTTGTGATTAAGCCCTCAGAGTTCATGAAAATTATAAATAGACCCTTCCTTAATGAATTTCTTCTGATTTAAACCTCCTAAGACATGGTTATTTAGATAATTTATGATACTATGTTGCATAGTTATTTAATTTTTGATCATATAAGGTATTATTTATCGTTTAACTACTATCGTCTAACTGTCGTCATGGCGGACGCCTAGTCGACTAGGCGCCCTGGCCTCGCCGTGACCTGCCGGAGCGCCGTGACAACCTTGGTTTTTAGCGCCCCTTTTATTAGCTTTAGCAGTTATCTAGTTTACCTCCAACGTTTTTGTACCTTACAAAGAAAAATATGTACAACGCTCCGTTATGAACCGGGGTTCATGTGGGATAAACATCACCAAGAAGATGGCCGGATGGAGTCGGCCTAGGGAGAGAGAGGAGACTATAGGCGAGGAAGACTTTGTTATTACTCTGCTTAATTCCAATAGCATGCGGTAGTCCTCTTATATAGATGACACCCCCCTAACAGATGTAATCTAACTCCAATCATATCTCTAACTATATCTCTAATATAAGGAAACCAATCTCTAACTTAAATAGAAACCAACCTCTAATTCCTAATAATAACCCAGCTGGGCCCAAGGCCCACGCCTATAACACTACACCCCTCCCGGACATGCAGCTCATCCTCGATCTGCTAGACGGCGGCCAATGGAAGACTTTCGACGCCGATGTAGAAGATGAACGGTGGCAGGGTGCTGCAGCGGATGGAGATGGGCGGCCAGATTCACGCGGAACAAGGCTAGACGAAGTGTAACACCTTCGGGAATATAATGCCTGCAAAATAAGCTTTTTTCTGATTTTTTATTATTTATTATTTTTTTTAGATTTTTAGATATTATTTTT
Source organism: Dendrocalamus sinicus (assembly GCA_036346575.1). Classification (NCBI taxonomy): domain Eukaryota; kingdom Viridiplantae; phylum Streptophyta; class Magnoliopsida; order Poales; family Poaceae; genus Dendrocalamus; species Dendrocalamus sinicus. The sequence continues at coordinate 29,305,913 of CM070645.1, forward strand.
TTTATTTTTGATTTTTTTGGCCTTAACTACTCAATCGGTCGGTTAAAAGCCGACTGAGACCACCAGGCCACCACACCTCCCAAACGACTTGGTTTGGCGGCGATGAATGGCGCGCGGCGGCGGCGGCGACGACGTTCGACGACCACAGCGGCGGCGGCGCCGTCGGGACGGATCCGGCAGCGGCGGCGAGGCGAGCGAGCGGCGGCGGCGGCGGCGCGCGACGGATCCGTAACGGCCGGTGGCGGCGGCTTCGGCGAGGCGAGACGGAGCGGCGCCGCGAGCGAGCGCGCTGCGATGCGGCGAGGTGGCCCGGCACCGATCCGGCGGCGATGGCGGCCGAACGCGACTCGGCAGATCTCGCAGCGGCGGCTTTGGCGGTCCACGGCGGCGAAGTCAGAGACGGCAGCGGCTGCGAGACCCGGCAATGGAGGCGGCGGCGTAGCGGCTGCGGCGGATTGGGTGGAGACAATCTCCGACGACCCCAAGCGGAAGAAGGCCCGCGGATCGAGACGACTCGGCGGCGCGACGCAGAGGGCAGATGGCGCTGACGGACGGAGGGCTGCCGGCGGCGACAGAAGACGTCTCGGCTGTTGCTTCTTGGCATCCTCGCCGCCCTCTTTCGGCGGGGGCACGGCCTTGGCCACCAGCGCTGCCTTCTGCTCTTCTTCTTGGGGCAACGACGGGGTTGGGTCTGGTGGGGCGTAGCCGGCGGTGAATAGATCCGCCGGTGGAGCGGACGAGGCGTTGATGATGAATGGGATAGCCCTGGATGGAATCGGCAAGAGCCCTGGCGCAGAGACGGGCAACACTCCCCCGGATTCAAGTGCTGCAATCTTGGCGTTGGTTGCGATGCTCTGCAGCGTCAAATCTGCAATCTTGGACTTCATCTCGGCCTGCTGCTGCACGATCTCAGCCATCTGTTCCTGGATTGCTTTAAACATTGCGCTCACGAAACTGGCCTCCTTGCCGATAACCATAGTAGCAGAAGTCGTGGGAAGGGATCGACGGCTCTGATATCAAGTTGTTATGAACCGGGGTTCATATGGGATAAACACCACCAAGAAGATGGCCGGATGGAGTCGGCCTAGGGAGAGAGAGGAGACTATAGGCGAGGAAGACTTTATTATTACTCTGCTTAATTCCAATAGCATGCGGTAGTCCTCTTATATAGATGGCTCCCCCCTAACAGATGTAATCTAACTTCAATCATATCTCTAACTATATCTCTAATATAAGGAAACCAATCTCTAACTTAAATAGAAACCAACTTCTAATTCCTAATAATAACCCGGCTGGGCCCAAGGCCCACGCCTCCTGTGAGTGTACTGAGGGGGGCTTGAGCGCTAGTTGCAGCAGTACTGACTACTCCTAGAGTAGCTTGGTGCTTGATTTTATTCTGTTCAGGTTAAGAGCGTCCTGTTTGCATTAACCTTTGTACTCTGTTTCCCTCTTTCTTCATAAAATTTGGTTGGCAGTTCCTCTGCTTTTCCGGCAAACAAAAAAGTACATACACCAAATTTGGTTTTTGGAATCCTGGTAAACTAGCAAGAACTATCTATTTGTCTTGGACAAAGTGCACTTAAAAGAGACTACAGGTTCCTACTGAGAAGACTAGAGTTTATGGAACCATAAATACACAGTGAAACAGCAATAATGTCACTAGGTGCGCACAATGTTGCTTAGATGTCTTAATGATTAATGCACTAGCTTGATGGTGAGTTAATTTTCCTTTATCACGATGCTTTACTTGTAGTCAATAAATATAGATATACTGCGTGATGTGTCTCTGTTGGTACCATCTGTTGATATTACGTTTGCTGATGCCACAGAATGTAGTTTTCCTAAATCCTAATTGCACAATAGGATCATTCTACAGGTTAAGGTAGAGGACATGGATGCCTATGCCCCCAAAGATCTTTTAGTCGTTACTACAGGTTCACAAGTAAGACTTGCAGGCTAAGAGATCTTCAGTTTCAGTTGTGCATTCACCACCTTATAATTCTTGCATCTCTATATCAAATTTGTCCAGGCAGAGCCACGTGCAGCTCTAAATCTTGCATCTTATGGGGGAACCCATGCTCTTAAACTATCCAAAGAGGATGTCCTTCTGTATTCAGCTAAGGTATATTGCTATTATCTCTTCACTTTATTCTCCTCATCTTGTTTTCAGAACCTTTGAGATTAGTCACATGGGACAAAGGAGTTGCTTATGTTCTGAAGAAAATTGGTTCTTTTTAGTATTTATGGACACTTAGGAATTAAAACCTCTTTGCTTTTAATCAAGATACGTGGAATAGCACCAAATGCATTAGTGATTTTTTTTTGGAAATAATCTACCTCTGCGTATTATTTATGAATGTAGGTCAATTGTCTTCTCTTTTGAGCGTTAGCATTGCAAATAATCTCATCATGTATATGCTTTTCTTTTCAGGTTATTCCTGGAAATGAGTCGCGGGTAATGAAGATGTTAAATCGCCTCACTGATCTTGGCCCAAAAATTGTTATGGGTAAAGATTCTGGCCTCCATACCTCTGGGCATGCCTATCATGATGAACTGGTAAGTTTTCTTTCTCCTACGCTGGTTTCTGTTCTTTGATGTGATCCCATGTCCCAGCAACTTAGTTCATTTTTGTTGCAATAGCATTAGTGTCTCTGATCTCCTTGTTAATGGTGTTGTGATGTTGCCTTGAGATGAGATGACATGCCTTTGTATCATTGTTTCCAGGAGGAAGTTCTACAGATTGTTAAACCGCAGCATTTCTTGCCTGTTCATGGAGAACTCCTGTTTCTCAAAGAACATGAATTACTTGGAAGATCAACTGGCATAAGGCACACCACTGTAAGTAGTCTCTTTTCCATGGTTTACGTGTCTTGGTGCTATGGACGTGCATGCTAAGGGAGAGAATACGTAAGAGGTTCTCAGTCTGCGAAGGTTATGGAATTTCAGCAAACAGTTTTTCTGTAGCCTTTGCTCTTTTTGAAAGCCCGTTATAATATGAAATTACTTGTACAAACAAAAATAATTTCTAATTATATTTGCTAAAAACATAAACTAATCAGAGCTGTGTTTTTCTACTCTTTTAGCTTTTTAGTATATTTGTTCATGAAGTAAGAAATGTAGTGCACTTTCTGCGAAGAAATGTAGTGCTATTTCTGCTAGGCTAGCACTGAAGTTTCCACAAAAGAACTTGTTTTTTTGCTTCGTAGTTCATAGTATCGTAAATATTCTCATTCTCTGGTCAGGATGCTTAGTATTGTTCCAATCGCCATCATATAGATATGGTCCTGACTCCTTATTTAGCTCATATACATGTTAGCAATCGGTAGGGAATTGTTACAATTGCCATCATATAGATATGGTCCTGACTCCTTATTTAGCTCATATACATGTTAGCAATCAGTAGCGTTCTTAGATTGCTTACTTTAATTGCAGGTAATTAAAAACGGAGAGATGCTTGGTGTGTCACATCTAAGAAATAGATGGGTTTTGTCCAATGGGTTTGTTTCATTAGGGAAGGAGGATTTTCAGGTGAATCATTTATTTTCTACCATCTCTTTTCTTGTCTTTAACTGCTGTGAAGTCTAACGTGATGAATTGGATGTTATAGCTAATGTATAGTGATGGCGATAAGGCTTTTGGAACATTCACTGATCTCTGCATTGATGAGAGATTAAGGATTGCATCTGATGGCATTATTTTTGTGAGGTAACTTCTTACCCAGATCATTTGCTATGTTCTTTATCTTTAGCAAAATTTTCGTGTTAGTAAAATCAGAAAATGCTTTATGTTGAAGCTTTGCCATTGTGGAAATAGTAAAACCGTATCTAGTGTTTGTTGTTAGGTACACCTAAACGTTTTACTTGTTTTCTCTTGCAGCATGGAGATCTTCCGACCTCAGAAGGAACTTGCTTCACCACAGTCAGGCTTGATAGGGAAATTTAAAATAACAACACGATGTCTATGGCTTGATAATGGAAGATTATTGGATGCACTTTACAAAGCTGCGCGTGCTGCGATATCAAGTTGTCCTGTGAACTGCCCACTTAGTCACATGGAGAGGATGGTATCTGAAATTTTGAGGAAAATGGTAAGGAAATATAGTGGGAAGAGGCCTGACGTCATTGCAGTTGCTACGGAGAACACCACAGTAGGTTTCACAGAAAACTTGGAAGCTAAATCATCTGGAAAGTTTGGGCCTTTCTCAGCTACTAGGCATCTGAGCAGAAGTCCAAGTAGGAGTCTTGAAGACAGTGATAAAACACGCCTGGATAACCCAGAGGGGGAGGCCGAAGGTACTATTAGCAACTAGTATCTTCTGAAGTATTTTTGAAAATGTTTATCCTTGGAACTTTAGACACTGATTTGTTAGTTCAGTGTTCAGTATTTCATGTAGTTTCTGCATTGATTCCATGCATTTTTATGTGCTGGTATAGATGTGTTGACATTGTCATTACTTTGTTACTCAGAGAGCCTCCCTGAGGTCGTGAGAACACCCGATGATGCAACCACTAGCTCCAATGGTGAAGCATTCTTCTCTTCAGATTTGCATCAGCCTAAAACACTAGAACATTTTTGGGAGTCATTCAAATCCCCTACAGCTGTAAAAATTGCAAGAATTGTCAATGGTACAGCTCAAGGGAACAAACCAAAGCTCAGTACGATCAGCATAATGGCTAAGGACTCGAGCAAGTCAGCTCCTGCTGCTCCAGCTAAATCTTCAAAAAAGAACAAGTGGAAGCCTGAGGAAATTAAGAGCTTAATACAGATGCGTGGTGTAATGAACGACAAATTTCAGACTGTGAAAGGAAGAATGGTTCTGTGGGAAGAGATATCTTGTAGCATGTTGAACGAGGGAATAAGCCGTACACCAGCACAATGCAGATCTCTGTGGACGTCATTGGTTCAGAAATACGAGGTAGATCAAACCTTTGGAGATTTCGCATAAATTAATCTCTTCATCTTCATTTTTGCATTTCATGGATGATACTAGCTTATATGTATCGCGGCCCAATATCTAACAGTATGAAGTAATCCCTTTCGCTAATATTTGTTTGGCAGGAAAGCAAGAAGGATGAGGAGAGCATGAAGACGTGGCCGTATTTCTCGGCCATGGATAGGGTTCTGTCACGCGAAGGGGAAATGGAAACCTAATGAACACAAAGCCATAGTAGCTTAGTGATAGCAGTAATTTGGGGGACTGATATCCATTGCATGAAGAGATGCCTGAGTAGCTGAGGGGTCTGTTCTTTTCGGTTGCGGCTTATGACTTTTGACTGAAATTTTTGAATTTTAGCTGTTTACGGTACAGATTATGGAGAGACAGATACTCACTTGCAATTTTAGTTGGTATAGTTGTTGGGCTTTTAACGTGTAGATCGTTTAACTTGTAGATTTCGTCTTGAGAAAATACTCCGTTTAAAAGTTAGGTACCGTAGCAAAAGCCAAAAGTCATCGGCTTTTAAGGTAAAGAACAGGCCCAAGCTAACCAAGTCACCATGAGTGGGCTAGCTGATGTATGATAACAACTAGATTTAGTAATCGATTAGTTAATTCTGTTGGTGCATTGTTTTGTGTAACCAACAAGATCTCAACTACTAATAACTCTCCGATCAAGAGTGAAATAGGGAGTGGAAGTATGTATTTCGCGCAATCTGAAGAACCTTTTGAGTCAGGTATATATGCCTAGATTAACTGACAACTCTATTTTGGCACACCATCTCACGCATGATACATGATCAATAGTCGAGTCTCATATTACCATATATGCATGCTCACGAATTTTTAGCGGATTTAGCGCTATTTGTGATGGTATTTACAAAACTAGTTGTATATACAGGTATTTGCAGAAATGACGTTTTTGTCGTCCGGTGGACGGGCAGCAGCGTTGGAGAGATGATGCGTGGGCACCTGTCAGCTCGTGAGTAGACGGCAGGCGCCTGTTGCCCTCCCACAGGACGGCAAATGATTAAGCCTACCTAAATTTGTAATTTTATATCATATTTGTTTGAATTTTTAAATATATCAAATGAGGTCAAAAAATTACAATGTACTTCATTGTGTAATTTTTTTACAATTTTATCCCCTTTGAATATTGCTCGAAAATTCGTACGATTTTGATATTTGTAGGAATTGTTACATATAGCAAATGAGCTCTAAAAACTATCAAATTTTATGTGGAGCCTCTCAACATAATCGACCTAATTGTGTATTTTTTTTGAAAATTTTATGTGCTCCGAAGTTGCCATGTTAATTCATGATAATTTAATCGTAATTAGCGATATGAGAGGAGGGATGTTGCGATCGATCTAACATTTGCGTCATCACGGATCGCATTGCTTGGTTGATGGCCGCGCTGAACACCATGTAGCATGGGACCGAACCCCTAAGCAGTGGAATGATGTGTGAATTGAGTGGTGTATCAGACATCTTGCATCTAACTTTTTCACACGGTTCCGCGGCCAGAAAGTTCTGAAGATGTTCAAGGCATTGTATATGCAAAACTAGAGGTGGAAATTCGAATCTATTTGGACAAATAGAAAGGTAAACTACGGAGGAAGAGCAACCCTGCGGCACCATAAGTTTCTCGGAGTGGATTTGTCGGCACTCTCCTGAATTAGAGAAATAGTCTCTTCTCTATGACATAGATGGTGCGAGGAACGGGATTATGACGACCAACATGTCCGAGGTGTACAACAATGTCCTAAAAGGCGTGTGGTGTCTCCCTATTCGTGGAGGAGACATGGACTCGCACTGTCGGTTATTTCGTCAATAGGGCTATCGCAACCAGGCGTCAAATAAACGAAGGCAAGAAATGGTCCGAGAACATGCAGAGGCATATGAAACTGAAGATGAAGAAAGCCAGAATGCATGACATTCAGGTAATCATGGCCTCCGGAGGAAATATGAGATTAGGCTTCGGCAAAAATATATGAATAGTCTTGCCAGGGCTGAAATGAAACATGCATCATCCTGGGTGATATGGCAACATGCACTTGCAACAAGACGAAGCTCCTGCACAAGCCATGCTCGTATGTGTACAAGGCATGGGAGCATATAAGGCAGATATCCGAGGCGTACATCTCAAAGTACTATGGCATGCAACACCTTTTCAGTACATAGAGTGCAGAGTTTCATTCCTATGGCTTGGATATGACCTACAGGGATCTTTGGCCATACATATTGTAATGGGCCCCCAACAAAAAGTTGAAGATAACTGCGAAGAGACGTCGGCAGACACAGCGCTTCCAGAACGACATGGATGTGAGCCAATGTACTAGCATTACCTGTACATTGAATGCAGAATATGTAAGACCTTCAGACACTCATTGAAGGATTGCCTCAACAGATCGAGCTCGCTTGGTCGCCACTCAGTGTCATAATCCTGTGTATCTTTTAGTGTATCGCATTAATTCATATTTGTACCCATTTGAGATATAATTGGCAATTAATCAATTGATTACTTGAATGATTTACTCCATAATCTATTATCGCACGTGATGTCTGTAATACTGTTGCATTTTTATTTGTATTTCTTTGTATGATGTATGTTTGTTCAATGTATATCGACCCCTCTAGCTTAATGCATGCGACACAACATTTGAACAGTCTACTAAAAAAATAGCAACCGCAACAACGCGTACACCATTCAGTTACATGCTTTACAAGATTGAACATAACTACAAACTACATGCTACAAGCTTCTCTATGCGTGCCTATTGGTAGAAGGTGCCTCGTGGTACCCACATATAGTATTGTAGTGGGGGAAGCCTTGGACATAGCTGGCCGTCGTTGTAGTGGCATGCACATATGTAGCTAGGGTTCGCGCAACAGCATGTGGGATCATACAAATTTCTTATGTTGACGACCTCCTTGTTGCCCCTCTCGCACTGCATCTGTTGCCGAAGGTCAACGTTCTTCTCATTGAGACTGTTAATCCGCGCCTTCATCTCTAACATTCGCTCCCACAGTGTATTCACATACCTCACAACATAGTGTTCATGGGGGAGGATCGATCTAGCGGAAGAAGTCACATTTCGCCATCTGCTGGAAAGGAGGGTTAACATGAAAGATCTATTAGTAGTAAGAGAAAATAAATTATTGGCTAATTGTATCCCAGAGTGTGGGCATTGGAAGAAATATCGCCCGCCATCGAAATGGCCTTCGACGACCTACATGACTACGTCCTCCCTGTATCTACATTTCGGCATACCGGTTGAGCTCGCTTGTTTGGCATCAAGCGGTAGTTAGGGCCGAAGTCCTTCCTCATTTCCAGGAGAAGGTCTTCCTTTGGCGACCCCACTCCGATTGGCCCCTCGGTGTCTGCCATGCTATGTTACTGTATGACGCAGAATGTTCTTCCTATAAGAAGCGAAACACATTTTAGATGAGTGATGAGCGATTACGAGAGCTCTGTATTTGAAGCGAGCGAAAAGAGAATCTGGTGCATTTCCACCAGAAATTATGGACACGTTGTCGACATGCACCACCACAGGCGACAGGGGACAGCATGGTAAAAATGACATATGTGCACATGAGGGAGCGAGCGAGGCAGGGCGACATGGCCAGACTAACATTTGTGCGAGCGAGGGAGCGGACGAGGGGGGCCGGTATGTCAAGCCAACACATGTCCGAAGGAGGGAGCGGACAAGGGGGTACAGTATGGATAGACTGGCATTTCTGCAGGCAAGGGGGCAGCACCAAGGGGGACATCCCTCCTCGCATATCGCTAATTATGATTAAATTATCATGAATTAACATGACAAATTTGGAGTACATAAAATTTCTAAAAAATACACAATTAGGTCAACTGTGTCGGAAGACTCCACATAAAATTTTATAATTTTTAGAGCTCATTTGCTATATGTGACAATTCCTACAATTATAAAAATTGTACGAATTTTTGAACAACATTCAAAGGGGACAAAATTGCAAAAAAAAAAAAACACAATGAAGTAGTTTTGTCAGGAGTCTGTGCATAAAATTTCGTAATTTTTAGCCTCATTTGCTATATTTAAAAACTCAAACAAATATGATATAAAATTATGCATTTAGACAGTAATTAAGCTGGCTTAATCACCTGTCGTCCTGTGGGCGTGCGACAGGCTCTTGCCGTTTGCTTATGGAGCGGCAGGTGCCAACACGTCATCTCTTCGTGCTGCTGTTCGCTCATCGGACGACAAAAATACTATTTCTGCAAATACACTATGTATATGATTAGTTTTGTAAATATCGTCACGAACATCGTTAAATCCACTAAAAATTCCCTCCTTCCCTAGCCTTTTTAAAAAAAGAGAAATAACTAGAAATTGTCACAAAAAGGAAACCATCTAGCCTTTAATTTGATATATCCTAATATTAATAACATCTAACCGTCTATTATGTATGTAGCAGATAGATTAATTAGATTAGTTTGATCTAATCTATAACATATCACGTGAAAGAAAGTACATAGTATATGAAACAAACTCTAGGAATTAAGGGAAGTTTAAAAAAACCTTTAGCTTTTAAGGTGTCTTTCCATAAAACAACAAGCGGAATATATGTTTTGATTAAAAAAGTACCATGACGTCTACCCCTTTGCCTGGTCTCTCCCTCTATATATGCTTCATTGGGTCAACCCGGTCTATTTGCTTGTATAAGAAAAAACATATTGGTATCTCATTAGGTCCCTTTACCGTGCTTCATCTTCCACAACCCATGGTATTCTTACGTGAATCTTCTACTACCAATGCACATGCATGTACGACCAATCCATGTAAGATAGAATGCAGGAAGAAGTGAAATCCACAGGTATGAGATGGATTTAACCTTGAATTTTTAAGTATTTCGAATCCTAATGTACTCCTCCATTGATTTGATTTTTGTAAGTCATCCACACATTTTGAGATTCGAACTTTATAAATTTTTTACCAACAATATATTGTTTATGTGAGATTCGAACTTTGTAAATTTTTTACCAGCAATATATTGTTTGTGTAACACAAAAGTGACATAGTTGGATTCATATTTTAACATACTTTCTCATGATCATGCATGATTTTGCATCTACAAACAATACATTGTAAAAGAAATTAATGGTCAAACTTAAATTTGGGAGACCACACCAACTCAAAATGTGTCTTATAGAAATAAACTGTTGATAATTAGACACTAAGATACATGTTTCTATGGATGTTGTGTTGATCAGTTTTCAAATTTGTAGGGCCGCCAGTTCCAGTTTTCAGGGTACCAGCTTTTTGAACCCTAATGTACATGTAAGCAGAAATTCTGAGGAGTTGAGGAAAATTGGAATTTGGATAAATCTAGCACAAATAAGAAACATGAGAACAAAAAAATATAAATACAATGGAAATGACTATTTGGCACTCTAAGGTTTCATGTTAGCCTTCAAGAATGCTTTTCTGTATACACTCTTTGATATATATATGCATGATATCCTATGGTACTCACGAATCAAAGCCTACGAAGAAAACTCAAAGTGCTCACATGTCAAAGCCTACAAACTAGAAAGCACTATCAATACAAATTGAATAGTACGATTTTTTCTCGAAAACGTAGAAGATTTGCATTTCATTCATTAAGAAGAAGAGTGATATAGCTTACAAAGGCCCAAGAATGGACCGGGTACAAAAAAAATAAAATAAAAAACACAACTCCGATAGTCCACTAAGACAAAAGTTTGTGGCTAACAGACCCAATGCCGACAAGGATGCCAACTGTGACTGATAAGCACCACCACTCGACCTAACACGAGTTATCATCGCCACCCATCGCAACCCATGACCTGCTCTGACTCTACCGCATCACGCAGAGATGATGCCGAGACGAGTGGTCACACCAAGGGTAGGGTCAGGTGATCCAAGGTAACACCTCCAAGGAGGGAATGATACCGAAGGAGTCGCTGTCACCTAATTCGACAGGATCCAGATCTGAGGTTTGCACCCTGGACAGATGCCACACGACACCGCAATGTGCGAGGTACAACTCTAAGACAATGCCTCCAAGGAGGGACATGACGCCCAAGGATGTAGTCATCGTCGGATCCTTGTAAGGAGAGCCAGATATAGGGTTTTCACCTAGAGCTCAGCACCACACCATGCGGGACAAGCTCGTCTCCCACCACGATCTGAGTGTGACCGCCTGACAGGACCCCAAGAGCAACATCGGCCGCCGACCAATAAGTGGCCAGCAGGCCACAGCCCCGCCTGGCCATGCAGTGGCCAGGACCCGATCCAGCAAGGCACTAACACACCTATGTCCCTGAGCGCTGCCACGTGCAGCCCAGCGCGATATCGGCCACTGCTGTCGTGCTCGCCCACACCGACGCTTATGCCCATCCAAGCCGACACCTTTGCGTTGTGGCCGTCTACGCGTTATGGAGGTACATGACAATGTCCGCAAGCCACTGGGCGGTGAGGCCGAAGCTATCCAAAGAAACCGCAGGGCCTCTGTAACACCCTGGCCCTCCATAGGACTCAGGATGCTACCACCACACACTTACCATCTCAACTAGAAGCAACCAACAAACGAATATATGATAATTGCAGTAAGCCAACTAGCTTCATATTGTACATAATTGGAACATAAACCGAACTTTGATCTCCATGACCATGGAGACCCACCACCACAGCTCGCAAGCAAATTAAACCTAACAACTAACCGCAAAAGACTTAACACTATATTAAACATAATAACTCAGTGTAAGGCTAAGCTGTTATTTCATATGTGTAGTGCCAAAATGACTATTTTCATTCCATGCATGTCGCCATCATTCACCTAAAAACAACAACAGAGTAAGGGTGAGTCCAGAGACTCAGCAAGCACACAATAAAATAGTAATATCACTTTAGCAATTTAATCGATTTCATGAACTGTAAGCTGTAAATCAACTCTATGACTATAAACTGTAAATCAAATCCGTAACTGTAAACTGTAAACCAATTCTATGACTATGAACTGTAAATCAAATCTATAATTGTAAATTGTAAACCCATTCCATGTCTGTAGACTATAAAACAATTCTATGACTATGAACTGTAAATTAAGTCTGTAACTATAAACTCAAAACTCTCTGTAACTATGTCACTTTCTCTGTCACTTTTATGCAATACAATACCATGCAATGCATTTGTAATTGTAGCTCATACCGGTATAGCGGAGAGTACACCCATCGATGTCACCCTCTTTCTCCATCCCGTAGAGGTGCCTACCTCTGTAGGTCTTATTCTAGAGTACTCCAGACTAGTCATATGATTTTCTCACTGACCTAGCTCTTATGCATTTTGCATGATGCAACATTCTTCAAATGTGGATGTCTAATCATAAGCAGTACTCATCAAGGTATGATAAGCCCAAAATCATATACATTATCTTACAAATACTATAAATCATAGCATGGAAACACGACTAACAAACATTTACATAATTCACTATTCTACCATGCACTTGCTTGTTAACCTAACAGATGGTGCGTGGACGGCACCAGACTCGAACCGCCACCTGAATAAGCATTAATCATTTTAATTCATTGCTAATGCTATATGTTCATATACGAGCAAATGACATCGCTCTAATGCCCAATCTGACATAACCAATTCTTGTCCCACCAGGCAACTTCCCATTGTCCCGGTGCTTAACCAATCCGAACATTTAGCGATTTCATCATTTACACACGCGGATCGAATTCTACACGCTTAATCTCCCTCCATCCCTTCCTTCTCTCTTTCCCTCTCCCACCACGGATCAGCCAGATCAACAGTGGTAACACCGATTTCACTATCCCAGCATTCATATTAATAAGTGACATCTTCTTGGCTACACGAATCAATTCTAACAATCGGCATAATGACTTATACAAAATTCAGTGAATAAGTAGGGAGAATGGTTTTTGAGGTGTTATCCTGGCCCCGAGCAACTGGATCAGGGCACTACCTTCTTTTCCTTAGTCGGATCTAACAGATCTGGCGGTGGGTCAGACTTTCCTTTTCCCTTCCTCCTCTTTTCCTTCTCTTCTTTTCTTCTCTCTCTGTCTCTCTCTCTCTTTTTCTTCCACGGTCGTCTCCTCCCTCCTCTTCTTTTCCTTCACAACGTCGGCTCCCTCCTCTTCCTTTCTTCTCCCACTCCTCTTCCTCACGGCCGACGCCCTCTCCTTCTCTTCTTCACCTGGATGGTGACCCTCCCTGTCCTCCTCCCGGTTGACCGGCCCTCCACTAGAGATGGCAATGGGTACCCGAAACCCGAAACCCGGTGGGTTTTTACTCTATTAGGGCATGGGTCTAAGCCAGTTTCCTAACCCATGGGTCTCTTAATGGGTAAAAAGCCTAACCCATCGGGTCTGCCGGGTTTGGGTACGTTCCTATAGTACCCAAACCCGTAAACCCATGGGTAATATAAACCCGATCCATAGAAGTTATAAACCCAAGCTTCCAGCCTCCCAGGCAAACCAGCCCAGCCCATTAGCCATTTAGCCTATTAGCCATTTAGCCCATTAACCTCCCGGCAGGCCACAGGAGCCCTCCACGCCGCATACGCCGCATACGCAGTAACCCTAGCTCTCAGACCCTCACCCACTCCACTGTGCATTGTGGATTTGTCATTGCTTGTTTCATGCAGAGTAGAATATAAATTGAACTTATTGTTGACTTGCTATGCACAACAGCATATACATATACTAGTTGTTAAGCACCGCATCACTCGCAATCTGCCTGACTTTTGGTACCCACGGCGACCGTGGTACCAGTACCCGAGTGGGCATGGGTTTGGGTAAAAATCTGAACCCGTCACAGGTATGGGTTTTTTAGCGGGCACGTCCAACTTTCATGGGCACGGGTTTGGGATAGCAAAACCCAGCGGGTTTGTGCCCGTTGCCATCTCTACCCTCCACTCTCGTGGAGCAGGGGCGGGGAGGCGAGGCACGGGCGAGGGGTAGCAGCCTGTGAGTTGGGGCGGTGTTCGATAGCAGGAGGGGAAGGCACGCCGGGAGGCTGGCCTCGTGCAAAGGGACAATAGCCCGGCAGCAATTGTAGCAGGGGAAGCGGGGACAGGGAGGGGCGGCCGCTGGAGGGTGGCAAGCAGTGATGCCGGCAGCTGGGCAAGGTGACAGCACACGGCGACGGCTGGAGGGCAAGAATGGTGGCCCTGGACGCTGGCGAGCGGCGGCACCAGCGGCTGGGCGAGCGGCAGTAGCAGGCGTGTGGGAAAGTGACAGTAGCAAGGTGAGCACAGGGGGAGAAGCCAAAATGGCTTTTGCCACCCCCTCCACCTGGCTCCCTCCCTTATATGGGGCATAGCACGGGCCGTGCTGGGCCTTTTCCGGCCTAGGTGTTATAGCCGGCGAGGTAGCCGGGGAGGCTCCCCATGGCGGTGCTCCCCACAAGGAGTGGCAGCTCGAACACCTTGAGCGCGGCCGTGGTGGGCTCGACGGTGAGGTCGAAGTGCGGCCCCATTGAGTCGAGCTCGGCTTGCAGGGCGAGGATAGCACGGGCGGCGGCCTCAAGCGCTGGCAGCACCGTCTGGATCTCCTTGAGCCAGGCCCCCGCGTGCGCCAGCGTGTGCCCCAGCGCCCATGGCTTCTCCACGCCCGCCCGCAATGAGTGCCGCGCTGTCGCGAGGCTCGGCACCGCGCAATCGTCAGATCTAGCGGCGCCACAGCAAGATCCAGCGTCGGAGGGCCCGCCCTAGTGACTGACGTGCCACATCACTGTGCTCGACGTAGATCCAGAGTTGACGCTGCCGGCAGCAAGAAGACAAAGACCGCCTAGATCTGTAACAGTGAGGAAGGAATGGCAAGAAAAAGAGGAAGAGTTGCAGCTGAGGGACCCGTCGCTGTCGCCACAGTAGCAGTGACAGGGGATGTTGGTAGGGAGGGCCTTCGGTGGCACGGGCTGGGTCGTCCCCTGAGTCGCCCGTGGGAGCGGCTCAGGAGGCCCGTGGGTGTCTCTCTGTGTCCTCTTCATGGGTGTCCCTGAGTACAATATTTTTTGAGTACAACACACACTATACTCACACCACCCACATATACGCGTATGCATCTCTTAACACATTTGAAATTTATCGGAGGCACCAAAGATCTCACAGTTTTCAAAAACCTTCTATTTCAGTTTGTGATTTGTTTTATTTTCGGCGTGACAAAACTAAATGGATGTGCCAAAGGCAATATATGTTGCCAAAATGCATAACTTTTTTATAGATTTTTTCTTACTTTGTGTAATAATTTATATAGAGCTAGCTACCCGCGCAATCGCACGGGCAACCGGGCTAGTTTGATATAATAATAGGTTGAAAAATGTCTAGGCTGATTGCTCACTAGAAAAAGGACATAATTCAAGTCACCACAGAATCTTCCTGTCATGAATTCTTCACAGTTTTGAAGTTGAACAATAAGTCCAGACTTGCACGTGGAATCATATACCGACAAAATCTATCCTACAATAAAAGCCAATTCTAGCTAAAAGCTCTCCGGAAAAGATAAATATGCTAGAAATTTTAAAAAATTCTTGCCCTTGGAACTTAATAAGGACCAATTGCATCGACAAACGCGAACACAAAAGTTTCCCAAGTTAGTCAACACTGATATATAGTGTGTTAAAAGTTAAGACGTATTATCAGGCACACAGGCGCTGTTGGATAGAAGTATCCCATCAATTGAGTCAACCTTTTTTTATCCCATTACGTGCAGAAAACGAGTTAGCTGTCCCTTGGTGGCTGGTGCATCTCCCCTCTGAAGAATGGGGACTTGATGTTAGAGCCGGCCAGATACCAAATGAACTGCTTGATGCCCGGTAGAAATACAACAATGTAATCCCATCAAGGATTCGTCTCGAACCAAGCGTTGAACTAGTTGCAAGAACCATCTTCTTCAGCTCTGCCAAAGGAAAAATGCAGGCAAGATGTGAAGTTTGGTTGGTATATGGAATTAGGATGAAGGAGCATACCTCATGACGACGCTTGTCGAAAAATCTTAAACAGGCCTCCTACCCCTTGATACCATCTCAGCTGCTGCTTAGAAGAAGTATCATTCGACAATCATTTTACTTCTAGAGCAATTGGTGCAAAGAAATAGTCTAGTAACAAAGTGATTCAAAACATACAGCCTAGGGATAAAACATTTTTCGACTGCTCATTTCTTTATCAGGATCAGAATCTGAAACATACATAGTACAAACTAAATATCCCTTTCCTGATTCTTTTCCACCCTCTTCCTAACACTTTTGACAAACTTACAACTAATGGCCAGGCAGTCTTCAGACTTGCAATTCTCTTTTCTCTTTGCGACTGTCATATCAGGAACTCCAGAGCTTGGTCTTGCAAATTACAACCTTACTGGCAAGCCATAGTTGTGGAAGGATCGGATTACTCCGTCACGACTCCCGGTCACTATGACCATATTCCAAGCAGACGATACCTTGGAGCGGCAATCATCTAGTCCAGTGCAATTTACATACTTCAAGGATGGGAGCAGCTTCTCCTCTGGCCATGTTGCTGAGCCCCTCATACCGTCAGCGAAAAACCATGTGCCGAATGAACAGCATTCCCGATCATGGCACAGCGTGGGTGTATGGACGGTTTTCTCACAGGAGGATGAGCAGAAGTTGCTGCGTTCATCCAGCCCTGCCCACGGCGCCACGGCTGTCACGCCTTCAGACAAGAACAGTTCGCAGGAGCGAACTGATTTTGGTCCTTCGGTACTTTTGCTGCCCGATATATCAAAATTCCAAATATGGACATTGGAATCCATGCCTGCTGATATGATGTACCTGCCATCTGATGTCAAAGATGGCGAAAACAAAACCTTGGATTTTCGGGGTCCTGAACCAGGGGTCAAAACACGATCAAAGATGTAGGTGGTATTGCTTAAATATAGAACGGTTTACAGATCAGAGACGGGTGGTAAGTCAACCTTGAAACTTTTGGATGATACCAACACCTTCAGAAACTCGAATTTTAGAATCCGCTGATGTGATTATAATCCGAGAAGAATCACCTCTAGATAACTGCGAAGTGGTAATCAATTGGCTGATTCATTCAGCAATGGTAAGGAAACAAGATGACGAGTGGTGTGAGTACATGAATGAACAAAAGCAACTAACCTGCAGGCTGGTGATCTGATTGGAAGCAGACTTCCTTTTCGGCTTTACGTGCATTAGTTTGTTCAGTTGCATGTTTTGACCTAAACAAAAAAGAACGTACAATGTTTAGTTAGGAGCAATAATTGCTTAGTTAGGAGCAATAATACCCTCGTAAAATGAACAGAATCCAAAGGGACAGCGATATATGTTATAATACCAGATTGATCATAGAAGCGGCATGTCCCTGAAACGGTACCGACAATGAAACCCTGACATGGGTAAAATGCAAGAATTAGCATCTAACTAGGGAAAATAATCTTCAATAATAACATGTTGGTGAGACTTGAACCTTTCCATCTGGTTGGTAACTTAGAGCAGTTATGATATCCCGTGCATCAGCCCAGTCAACCACTCGCTTCTCTGAAACATCCCAAACACGGACTTTACCATCTATTGAGCCGCTGATGAAATACCTTTCATCAACCGGATTGAATTGAACACATGTTACTGTTAATACGTTCAAAAGAAAGAAAAGAATATCAGGTCAAAATCATAACGTTTTAGATGGGAAACCATGAAAAACATCAGAAAGCCATTTCCTATCACCGGACTAAATCTAGTACAAAAAGATACACATTAACAATTTTTTGGGTAATCAGATACGTAAATATGATTATAATAAGTACTATAGGATGTCTCAAAGCATGTAACAGTATCTTTGTTGATGTTTGCACATACCGTAATCTCTGTGTTTGAACACTGCTAGACAGCCATCACAGCCAGCTTTCCACATGCGTACTGTCTTGTCTTTGGATGAAGTCAAGAGAAACTGCAGGCAACAGTAAATCAGTTTATATAGTGAACTAGACATAAAGACAGCGATTCTGTTCTACCATTGAATTGATATCAATGTGAAGTTGTGAACAGAATTTGACAAACGTGCATTTTCATGTCAAGACTGTCCAAACCATACAGGACCAAGAGAAAACTTACATCTGATTTTGACCATGTCATATCCAAGATATCACTTGTATGACCATGAAACTCATGCAGCGGTGTCTCTGAAATATTGAAAACTTTCTTCGGTATTATGGCAATGGCACGGCTCCGACCTTTTCCCAGCTTCTTTTTAAGACCCTTGTTCTTGTTCATGTATTCAAGAGGCGTCTCTCTGCCATACAAATCAGGAGAAGACTCCACTTCTCTTATCAGCCAAATGCGTACAACACAGTCCTCGCCACCACTAGCTAAATACCACCCAAATGGACTAAACTTCATGACCCTAATTAAACCCTTGTGGGCTTCGATTTCTTGACACATGTAGACAGCAGAGAAGTCTATCCACTTTTTATTCTGCTGATGAACTTGAGTTCTGGTTAATGTACCTGTCATCACGTTTTTCGCATGGACGTCATGCCTACAAATTCTAGCTGGACCCTTCTTTCTAGTGAAGCTCCCCCAAAAGCTCTTGAAATCCTTATGCTTAGCACTACAGGCTGCTGCGTTCGTTCCTCTTGCAGGACCGTGACCATAGCCCTTCCGCAAGAATTTCTGAACAAGGTGAGAGAACCCAAGTAAACTTTCAAATTCGTCTGAAGTCAACATTTTATCTGACCCAACCTCAAGCATGCCGGCTAGTCTGTTATGTTGGCCTTCATGAACTATAAATCTCCTTCCGGTATCCAGATCCCTTATGCAATAAGCACTATCTGGTGCTGAAACATTCTCAGAAAAAGATGAACGAAAGGAAGAACAGATGCTAATGATTCTCTCCTCCAGGTCACGAAATGAGCAATTAGCTGTGGCATATCCCTGCCAGTGAGACAAAGCCATTCCAGTAGGAATAGGCTCAACAAAGCCCATTCCCTTGAGGAATCTCTGTCGCCTTTCGTTGACACTCATTGGTTCACTCGCCCACAGTTCATACTCCGGTCTCCATGATGCAGGTACTTCATCACTTGTGCTGCAACCAACTGATGATGAAGCCTCCGTTGAGCTTCTGATATCATCACATGCATCGAAGAAGACATCGTCTTCCCCATCAGAATCGGATCTTGGCATGTCACACAAATTACTCTCAAGTCTCAACCAAGCAAAACTGCCAACATGTAGAATGGCCCCTCAGCAGGTGCTAGTATGTTTTCGCATGATCTCCACTGTCCAAATGTGAGCCTTAACTACTGACAATGCTTCATGCTGTTCTCATAAACGCGTAACAAGTTCTGAAGCTAGCAAAACAGTCAACAACATGGAAAAAAAACCTAAAGCATTAGAACACGATCGATTTAACCATTACTCTAACAAATTATTGATTACATTCCATGGAGAGAAGACATATATGTGCATGATGATTTATCAAGCTAATCATTCATCCAATGCTTGTGGCAATCCTTTCTCATCATGGCAAGAGATTTTTTGCAGTAGGACACAATGAAGAACTAACTATATATTCGGGAAAGCCGAGAAGAGCACAAAGTCGTTAAGAGTCCAACGAAGAACTAAACCATTCAGGAAAAACAGCATAGCCAATCAACCAGTATCAAATTACATGGAGCTCATGAAGGTATGTACCAGACACTCGAACCAAATGGCTACATACAAAAAGTACAGCTCAGATGAGATGTGCAGAGCACAACGTGATCCCAGTTCTGAAACCTGCGCTGCTCCTACCAAATCAGGAGAGTTCATGTGCATTAGTGCATACTAGAGTTCATCATCACATGGAAGCAGGCAAAAGTTACCGAACACCCTACTGTGCACGACAACCAAACCACAAGTGACAAAATCCCAGAGAACCAACTCAAATTAGACATACAGTACTATCAAAGATTGTAGAAGGTAATAGCATGCTACCATCTCCAGCAAGGAAGCACATCATGCTGCTGATCACAGTGGATAAAAAGGAAACGATATTGCCAAGGATCTCAACAACACGAGAACGCTCTCTATTCTCTACAGCTCTGCAAAGACAACTTTTGACCTCAGATGGCATCCGATTCCACACCACTAAGCCCGCAATTATGCGCTCGACACCATCAAAGCTCTCCTCGGGAATCCCACGACAGCAGCGGCGGGCGGCATCAAGAACGAACCCACCCACACGCGCGGCTAATCCCGAGTTCGGCTCGACAGCAGCGGCGGGCGGCATCAAGAACGAACCCACCCACACGCGCGGATGCGAGCTCGAACTCGAGCTCGATCTTTTCTTAGAAAAATTAGTGTATATTTGACAGAGCTTAAAATTTTTTATTATTGAAAAATAATGCATAATAAATTATTTTAATTGCAGAGCAGCTATTAGCTCGGCTCGAGCTCGACTCGAGCTAAGCCTGAAGGCAAGCTCGCTCGAGCTCGGCTCGTTTACAGAACAGCTACTCCTGCTCGACTACTACTCTGTTCCAAGAACAGGAAGGCTCAAGAACGGACAAGAGGACTAGAATCCCTGCAGTGCAGAGCAGCAGCGGTAGTGTGCGGCAGCGTACTACTCCTAGTGTGCTCTGCGCGGCCGGAGTCTAGTGGCGCGAGCCTGTCGGCGGGCGACGCGTGTCCCGTCGCCGGCTATGGCTGCGTCGTAGGTGCAGGTGGGTATCAGATGGCCATTAAAAGCCCCGCCTCCCTCGAGATCTGCCAGCAGTTAGCATTGATGCGAGTTACTAGTAGTAAAAGAACAATCTTTCTGTTGGTACGGCACCATTAAAGAAAGAAACTAGTAATCTCGTTATGTCATGCGGCGTCGAAACCATAGAACAAACAAAGAAGAGTAAACCGAACGATTGGATTTTTTAAATGACTCTGTCTGTCATGTTCTTCCTCTGAATTCGCACCTTTTTCATGAGTAGTAGCACGTATCTACCACGAGTCTCCTTCACTAAGCAAGGCAGAATTTAGCGCTTTGGATTTCCATGCAATTCAAAGAGTGAAATTCGGTTACCCATTCAAGAATGCAAAACAGAGAAAACGATAAAGTTTTTGGTTTCTGAAGAATGAAACCAAGTCCCCGTCTTTTTGCTTTTTTTGTGATGCGCAGTTGATTGGCTCAGAGGAATTGATAGGCTCGACGAAAATTCCCCACAATTACATGCCCAAGTAGCCATAGGAAGGGTGCAATTCTAGAAAAGACACAAACTTTGCGCACAACCTCGTCACTCCCCCCAAAAAAAAGTTCAGAAGAAAATTCCGCACAAGTGCCCTGAACTACTACCACTGCTTCCACTATTCCATTGAAATCAGAACACACAAACGAAACACACCCAACATCACGGATCAAAACTAAAACCAAGGGGAGGACAAAGATCGCAACCCAAACCAACCACCCTTACTTGTATCTCTCACGTGCCCCGGATCCGTGGCCTTCCCGCCGCTCGGCACCCGCCCCGCCGCGCCGCCACCTCGGTTCCCCCCAACCAGTTGGAGACGGAGGTCCTAGAGCAAGAAGAACCCGCAAGCACCTAGAGAAGGCTTCGCTTCGTTTCTTTTGTACTAGTGGAGTAGTTTGGGTTCTTGGCCACCACAACCAGGCAGCGACCGCGCCCTGCCGCTCAAACCATTTTTCCTTCGATACTAGTGTTACCACCGCAAAAACTCCGAATTTTTTTTAAACAATTATTTTTTAATTTCAAATTACAGTATCATAGCTGCTTTTTATTTTTTTTTATAGTTTTGATTATATGTCGCTCCACGGTTAGACAACTTATAACCGTCCAACAACTAGATCCTGTCGCTTAACGATTGGGCGACTAGGAGGCTGATCACACATCGGGGCAGACCCCCTCGATGTGTGCAGCTGCCCAGCTGCCCGAGCGTAGAGCTTATTTCGCTTCGACCGCTGAGAGAAAAGAGGGAAAGTGAGAAGAGAAAGAGAGGAAAAAAGGAGATGAGGAAAGAAAAGGAGGAGAAGAATAGAGGAGAGAGAGGAGAGGAGGAAACAAAAGGAGAGGAGGGAAGAGAGAGGAAGAGGAAGAGGAAGGGGAGGAGAGGAGGAAGAGGAGGGGAAGAGAGGAGAGGGAGGGGAAGAGAGGAGAAGGGATCTGCACATCAATAACAGTAAATTTTTTTGTATATTTATTTTTTTTAAATATGATAGGATAGCAACTGAAATAATTAAATTTGTAGTTTAGAAAGTAACGTCAATTTAGTTTTTAATAATTGTATTGTTGTTTAGATCGCTCTGATATGCATTTGAAAGTTCAGTTAATTTTGTTAGTTGCTTATAAATTGTAGAAACCCCGTAATAAGTTTTCTTAATTTTTAGAATAATTAATAGCCATCGAAAGATTTAAAACTGTTTGTGACGATTAGAATAACATGTGCCGATTTAAAATAGTACGCGACGATTTAAGATTACGCGTAGCAATTAAAATTGTACGTGACGATTTAAATAGCATTTGAGTAGTAAAAACCTGCAAATAACAAAAATAAATTTAGACATCCCACAGGGATGCCTTAGTATAATTAATTTAATTATTATTTAAGATTTACTTTATGTTATATCTGTAAGTAAATCATTATGAAAGTACTAATTACGAAAAAAGAATAGATACAAAGAGGAAAGAATTTAGTCTAGTGACCCTGAGACCTAAAATTATTTAGATAGGTAAATAATTATGTATGAACCAACGGGAAATTAAATAAGCATAATAGCATATGTGAAATTGGGAGAAAATTGATCATTTGCCACTTTGAAGAGTGAGCTTTGCAAAATAACCACTTTCAAAATTGGATTCGCAAAAATGCCATACAGTACATTTACATCTTGATTACCATACCATTTGAGCTATTTAACTCATTTAATATTTTTTTTTTCTAATTTTAGGGGTGGAAAAGATCTTTGTACCCTTGCTAAGTTTTGCACTGCATGGCTTGCTCGGTTGATTGCTTGGCTCGGCTGCCGGCGCGGACAGGGCGCTCCGTCGCGTGGCCAAGGAGGTTGCCCCCGGTGAGGTCAAAAGCTCTTTTGTAGCAAAAGCACATGCGTAGTTTGCTTCCTTCTTTAACGTTTCATTTAATTATGCAATTGGTTTCATCGTTTTGCAATGGAAGATGGTGTTTTGGGTCACGCTCCACCACTGTGCCTGGAGATGTGACGCTGAAGACAAATAGGCAAACAGCTATTCTATGTTGTAACAATACCAGATTGCTGCCTTGATATTACTTGAATGGTTAAATCTCAATATTCACTGCTATGCTACATGCAGATATCACATTGTTCGATGGTTAATAGATATTAATTTGTCAACTTCTTTTAAGCTATATCATCTTATGTGACCAAACAAAAGGCTGTAGAAGAGACGTGTTGTCTGAAATAATGCTGGCTACAAGGTCGGCTTTTATTTAACAAAGACAGGTCAACTGAACAAACTCCTTATGATAAAGCAATTTTGCGTGCTAGTTAATTTCAGAGAATTTGTGTAAGAGGAAATATGAATCACAAAATAATCCTATCTCTCGTACGGAGTATAAATGATACAATGCCACTTACTAGGAATGGGCAGAGAGGGGCACTAGATTTCATCCAGGAATCAAAGTTAGGACACATAATGCCATCGGAGACAGGACGGCAAGCAAGGGCCTTCCGCTCAAACGAAACGAAACCAGTAGGTGTAGAAGTAGTGACCCTCTCAAAATAGTGAACAAGACACCTCACTTTCTGCTCCTGGCTTTGCCTCGAATTGCAAGTCAGAGCCCTGTCGATCGATCAGTAAACCACAGAAGCATAATCAATCAACAAGAACAGTTAATCATTTTTTACCCCAACAAAAGAACTCGGCAGAATGGTATAAAAGATGGGAATCGCGGAATGGTGGTTCAGAACTCGGCGGAGTTGCCGCACGACGAGACCCGGAGCTCGCGCTGCCGGCGCCGGAACGACATGAGCCCGTCCGACACGATGCTGCCGCCGCAGTCGTCGCCGACGCCGCACTCGAGGCTGCTGCCGGTTAGGTCCGCGTCGTCCAGCTCGCCCCGCATGGCGCGGAGCGTTTTTCTCGCCATCTCGCCCCGGACGTCGCCGGGGGCAACCTCCTCGGCCACGCGACGGAGCGCCTTGTCCGCGCCGGCAGCCGAGCCAAGCAATCAACCGAGCAAGCCATGCAGTGCAAAACTTAGCAAGGGTCTTTTCCACCTCCTGAAATTAGAAAAAAATATTAAATGAGTTAAATGGCTCAAATGGCATGGTAATCAATAGGTAAATGTACTGTATGGCATTTTTGCGAAGCCAATTTTGAAAGTGGCAATTTTGCGAAGCCCACTCTTCAAAGTGGCAAATGATCAATTTTCTCGTGAAATTGGCTAGGAATGATTTGAAGAATTCCCAGAGGTATGCTATTGCTAACTAAACCAGTAATTGTGTTGTAATTGCACGTACCAGCACACCGTTGCCGTCGTCATCCATGAACCCCTACCTGCCATCGGCAAGGTAGCACACGTTGTTCGACCAGGGCCGGTTCGGCAGGTATGATAGTTGATTGCATGCTATAGCCCACACGGAAGGTACATTTTGTCTTTTAAGGTTTTTTGTGTCGATATATTGCATAAATAAACAATACCTGTCTTGTAGGTATGATGCATCGGGCAGGAGTTTGGCTACCCCCATGAGGATCTCCTGGTGGGTGTGAGCGACTTCCTCGCGGATGACCTGGTGGAGGTCCTTTCTGGGTCGCAGCTCAGCAGTGCACCAATTCCCATGCAGCCACAGGTGTAGTCCACCCCCAAGGCATTGGGAGCACGGGTCAGCAGGGCTCTTGACCATCTCACCCTATCTGGAGCTGACACCCCATACCGAGGAAGCCCAAACGGGGCTGTACGGGCGGCCACCGACTAGGGTGGGATGTGGTGATGACGGAGGAGGTGCTACGGGTGGTGTAGCTGGTGGTGAGTAGTAGGTCTTCCTCCTGCTTTGTGTATTTTTTTCGTTGTGTATGTTTTTTTTGCTTGTCTTCCTCCTTGTATAAATTCTCTATTACATCGCAATATCACTTACCTTTCTACTTGCTAATAGTTGCTACCTCAATCGCTCTCACAAAATTCTTCAAAAAATTTATCGCAATACAACAATATACGACGATCGCAAAATGTTATTGCAAGTCTAACAGATTTCGTACCATTCACATTATACGAAAATTAGAAACGGATCAATCGACATTGTCTACCCTTTTATTTCAAAAAATAAACAACTTACAAACAAGATGTGCTAAATGTATTACCTACAACAATTGTCATTTACCCTCACAATTATTTCTATCGGATTAATAAAATAATTATATTATTTTTTAAAATTGGCCTACCGTTGGGCAACACGTAGCCAAGTCGCTCAACGGTTGGGCGACTAGGTGTCTTGTTGCCCAATGGTTGGGCGACCTGGCCACGTGTCACCCAACGGTTGGATGACTAGCCCAAGTCGCCAAACCGTGGAGTGACATATGGTCAAAATTGTAAAAAAAGTGGTTATAATACTATAATTTAGAATTAAAAATGATTATTTAAAAAACTCTTACTGGTAGTTTTTTTTGAAAAACTTGCTTTTAGTTTTTTTGAAATACTTACTGCTAGTTTTTTACCATTTCTGGGAGGTACCAGTACCTCCTCACCAAATTACCTTTAAACTTTGGTATCTCCACCCTTAAACTCTTCATATCGCTTCATATCTTTTGATGCTAGCTCAATGAATGGATTGGTACCTCCTATATAGTATCTCCTCCTCCTTGACTGGTGATCGTGCCTTCTCCCCTCGTTTCACTAGTTTTCTGTGGGCTCATCTAGCTTCAGCAGGGGGTTTACCACGCTAACAGATGGGGGGTTTTGGGTTTATTGTCTATGTGGCCCTCTTTTGTGCACGAGTGTCTCTGCTCCAACCTTCTCTGGCCAGTGGTAGTTCGGTACACTGTTCTCTCTCTTTCTCTTTCTAGAATAAGTCTTCTTTACCTCTTCAAACTCTTGTGAAAGTCTAACTTTTAACCTCGAATCACAAAATTGGATGTTTTACAACTCTCAAGTATCAATACCGTTTATTTTACCCCCTGAGATGGATTGAAGCCACTTTTGCTCTAAGGTGGCATCAACGTGGTAGATATTTTGACATGTAAGATGGTTTTGGCTTTAGGGCTTTGACATGTAAGCAACCCAGTCAGCAAAGGGAGCAAATAAATAAAAAAATAGTGGGGCATACCCATTAGCCCTGATTCCTTCTTTTCCTTTTCTTCCTATTCTTCCTCCTCTTCTCTCTCTTTCCCTCAAACCCCATATCTACCTCATGGTCCTAAATCCTAATTCAACTGAGACCCAGTTAATCTTAGTGGAGTCAGCTCCACAAGCCCAAGGCTATGTTTTGATGTGGCGATTGGGCTCGAGGGCGGCGAGGGGTGTGAAGAGGCAGTGGCCGAGATAGCAGAGGTCACCTTGCACAGCGATGCCGTGCTTAGGCAGTAGAACGCCGATGATAGCATGAGCATGGCGCGTTCTCGATTGAGGCAAGGCATGTGGTGGAGTTCGACGAAGAGCAGGTCAAAGGTAGCCTACCATCAGTTGTGATGATTCGCGAGCGATGGCACTCATTGATTGTGAGGTACGGTGGCGATGATAGCTGGGCAAGAGCACGGTGGGGATCAGGAGGTTGAGGCTATCATGGTGACACGCCTAGCGATGCCAGAAGTGGCACAAAGCAACATTAGGAAAATTGGAGAAGAGATAGTACAAAATTGTGCATAAAATTCGACGAGCAACATTAGGTCGTCTCGAGCTTGGCCTTGACTAATTCTTACTGCCGCACCATCTCTAGAAACTAATTCGCATATAGTTATGCATTCAAACCAACCAATTAAGCCTTTGTTCCACCACCTCAGCCATCAATTGTGCCAACAAATTAACTAATTTGGCCTTGGTTTTTGCAGCAAGTGCAACAGTAGGTGGGGTGCCGCATCAAGCAGGAGCTTTGCGGGTGTCATGGAGCAGTCAATGATGGGGATCTCGATGACCGATGAGCTTGAGCCAGTGATGTGTGGTAGCAGCACTACGTTAGGATTTGGGGGCAGCGATGCGGATAGATTTGATGAAGGGCCACAAGAGATGGTTGATTGCCCCATGGCTGCTAGTGATAAGGCCTCGTGGCTGCTAAAGCCACGCCTGGCCTGGCTTGGCCTTGGGCATAGTGACAGATGGAATAGAGAGGATGATGGTTGGGAGAGAGAGAGAGAGGATGAGGAGGAATAATAATTGGTGAGTATGAGTGTATGACATGTCGGCCATATAAGGTGAGGAAGAATCACATGGATGTTGATGTGGAAGCCAAATCAGATACTTCTATCCATGTAGATGTCATGTCATCTAAAACTAACTTCAATGGCCTTTAGGGGTAAAATAAATAGTATTGATACTTGAGGGTTGTAAAACATCCAGTTTTACAGTTCGAGGTTGAAAAATTAGACTATCTTAAGAGTTCAGAGGGTAAAATAGACTTATTCCTTTTTTTAAGTCTTGAAGTCGGTACACCGTTCTATTCATTTGGAGTACATGGAACTGTACTTTCATGCAAGCATACATATGTAACATGTGACGAGAGATTATTATGGCCACTGACACATGGTTCCATGTATATATGGAAGGATGCATCTGAAGAATCTAGACTAACCATTATGACTTAATTGTATGTTTTCGTAATTAATGATAATCATAGTGTGACTAACATTTTTATGAGTTAATAAATTGGTAATATCCCATGATGATGAAGACTTTAGATGGCATCAGGAGTTAATCATCATCAAGTCAAGGTTCGAGATGAAGGGAGGCATCATGTGTTGATGAGTATCAAGTCAAGATTTCGAAGAGTAGATGATCATGAATTGATCATCAAGTTAAGAGAAGACTCGTCATATGTTGATGGAGGGTAAGTGAATGATATATCATGAGTTGATGCACATCAAAACAAGAATATGAACTTGAAGTGAATATGTTCATTATCAAGCTTCAAGAGGATGTATAAGACAAATGTATAACTAGGATAGACTAAGGATGTGTTTCTAGTCTTTTACATATCTTAGTATTTGATTGAAAGATTAGATTGCTATATAGATTACTGTACTAATAAGAGGGTACTTGTCTAGTAGTTTGAGTCTCATCATATATTGATAGCTCAATCCACTTTCTCTAGCTCTTCTTGGCATGATGCTTAGATTTGCGAATGTGTTTTACAAATAGTTGTGGCTCATGCATAATCCTTGTGATATATGACTTAGATTTGCGAACGTGTTTTGTAAATAGTCAAAGTCCATGTTCCCTAATCATGGCATGATGCTTAGATTTGCGAATGTATTTTGGAAATGGTTGAATCTCATGTATAATCCTTGTAGCATGTGACTTAGGTTTACGAATGTGTTTTACAAACGGGTTGAGTCCATATACCTTACCCTTGTGGCATGATTCTAAAGTATGCAAATATGTTTTGCAACTTATTATGAATCATATCTTGATCCTTCTGTGTATGATACTATAATTTACAAGTATGTTTTGCAAATTTGTTGAAGCATATGCAATCTTGTCTCTTCTGGAAAACATAAGGTAGTATGATCGGCTCTATGTGAGTGGTCGGACTGGCCTGTGGTATGATCGCTCTGTGCGTGGCGGTATAACCGGGGTGGTCTGACTGGCCATTAGTTGACGGTCAGGTCGGGTCATGGCTAGCAGTATGACCAGCTTCGTGTGAGCAGTTGGACTGAACTTGCGGTACTACTAGGCATTAGTTGCCGGTAGTTATCTTCCAAAGAACTCTATTTTGTCAGTCTTGGTCGAGCGATCAGATTGGCTAGTGTGATCTGACTGGCCCCTCTGAGGACGATTTGACCAGCTGAGGTAGTAATGACTAGTTTTTTAGCCGTTATGAGGAGAGTGGTAGTATTGACCATTTGCCTGTGGTAGTACCGTATTTCCTAGTTTTTTTTCTCTCAATGGCTAGTTTCTTGGTGTGAGATATAAATACTCCCTTGTGGCTGGCTGGGGAC
Organism: Dendrocalamus sinicus; assembly: GCA_036346575.1. NCBI lineage: Eukaryota > Viridiplantae > Streptophyta > Magnoliopsida > Poales > Poaceae > Dendrocalamus > Dendrocalamus sinicus. The sequence continues at coordinate 29,334,967 of CM070645.1, forward strand.
ACATTGTTGATGTGCTATTCTACATTCTTGAGCTAGTGTAAGCCTCTTTACTCAATTGTGCATGTATTGCACCTTGTGAGCAAGGAGAGAAATCTCTTGTTGTATGTGTTGTATCTAGATGTGGATTTAGTATCCACATTGAGTTTGTGCATTTGTTACATATCATGAGCATGAAGCAAGAAGCTTGACTTACTACTCTTGAAGGTTGCCAACTCCTAGACAACCTTAAAGGCATCATGTCTGGTGATCTTTATAAAGAAGCTTGTGAGAAGGCCTAGGGTTGTTGTGAAGGTTGGAGCTCACTTACCTAGAAGGGGAAAGAGTTACCACTAGTGGAAATTGAGATGATTGGCTTAATTCGTGGAACTAGTCCATTCATTTAGACTTACCTCAATGTGGACTAGGGGAGACCGGTCAGTCTCTGAACACCATGGTAAAAAGAAACTGTGTTCATTGTGGTTTGCTTTCTTGTACTCAATTTACATTCAAGCAATTTATGTTCCTAAAATTAAATTGATTGCTTGTCACCCTAGAATTCCAAACCTTGACATAGACTTAGGGTGTGTTGGTGTACTTAGATGAATCTAGTTGATTTATGCCTTAATTATGTAAAACCAATTTGATTTATGCTTCCGCATATGAACTCGGTTTTAGCCAAAAGTGATCTTTTAAAAGCATTAAGGCCATGCATACTCAAATCTAGTTGATATACACCCTGGTAAGGTTCTGTATTTTGATGGTATAAATTATGCATATTGGGATATTAGAATGTCTACATTTCTTAAGGCCATGCATACTCAAATATGGAGAATTGTTTATTAGGGCTTTGCTACTTTGATTGATCCGTTACATCCTATTCAAAGGGAAGAGCAAAACTCACAACGCGGTGCTCAAGCTTTAAATGCTCTCTTTAGTGCCTTGAATGAGGATGGGCTCAATAGAATGAGCAATCTTGAAAATGCTCATGATATTTGGACAACCCTTATGGAAATTCATGAGGGAACATCCTCGATTAAGGAAGCTAAATTGCATAGATTGAGGATCAAATGTGAGAACTTTACTATGTTGTCTCATGATAGTATCAATGAGATGTATACTAGGTTGAACAACATAGTAAATGAGCTCCAATGCCTATCTAAAACAATCTTGATATTGTGCATAAGATGCTTAGGGCTCTTCTAGAGAAATATGAGACATTGGCGACATTATTCCTTAACTCCTTTACCAACAATGATGCCTACTAGTCTTTTGGGAAATCTCATTACCAATGATATGTATAAGAAGGACAAAGAGGAGGTCAAGGAGATAGCCTCATCATCAAGTAAGAAAATTCATGCACTCAAAACCAAGCATGAGTTAAGTGATGATGAGGACAGGGTGTGTCAAAATGAAGACATTGATGAGGAAATGGCCACTCTCATGAACAAAAATGAAGAAAATCATGAAGAGACGTGGCTCACAAGGTGATGGCTCAAGAAGAAGCCCATCCTCCAAGACAAAGCACTACAAATCTATCAATTGGTTTGAATACCAAGAAAAGGGACACATTGCCTCAACGTGTCCAAACAAGAAGAAGGATGATGATGAGCCCAAGTCATCATCAAGAAAAAAAGAAGAATGGCAAAACAAGACACTTAGCCAGATTTGCCATCAAGGAAGATCCATCAACAACCTCAAACAACAATAAGGCTCTATCACTCTTTGGCATGTCCATGCATCATGACCAAAGGTAATAATGAGGTAAATGATGATGAGCACCTATTTACCCCCCCTCTAGTTGGCCCCCTTGACCTTATAGTATCTATAGATGACTTTCAGCCCATAACTACGGATTGAATGCCGCTTCTCTCCAAAGTCTCTTCCGTCTTTCATCTCAGGTGAGGTTGCACACCTCCACTACCACCTTCACAAGTCTTCTTCTTCATCTTCGATGAGCCTCTCTTCCTTGCCATCACCTTCAATTCATCCCTTGATATAACAAAAACAGCCTAAGCCCCACTAGGTCACTGCCCCCTTATAAGCAGCAGAGGGGGAAGGGTGCACCCAAAAACAAACCCTAGCAGCTACCCCCCTGTGGTGTCACTACCCTAGTTGCCTTGCATCATCGCCATGCCCTAGCCATCGCCCTGCTGCTGAGGGCTGTCGTAGCAAGAGTTTTAGCTACATGGTAAGTATTTTGGTTTCCACCACAGGGTTTTATGCTGCTGTGGCAAAGCCAACAAGGAAGGAAGAGGGAGAAGGAGGAAGAATAAGAAGGAGAAGAATAGGGCCAGCTAGGGAAAAAGGAGAAGGGAAAGTGAAGAAAAAGGGAAGAGAATGAGAAAGAAGGATTTCCATATCCATATTGGTTTCGTTGTGCTGACAAGTCTTTAGGTTGTAAGTAAAATCATCCTAGACCTTTTTTTCTCTATTTTAGGCCATGATAGATTGTTTTAGAGGTCATGGTAGTGCTGGTTGGTGAATAAGGGTAGAGTTTGGGGAGAGTTGTTGATGCCATTGTTCATTAAGGTTGTTGTCCTGTCTTGCATTTGGGTTTTGGGATAGTCACGTGTGTTTCTCAGCTTGTTCACATTAAAAGAATTGTAGGTAATGGTCTGGAGTTCTCGTAGAGTGTAAGAACATGGGATTTGGTCGAGGGGTTTAGAAATTATGGCTTTAGAAAAAACTATTGTCCAGAAATTGGACGCTACTAGACGCAGTCATGGAAAATTGCAATTTGAGCCTAGTAGATGGCTAAATTAAATAATGAGCATAACTAAAGAAAAGTATATAATTTTCTATAGATTCTATAAGTAGTATGGTTTGCTATGTTTGGGTAGGAAAATTAATATATTTGAAATTATTAAGCTGGTTGTCCAGCAAGATAACAGAATGGTCTTCGGAGTTAAAAAAGAAGGGGTAGATGGATTAAGTAGGGTTTGTGGACAACTAAGAAAATGTACAGAATTTTGTGTAGGTTCCAAAACATATATGGTTTTCCTTGTTAGTGTTTCTAAGTCGAGAGGTATGGTTTTCTTTACCAGGACAGCGGGGAAGGATTGTCTGGTGAAGGGGGATTTTGGTTTGGGAAGCGCGTATGAGCGACGTTGTTTATTTGATGTTTATGTATTGTTATATCATATTGTTGAGATTGAGTATTTGTAATATCATGATTTTCAGAGCCTTTTTGAAGCTTTTAAAAATAAAAATAGCCATTTGGATTTTTTGGAATTAATTAAAGCTTAAATGGAATTTTTATGAATTAAAAGGATTTAATATGACTAATCTAAACTGCAATTGTTGCTGAAAGTATTTTATTTGGGTTCCCTATGCTTCAATGAATTTTTTGGAATATTTCTGAGGTTATTTGCTATTTTCTAGAGCTCAATTGATTTTCTTCTAATTTCAAAAAATTAGAAACCCCCCAAAATACCTAAAAAAGCCTAATGGGCAGAAGCCTTTAGCCCTGGCCCATTTCTCCTGCCCAGCTTAGCCTGCCTCACCCACGCCTCACCACGTATTAGCCATCGGATGGTTTGCTTCTGTAGGACCGGACATGCAACAAAGGGGGGGTGAATGGTGCATTCAAATCCTCCTCAAGTATTCACTTAACCCTTTTCTCCAATAGCTACTGAGCTATGAAGACTAGGGTTGAAAACACACTCGAAATACTAGAGCAACAGAGAGACTACAGTAGAAAACTGACTGTGGTCGAAGACTGGCAATGTGGTCGTAAGTCTCAACAACGTGGTCGTAAGCTGACAGAGTGGTCGTCAATCCGACTACCAGACAGAAGTCCAACGTGATCGGTGATCGACTACCACACAAACAATACCGTAGTCGAAAACTAACCGTCCATTGGAAATCAACCCAGTCAGAAGTTCAACGTGGTCATAAATCAACTACTGAATAGAAGTCACTGTAGTCTATAATCACCAAGACTAAAACCAACACGATCGAAAATGAGTGCAGTCAGAACCTGACGTAGTCGTAGACAACATGATCGAATGCCAACCAGTGGTCAAATAATCAACATTGTCGTAATTAGTTAGCACCAGTTAGAAACGTGGTCGTAACCAACATGGTCGTAAGCCAATGAGATGGTTGAACAACCAACGTGGTCGAAACCAGACTACACCTCAAAAGATCAACGTGGTCATAAGCCAATAACATGGTCGAACAACCAACGTGGTCAAAACCAGACTGCAACTCAAAAGATCAACGTGGTCGTAAACCAACAGGTGGTAGAAGAACCAACGAGGTCGAAGGTCAATGAATGATCTGCAATCAACAATCGATTCAGCTCAAAAACTAGCTAGAGAAAGCAAGGATCCATGAGTGGTCTGAAACTCCATGCGCTAAGAAAAATCAAAGCCGTTGAAAGAATGAATGTGCTCGATACTACTGCAATGCCGTCTGGAACTTGACCATGGTCGAAACCAACATGATCGTAAAACTGATTGATGTTCCAGACCAAGATTTCACTAACTTCTGACTTCTTTAATTCAGACTCAAAAGAATAACAAGAAGAGGTCTGAACGAGATCAAAGCAAAAAGTGATATGGTTGGCGACTTAACCGTGGTTGATTCAGGAGGCGGTCGTAACAGTGAACGAAGAACAGAGGAAAGCATAGAACGCACGACCGCCAGATCCAAACTCCACAAACTTTTGATAAAGAGATCAACTAGCCATGAAACTTGGTACACAACATGTTTAAGATCTCAAGAGGTTGCTCTACTCTTTAATTAAAGACTTAGCAACCAAATCAAGAGCTTTCCAAAATTTCACCAAAAGCGCTCAAATCCGAAACTGAGAGTGAAAAGTCAATCAGACCTTGCTCATGGGAATAGAAAAGCCAAGATGGCTTGAAGTACGATTTCCCAACACATAGCAAGTCAGATCATCAACAAAATAGGGAAGACCATTCTCTCATATCAAGAAAGGAAAGACACGATCAAAGAATAGAGAAAACCAAGAACACAGATGAACAAGACCAAGCCAACTCAATACCAAACAGACAACAATACATAAATAGAAGATCCAAGATAGATGTATTGCTCTGATGATTGGTTTCACAGCCACTCCCCTTGGGAGGACCAAGCTCTAACCCTAGAGCCGCCACACACTCTCTAACCTAACAACCATGGAGGGAGGAAGAGCTACCTACCACTAGACCTACTCACGGTCTGCCTCAAGCCTCAACTAACTCTTACCCCCACTCCCCTTTTTATAGTCTCAGAAACGAACCCTAGACCTAATGGATCCAACCATTAGTCCACACCGGGGATAACCCATTAACCCCACCTAACACCGGGTTTTACTCATGCACGCTTCTCAAAGCAACTTCCATATGACCCCAATGACTTGTGGTCAAGCCTCTCATGTGTTTGGATCCCGCCGAACTGTCCTTGCTTGCAGACTACCCAAGTCACTTAGTGCACCACATCCTTTTCTCATGTATGACGGCACCCGACATCCTTGACCGTCTGGACCTCGACTCCTCCTTGAGTCTAGTCTCGGTCCACCTCACTGTTGCCCATCATGTCCTGCTCCAGTTCCTCGTCGTTCTAGCTTGCAACCACCTCACCAGCCTTGATCATCTTTGGCATCTTCCTGACCATTCTGGACCTCAACACCTCCCTTTGCCTAGCCCCGGTCCTCCTACGCCTCACCATGACCTAGCTCCGAAGTCCTGCAACCAACACAAACAAGCAAACCATCACATAGCACTGCACAATACACACGAATCATCAATTTGCATAATCAGAATGTATCCACGTGAACAATCTTAGCAAGCACTGGTCTAAAACAACTTATGAGTACTCTCAAGCACAATACTGAAGTACTCGTAGCCCATGACTTCCTACCAGAGGTAATATGGCCACTCAGCAAGTCATTACGACCATCACACTAGTTGCTACGACCATGAAACAGGTGCTACGACCATCGCTCATAGCGGCTATGACTTTAACGCACCTGGTCGCTACGACTTACGATCACACAGACATAGTGCTATGACCATAGACCATGGCCAGTAGGGGCTACGACCATTGACCACAGCCAGACAGAGCTACGACTATCAACCACGGCCAGACAGAGCTATGACTATTGACTACGGCCGGACAGAGCTACGACTATCGATCATTGCCAAACAGAGCTACGATTATCGATGATGAAGTCATCAAATCGACTGCCGACCACATAGTCGTAATACTAGCTGCTGTTCACAGAGTCGTAAAACTGGCTGCCAACTGCAAAGTCATAAAGCCTACTGCCAACCACATGGTCGTAAAGACTACTGCCGATCACAGAGACACACAACGTGGTCGTAAAGAGTAAGTCGTAAAAGCATTTATGACTACCAAGTCGTATCAGCATCTACAACCACCAAGTTGTAACGGCACCTACGACCACCTAGTCGTAACGGCGTCTACAACCACCAAGTCATAACGGCGCCTACGACCACCAAGTCGTAACGGCGCCTACGACCACCAAGTCATAACGGCGCCTACGACCATTTGTCGTAACTGCACCTACGACCACCTAGTCGTAATAGTGCCTACGACCACCAAGTCATAATGGCACCTACGACACCAAGTCGTAACAGCACCTACGACCACCAAGTTGTAGCACGAGTTGCTAATCACAAAGACAAGCACAGAGGTCGTAAAATCAGCAACCTTCAGCACAGAACTCAAAAACCAAACTCTAAAGCAGAGGTCAATTACTCATCACAACCATGGGTTAACCTCCACATGGTCTCACAGCTTCGACCGTTGGGTGAACGCCACATGTCAATCATCTGTGCCCTCATTGTGTGCATCATGGTCGTCCACCCCCTCCGTGCCTCTGGTCCATTGGGCCCACTTGTCAAGTGGGCCTTCTCTATCCTAGACTTCAGTCAGCTGTCTTTGCTCTAGACTCTTGGAGTCTGTGTCATCGTCATCATGGACTCGGTGTCCTGGTCCATCTCAGCCTCAACGTCCTAGTCATCCCCGTGTTGGACACCATGGCATCCACACCTATAAAAAATGGCCGCACCCACAAGTTCCATATCCCTAAGCCACCTCGCTACCACTGCCGTTGAGCTGCCCGTCTTCATTGTCCGCTGAGTCACATTGCCGTCGTATCCATCTCTGGCCGAGCCATGCCTCCGTCCTGCCGTTCGGTCCTCATGCCGTGCGTCACCGTCGTCTCATCATCGGTGAATCCTCACCACCGTGTCATCTCATCATCGTTGAGTCCTCGCCATCATGTCATCTCACCCTTTGGCAATTGTCGCTTTGGCCAGTAGCCGTCGTCCCCTTGGTTTGCGTGTCATGTGCCACTCCACCCACTTAAAGTGCCGCCCCGGTTCGCACGCCCCACCAACATCAGCGTCGATGTCACCCTGCACCACGCCCGCACATTGCTTCACCTTCTCCGTGGACTGGATTCATGTGTACCGTGCCTCTGACTGTTGGGTCCCACTTGTCAGTGTCCATTGTGCCTTAGACCTATAGGCTGAGCGTCGTCAGCAGCCGCGCAAGCATGCCACCTCAGCCCTAAATCCACATGTCCACTAGTGTCAGTCCACGTGGACGCCACGTTAGCACCCAAGCCATTCCCCATGCCACATGGCAGTGCCACATCACCTGCCACATGTCATGCCATGTCACCCTGCCACCTTAGCCCTAGTACCACTTGTTAATCCACGTGTCGTGGCACGTTAGCCCTAGAAGCCCAGACAGCTGCCACGTCAGTAGATGACATCATAACTCCTATTTTCCTTTAGAAAATAATTTGGCTGAAAAAGAAATTAGTTGCAGACAACATAATTAGGATTTTCCTTTAGAAAAATAATTCTAGTAAATTCTATTTTCCTTTTTCTTTAGATTTAAATCTTATGAGAGCTCGTTCTTCTCTGTCCTAGCTCCGATTGACTCGATTCTTTTTCCTAAGTTCATCTAAAATTGAGCTATATCTTTTGGTTGTAGTTTTGAAATTTTTGGAGTTCATTTGAGTTTTATTTAATTTTATTTATGCCTCATTCTTTTTCTCACTCATTAGATAACATCTTCGAAGGAGTTGAAGCAAGATCTAAGATCAAGAGTTGCTAATTGAGTAAGGCCAAGGCAAGTCATGTCCTTTGATCATGTTGAACCTATTGTTTTGAATCTATTATTTATTATTATATTTTAAATTATCGTGCATAGCTATTTTAGCATAAACCTTTGTACCTAGTAGCTATGGTCCAACTTGATTAATTCTACCTTAGTAATTTGAATGTTATGACTCCATTGTCACCATAGGATGGGTATTTATCTAGTGATACAATATTAGTATCCACATGCGTTGTACGTTTAATATGCTTAGCCATGCTTGTAGTATATTAGGCTCATTGTCACGTGTGGATTAATTAATTAATTTTGACTTAACAAGATACTGAATCATGGTGGTCAGCCACAGCTATAAAATTTGAGTGCCATGACATGGGTAGTGTCATTGGTGTCAGTTATACAAAATGATTTTCACTTGGATGAGTGATCGTGCAGTAAAGGGGGAAATGTTGTTAGCATTTCTAGGATATGGATGTCGCATGGGTAATATCCCAGGACTTAACTTTGTGTTCCATTGATATAAGCCTTATCATACAACCACATGTCTAGTCTGGGATGAACCTGGCTAATTAATTGGTGATGTTTAAATTTCGGTTTCGCCATCGGTATGTCAGGGTGTGTCGGTTAGGCATTTTCATGGGGAATAAGAGGGATCTGTTTGACTAGGTGGTCAGTCTACTTGATCATGAAATCTTAGTGGGTGAAACTGAGTTGAGATGAAACTTTGTAACAACCTTGCTATGATCTTCTTGGTCAGCATGCCCAAGGAAGCGTATTGCTCTAGTATCACTATGAGATGATCATATCATGTGGATAAAGTTGTACAACCTCTGCAGAGTATAAAACTATTTGAATAGTTGTGTCCCCGGTTATGGACAATGCTTGATGATTTCACACGAGGGGTAGATATTTCATAAAAACTTGGTTGGGATAAGTGTAGGAAGTGAATGGTTAGTTCACTAGTGGTTCATTACATGAATGGTTAGTTCACAGGTGGTTTATTGGGTGAATGGTCAGTTCACTTGTTGTTTAGTCAATTCCTTTGATTATTTGTTTATTATCATTTCCCAATGTTCGCTTTCAATCTATCTATTGTATTTACATTAAATTATTGCTTTATGCAAAGCAACCATTTAGCCATCATTTGGTAAGCCTTGCGTATTATATTGCACTTTTGTTACAAATGACTTACTAAGTATTCTATGTACTCACGGCTATATCCATACTTTCTTAGTTATAGAAGAACCATACCTGTCAGAGGTATGGGAATAAGGGTATTTCGATGACTTCTCAGAATAGGACTTCGCTCTCCAATCGATTGCCTTTAGGCATGTCGAATAGCCACTTTGTTTTCATTATGTTTCCACTACTAGTTCTGTTAAGCCCTTCCGGCTGTTAAAGTGTAATTTAGCCATAAGGTTGCAACTCTGGTAATTAATTAATATTTGAGTCTTTTCTTAGTTTAATCGTGAATATGGTTTAGTTTCCATCTATGTTTCTACTGTGTGCACCAGCATGATCCTGAACTAGTGCAGTATATACAGAGAGTCTGGATTTGCATATTCGAGTCACAACAGAGATGGTTTCAGAGCCATATCGACTGCAAGATGAAGCTCAAGTTAGAAAGGACAATTTAGCAAAGTTTTCAAAAATCTATTTTGTAAATCAAATCAACAAAATGAATATCAAGTAATTATCTATTCTTACCTCATTCTTAGGATTCTTACTCTTCGCCTTCTCTAGAATATTATTTTCAAAACTTAATTTGACTTCTTATCCCCATAATGTCCATAAATGTCTCGAGTGTCCCTTAATCAAAGAGGAGGTTTGCATGGAATACTTCAAGCTTTGTTGTGAAGTTTGGATCAAGAAAGCACGCAATATGTTTCAAGGCAAGATTGAAGATTAACGTGAAGAGTGGGAGCCATTAGATCTGAACCTTGTTATAGTTCAGAGAATTGTGTAAGTTGTTTTGCCTTTTCTTGCCATTGTGTTTAATGTGAGCTACAATTCTGCCTTGGTATTATGTTGCAGTCATGTCAAAGATTCTTTTTTGTGGAGTTTATTGTTTCTTTTGTTAGTCTTTTTGGCTAAGTGAGTGCTTTTGTTTAGGATTGCCATTTGTTTATCCCCCTTAGACGAGTTTACCTCTTACCTTTGCTATCCCTCTTTCCTTGGTAACTTTGGTGTTATCCTATTAGATGATTGATACCCAGAGAACAACTGGTTGCAATCAGATGCCTTTAGAACCTAGCAACAGTGCCACAAATCCATCAGCTCAGGGTCAGTAGTCAGCACCAATAGGATTGGATCTAACCACAAGTCAATTTTTGGCAGCTCAGACTCATCTCATGAATACCATGATGCAAAAATGAACCATATGATGAACCAACATAATCAAGTAGCTGTTGCACCTCATCCATCTCGTCCATCGTTGAGATTTGCAGAGTTTATGAGGACTAGACCACCTACTTATTCTAGTTCATCTGAGCTGTTGGAGGTAGATGATTGGATTCATTCCATGGAGAAGAAGCTGAATCTTGCCCAATGCACAAATTGGAAGAAAGTTCTCTATGCTACTCATCAGCTAAAAGGTGCTGCATTAGAGTGGTGGGAGGATTATTGCACCGCTCATGAGGATCAAGATAGCACCACTTGGGCAAATTTCACAGTGGCTTTTTGTCATGCACATATCCTAGATGGGGTGAGTGACTTGAAGAAGGAAGAATTTTATGAGCTTCAATAAGGGAACATATCAGTGAGTATCTCAGCAAGTTCACTCAATTATCACGCTATGCTCTGGAGGACATTGCCACAGATGATGCAAGCCAAAAGCGCTTCAAGAGAGGACTCAATCCAGGGTTGAAGGTTCAAGTTGTTGGCAATGCCTATGCTAGTTTCCAAAATATGGTAGATAAGGCCGTACTTATTGAAGAGTCTCACCATGAGATGGAGGAATCTCGTAAGAGGAAGATGATTCAATAGGGAGCTCAATTGCACCAGACATAAAGAATTAGATTCAACATGTACCAGCCAACTTGTGTACCTCAGTAGGCAGATTTCAGGACTCTAGCTCTAATGCCTTGTTAGGATATTTTAGGACCATGCCCTATCAATGTTAGGTATCAACCTCAGAGGAATGCAAGCCCTACAGCTTTGTCTACTTGTTACAAGTGCGAAGAGCTAGGTCATTTTGCTCGCAAGTGTCCATAGAAGTGTCAAACAATCACGCCGATTCCATTCAACCTTGGAAATACCCCTGCTAAGACTCCAGGAGCAAGCCATGGAGCACCATCAACTCAAGGCCGCCAGATATCTCAGATCATTGCAAGAGGAAGCCTGCACAACGTCATCTCTAACATCACACCTGGTAACCTATTTCTTTTAGTCAACACAAACCTCGGGGTCAAAATTCCATTTAAGAGGGTAGGTTTGTAACAACCTGATTGCCAGAGCCTTTTTGAAGCTTTTAAAATAAAAATAACTATTTGGATTTTTTGGAATTAATTAAAGCTTAATAGAATTTTTATGAATTAAAAGGATTTAATATGATTGATCTAAACTTCAATTGTTTCTAAAAGTATTTTATTTATGTTCCTTGTGCTTCAAGGCATTCTCTAGAATTTTTCGGAATTTTTCTGAGGTGATTTGCTATTTTCTAGAGCTCAATTAATTTTCTTCTAATTTCTAAAAAAATTAAAAAACACCCAAAATTCCTGAAAAAGCCTAGTGGGCCGAAGCCTTTAGCCCTGGCCTAGCCTAGCTTGCCTTGCCTGTGCCTCACCATGTGTTGTCCATTAGATGGTCCGGTTTAGCCATTGGGTGAATGCCACATGTCAGTCATCTATGGCCTTGCCATGTGCATCATGGCCGTCCACCCCCTTCATGCCTCTAGTCCACTGGGCCCACCTATCAGGCGGGCCTTCTCCATCCCAGACTTCGGCCAGCCATCTCTGCTTTGGACTCTTGGAGTCTGTGTCACTGCCACCATGGACTTGGTGTCTTGGTTCGTCCCGGCCTTGACGTTCGAGTCATCCCACGTCGGACACCTCAGCATCCATGCCTATAAAACCTGGCTGTGCCCTCGGGTTCTGCATCCCCGAGCCACCTCGTTGTCACCATCGTTGAGCTGCCTATCTTTATTGTCCACCGAGTTATGCCGCTGCCGTCTCCATCTCTGGCTGAGCCATGTCTCTGTCCCGCCGTTTGATCCTCGTGCTGTGCACCACCATCTCTCACCATCAGTGAGTCCTCGCCGCTATGTCATCTCGCCCCTCAGCCATCACCGATTTGGCTAGTAGCCGTTGTCCCCTCAGTTCATGCGCTATGCACCGCTTCGCCCGCCCAAAGCGTTGTCCTTGATTCACACACTGTGCGCCGCTCTGCCTGCCCAAAGCGCCGCCCTTGTTAGCGCGCCTTGCTAACATCAGTGTCGATGTCACCCCACACCACACCCTCACATTGCTTCATTTTCTCCATGGACTGGGTTCATGTGCACCATGCCTCTGACAGCTAGTGTCCACTGTGCCGTAGACCCATAGGCTGAGCCTCGTCAGCAGCCGTGCAAGCATGCCACCTCAGCCCTAAATCAATGTGTCCACCACGTGGATGCTATGTCAGCACCCGAGCCGTTCCTTATGCCACGTGTCAGCGCCACATCACCTATCATGTGTCATGCCATGCCACCCTGCCACCTCAGTCCTAGTGCCACTTGTCAGTCCACGTGTCATGCCACATCGGCCCTAGAAGCCCAGTGAGCCGCCACATCAGTAAATGATGTCATAATTCCTATTTTTCTTTAGAAAAATAATTTAGCTGAAAAAGATGCTAACATCATAATTAGTATTTTCCTTTAGAAAAATAATTCCAATAAATCCTATTTTTCCTTTTTTTTAGATTTAAATCTTCTGAGAGCCCGTTCTTCTCCGTCCTAGATCCAATGACCTGAATCTTTTTCTAAATTCATCTAAAATGGAGCTCTATCTTTTGATGTTCTTTTGAAGTTTTTGGAGTTTATTTGAATTTTATTTGATTTTATTTATGCCTCTTACGTTTTCTTTCTTGTTAGATAACGTCTTCGTAGGAGCTGAAGCAAGATCTGAAGATCAAGAGTTGTTAATTGAGCAAGGCTAAGGCAAGTCATGTCCTTTAATCATTTTAACCTATTATTTTGAATCTATTATTTATTATTTTATTTTAAATTATCATGCATTGTTATTTTAGCATAAACCTTTCTACTTGGTTACTATGTTCTAACTTGATTAATTCCACCTTGGTAATTTGAATGCTATGATTTCATTGTCACCATAGGATGGATATTTATTTAGTGATGCAACACTAGTATCCACATGAGTTGTACATTTAATATGCTTAGCCATGCTTTTAATATGTTGGGCTCATTATCACGTGTGGATTAATTAATTAATTTTGACTTAATGAGATTTTAAATCATGGTGGTCATCCATAGCTATAAAATTTGAGTGCCATGACATGGGTAGTGTCATTGGTGTTGGTTATACAAAATGGTTTTCACTTGGGTGAGTGATGATGCAATAAAGGGGGAAATATGGATAGCATATCCGGGATATGGATGTCTCGCCTGGGTAATATCTAAGAACTTAACTTTGTGTGTTATTGATCTGAGCCTTATCATACAACCACATGTCCAGTATGGGATGTACCTAGCTAATTAATTTGTGATGTTTCAATTTCAATTTCGCCATGGTATGTCGGGGGTGTCGGTTAGGTATTTCCACGGGGAATAAGAGGGATTTGTTCAACTAGGTGGTCAGCCTACTCGATCATGAAATCTTAGTGGGTGAAAATGAGTTGAGATGGAACTTTGTAATATCCTTGTTATGATCTTCTTGGTCAGCATGCCCAAGGAAGCGTGTTGCTTTAGTGTCACTATGAGATGATCATATCATGTGGGTAAGGTTGTGCAACCTCGGTGTTTCACACGAGGGGTAGATATTTCAAAAAAACATGGGTGGGATAAGTGTGGGAAATAAATGGTTAGTTCACTAGTGGTTCATTACGTGAATGATAGTATACTGGTGGTTTATTGGGTGAATAGTTAGTTCACTTATGGTTTAGTCAATTCCTTTGATTATTTATTTATTATCATTTTCCCAATGTTCACTTTGAATCTACCTATTTTATTTACATTATATTATTGCTTTATGCAAAGTAACCATTTAGCCATCATTTGGTAAGTCTTTCATATTATTTTTGTTGCAAATGACTTGGTAAGTACTTTATGTACTCACGGCTATATCCATACTTCCTCAATTTAAGAAGAAGAACCATACCAACCAGAGGTGTGTGAAGGAGGGTACTTCGATGACTTCTCGGAATAGGACTTCGCTCCCCAGTCAATTGCCTGTAGACATGTTGAATGGCCACTTCATTTTTGTTGTGTTTTTGCTGCTAGTTCTGTTAAGCCCTTTCAGCTGTTAAAGTGTAAGTAGGCCATAAGGTCGCAACTCAGATAATTAATTAATATTTGAGTCTTTTTCTTGGTTTAATCATGAATATGGTTGAGCTTCCATCTAAGTTTTCACTGTGTGCACTAGCGTGATTATGGACTAGTGCAGTATACACAGAAAGTCCAGATTTACTTATTCGGGTCTCAACAGTATTTACTATAGGAGGAGTAACTTCAGAGTTTGTGTCATCTTCACATCAATCTGTTCTATGTGGTTAAAAAGGCAAGTGTATGGTAGAACAATAGGTGGTTGTTTATTATCGTTTTAAGCAATTGAATTTACTTGCTATGCTATTTACATAATGAGTCTTGCTACATATGAAGTGCTTGATGAATATGGAAAGATGATGTCTATGATTATCCATATGGTGATTTGTGGTAATTGAGTAATGGAAATATTGCATTATGTGCATTCGCATCATGAAAAGAGAAAAACAAGCTAGGGCGGTGAGTAAGTCATATAGCTAGTCCAGAGTGCATGAGTCAGGCCAGTGAGAAAGCTATATGACTAATCTGGAGTGCTCTTGAGTAAGACCTATGTTGGTAGGGGCATCCACAGGATGGAGGTAGAGGGTGAACATCAACGGGTGTTCTCCCAGCTATACCGATATGAACTCCAAAGGTACATGTGGACATTGCATTGTATTGCTGCATTGCATTGCATTGTGGTTTGTTAATGATGATATTGTGGTAGATGTTGAATATCGTTGTGATGATCCTATTGTTGCATTGCATTGTGGTTTGTTGATGATAAAGAAAGGAGAACGATGCTATTGTTTTATTATGTACTTACCGAGTTTTGGACTCACTCTTGCTTATGATATTGTTTTAGGTGATGGATGAAGGTGACATGATGGGAAAGGAGTAGCATATGAATAGTTCATGTGCTAACTCTGACTCACTTCCCACATCTAGATTGTAGTCATTCATTAATAGTAATCTAGTTTATGCAAACTATGGCATTTGGTTAATAAGTTTCCTTTAGAACAAAAAGCTATTAGTGTGGTATCGACCAAATAAAGTAACATTGGTTAAACTTAGTAAATGGATTGTCCCTATTATTGCTATTGCTTCATTCAATAATAGTCCTTTTTATATTTACTATCAGTCATGTTTATGTCTAAATATTTAATTATGAGGTGGTGATCAATGTTTGAGATTGGAAGTTTGAGAAATATGTTTTAATTTGGGAAGAAGTGGAGAAAGTAGTGACATTTTGGACTCATGTCGGGCTGAGGTGTTATAGTTGGCATCAAGGTAGGCGTTAGGTCTGAATGGAATAAATTGATGACTTATCTATGTTAAACAACTAACAATTTGGCTTAGGTTAGTCAATAACTTAAAACAACTTGGCACACTGGTGCACAATAGGATGGGTGTTGTGACATGTGACACAATAGTGGGTACTTGGTACCCTTCCTCCCTTGAGGATGTGGAATTGCTAGAGCCAGAGAGCACTACATGTGTGTGTGTGTGTGTGTGAGAGCTAGTTAGGAAAATGAGTGAGCTTCTACCCTACTCATAACCCATTGGGGCTTTATATACATGAATGGGGAAGGATGGGAAATTTCCATCCCGCCCCTCAATAATTACAAGAGTGAGGGTATATTGATACATTGCTTTGTATATACAATACTATCCTAGTTGGCTTACCCTAAGGAACAATAGGCAATCCCAACGGCCCGAGGGGTTGGGCACCCCAACAACAGTACTCCGTTGACGGCTAGCTCGGAGGCCCAGAGGGGTGAGCTGATGCAACCAATTGCCCTAGCCCCTGAGGGGTTTGCATGCCCAACTCCACCTAGAATGGGTCCCACTATCATCGGTGAAATTGGAGCCGTCCTGTCAAGGTTGTACCTCCGAAGCAGGAGGCACATAGAGGCGAAGCCGTCAAGGTAGGGCCGTCCTACCGGGGTGATGCCTACAAGGCAGGTGGCGAAGTTTTGCAGTGAAGCCAAAACCATCCTATCAAGGTCATGCCTTTGAAGTAGGCGATGCATAGAGGCAAAGCCATCGAGGTGGGGCCACCTTGCCAAGGTGATGCCTATGATGCAGGCGGTGAAGTCCATGCGATCTGACCAATCGATGGTTAGACTAGCTCTGCTGAGGAGGTTGAACCGCCGCCCCATGGTTGAACAAGCTTCTCAATGACCGTCTTTTTGAAATTTGTTAGATGTTAATGCTTCATTTAAATCTTTATCAGTGTCTGCTATTGCTCTTGTTTATCGTGTGTCACAGTATTGGATCCCTAAATTTTATCTCACTAACCCCAGTATGTGAGACTGACATTTTCTGTTATGTGAGACCAGATATCGTGGGATGAAGAACATGTGCTTGGGTGAGTTCCTGTCTTTTTCATCATTGCTTGACTTGAATACTTGTTGATTCTTCACTCTCTTTGATGACTACAAGAGTTTCACCTTCTGGTTAGATCATGTGGAAAAGGTAATGTTGTCCTACAAGTGGTCTTGGAGTTCCTTTCTCAAATTGTTGATATTTTTGTTGGACCGAACTGACGACAAAGAGGGAGGGGTGAATGGAGCCTTTTAAAAATCACCCCGAGAATCCACTCAATTTCTCAACTCTCTGATAGCTATAAAAAGCTATGAAGAAGTAGATATAGATCTCACTGAAAATCAATAACGAGATTGCCGAGAAGCTGAAATGAAACGAAAACTGAAATAATCACTTATAGCAGACTACCAACTGGACACAAGCTGCAAGCTCAAACAAAGATAAAATAAAAAGGCAACAGCAGTTGAACCTCCTGTTATCTGCTGGCCTGATCCAAAGAACCCTCTAGTCTGACCGGTTGCCAAAGCAAAGTACGCATTCAGCAGAGCAAAACACATTGTAAAAGGAGCTGCTGGCCGAAATAGAGAAATGCAAGGACAAGGCAGTTCGGCAGAGCTGACACCAAACTAAAAATCCTTGCTGCCAAGAGAAAAGAAAAGGTAAAAGGAGCAGCAAAAAAAACTGTAGAGGAAGGACCTGCTGTCGGCACAAACAGAGAAATAAGTACCAACTGGAGAAGAATGGAGTGAATAATTAAGAGACTACAAAGTGCCACCCATCACATGGAGTACTTCTCCTCTTAATCTGGTTCTACAGTACTTGAGACAAAACCATCAAAGCAATACTAGAGTGCTTTACACGCCAACAAAAAGGAATAAAGGACCAGTGAGATATCATGTGATGGACCATAATTTTCACGTTTAGTTCCTCTTTAGATTTCTTAACAGAGATCGGCCAAAGAGATAGACGCACAGCCTCTAATCCAAAAGAACTAGCAGCTGAACTAAAGAGAATGACGAACATACTGCAGCCGAGAAACCCAAAACAATTTCATTTGAGAACAAAGCTGCCGAATGGATGGCTTGCCATTGATTACCGAAAAAGACAAGACAAAAAAAAACTGAGAAGAAAAAAATAGCTACGGCCAAAATGATTAGGAGGCAAACTGGCCGCAAGGATCACTCACGTGCTATTCTCGGGTGAGCTTCTGGCCGCAAGGACCACATATGCTGCAGCTCAAACACAAACACTTGAGAACAAAGACTAAAACAAGCCCAAACACTCAAGAACTGAAAAACTAACTCATCTCAAACAAAGGAAAGACATCAACACATTTCAACAAGGCATGCTTTAATAGATAGGCAGAGAGATGAATGATTAAATATGTGTTCTTACAACACTCTCATTTTCATCCTCTCATTTCATTACATGGAGAGAACCAAATGAAACCCTAACTCTTACACCCCACTCTCTCAATTTCAGCACAACCTCTCCCTCTCCTTTTATAGCCTCCCACTAATGGGTTTGCACATGCTTTATGTTGGATTATGTGGGCCAAGCCCATATAATAAGAATAATTCCTATTAAATCTCAAAGGCCCACTCATGCAAAGGAGGCATACATGAGACCTTTAGTACCACATTGCTAGTTCTAGGAGAGGAAGACCACCTTAAAAGGGATGGTGCACTCCTAGCCACTTGAGGCATGTGTGGGAGAGAACTAGAGGATAACACGCGCGCGCTCGCTCGCCTCGCCGGGCCGGGCGGGCCGGGCTGGGCGCGCGCGCGCGCGCGCACGGCACTGCGTGAATGGTCCGCCAAAATCCGCTCCAGTGCTTGCGCAGACGCGCTTCCTTTGCGCTTTATCTTTTGTCGTTTTGAGTGGCGGTGAATCCGGATCGGTTACGCAACTAATCCGGTTGATTCTGAGTTATGGAGAACATGCAGCGTCTTGATCACGCGCCCCGGTTTTCTATAAATACGAGTCGCCGCCTCCATACTGTGACTATGCGAAAATCAATCTAGGTTTTGCCTCCTCCATCCATTGTGCTGCGCCGTCCCACGTAGTCTACTCCGTCCCGCCCGCCGCGTGCACCGCTCGTTCGGGAGAGCAGTCTCCGAACCGCCGCCTTCAAGTCCCGCACTAGGAGAGGCGAATAAGGTTTTGGGAAGCGCTCGCGCGATCGCCGCTGTAGCTCGCTCGTCTTCCTCGCTGCTCGCTTCGCGATCGCCATCGACTTCGTGTCATCCTCACCGCGCTCGCGGCGCCTACATCGGCAAACCGATCGAACAGAACCATCGACGCAATGCGGTCATGTTCTCCGATAGATCTGTTCATGTACGCTTCGATTTACATGTCTAGATCTTTTATGCCCGTGATGGTTCGTTATTTTGCGTGCATGATGTCATGATTTATTTATGGAATAAATTAAACCTACATGTGCTTATATATTCAACAATCCAAAACCTTATTGTAGGCATTGTGGTTTTACTATGGCTGGATTTGCCGATGCATCGAGGCCGGATAAATTCTCCTGTGCACTTTAAGAGATGGCGATCGGGGTCACTCGTGGCTTATCGCTATGAATGTATTCGGGTTAGTAATGGCAAGCTCAAGGTGTTCTTGATGATGAAAAGCGAAAGAATTCGAGATCGCCACTACTCTCTTTGTTGGATGCATTCTTAGTGTTCTTCTTGACCGTCATGCGAGGTGTATATGCACATGACAGACGCGAAGGAGTTATGGGATGCATCGAATTCCAAATACGGTGCTATCGATGCCAGCAATGACATGTATGTCATGGAGCAATTTCATGACTACAAGATGGTTGATAACCGCTCAGTAGTAGATCGGCTCATGAGATACGTGCCATTGCCAAGGAACTCGAACTCTGAAGTGTGCCTTACCCGACAAGTTTGTGGTGGATGTATTATTGTGAAATTACCTTCTTCATGGAGGAATTTTGAAACAAGACTCAAACACAAGAGACAAGAGTACTGTTGAGAATCTGATTGGGTCTCTTGAAATTGAGGAGAAAGCTCGGGAAAAGGACGCTGTGTCTAAGGGTGATGGAGGCGATCTAGTGCCAATGTGGTACGAAACCCTCAAACAAGAACAAAGGGAAATTTGTTAAAACCCAACAGACAACCAACTTCAAGAAGAAGAAGAACAACAACAATCGGGATGATAGAACTTGCTTTGTGTGCGGTGAGCCTGGTCACATGGCCAAGAAGTGCCCACAACGCAAAGGAAAGAAGGCACTGCAGATGGACTTCTAAGTCCATCAACGTGACCATTGGCAAGACCGAGATGGGACTGGTATGGTAATTTACCTCATCGTTCTTTCGCTTAGTCAATCTACCAATTGGTGGATTGATACAGAGCTAATGTACATGTGTGTGCTGATATTTTGTTGTTTTCTTCTTATCAGTCGCCCGAGATTCCTCCGTCCTAATGGGGAATGGGTCACATGCTACTGCTCATGGTGTTGGCACGGTAGATCTGAAGTTTACTGGGAAAGATCGTGCACCAAGAACGTGCAGCATGTCCCTTCTATAGACAAGAATCTCGTTAGTGGCTCCCGTTTATGTAGAGACGGGCTTAAGTTGGTATTTGAGTCTAATAAAGTAGTCGTGTCTAAACATGAACATTTTATTGGTAAAGGCTATGAGTGCGGAGGCTTGTTCCGCTTTTCCTTTCAGATTTCTGCAATAAGACTCAGAAACCATATTTGTGGCAGTGTGGATGATGAGGCTAATGTTTGGCACTCACGTCTATGTCATATTAATTTTGGTTTGATGTCTCGGCTTTCCAGTAAGAATTTAATTCCAAACGTTTCCATCACCAAAGGTTCTAAATGTCATAGCTGTGTGCAATCAAAGCAACCTCGTAAGCCTCACAAGGCTGCCGAGGAGAGAAACTTGGCACCACTAGAACTCCTGCATTCAGATCTTTCTGAGATGAATGGCGTGTTGACGAAGGGTGGAAAACGATATTTCATGACATTGATTGATGATGCAACTAGGTTCTGTTATGTGTATTTATTGAAAACGAAAGATGAGGCTTTAGACTATTTTAAAATCTATAAGGCAGAAGTTGAAAACCAATTAAACAGAAAGATAAAAAGACTTAGGTCAGATCGTGGTGGAGAGTATTTCTCAAATGAATTTGACTTATTTTGTGAGGAACATGGCATTATACATGAGAGGACGCCTCCTTATTGTTGGTGATATGCCCTAGAGGCAACATGGAGATGTTGAATATATCACATACTATGTTTATGATACATTGCTTTGTTCCTTGAAATAGACATTATCATTATTGATCAATGAGTATGTGACTTATTCATGAGACTCTTAATGCCAAAATGTTGCTATTTCTAAATGATCCCTGATCATATATCATATGAGGAACAAATATGATTCAAAGATCAGCATATGTATTGATTGATGATCATGTCTCATGGATCATGGTATGGAGATACCAAATCAATAATATGGACATGTGTTAGTGAACATATGTTGGATAGACCCGCCATGAGACACTGCAGAGATTCCATGTGTCATTAGTTGGTCTCAAGTAGTGTTTATGTAGAATCCTTAGACTTGAGATCATCATGGTTCCCAATATGCGTAGTAGCCTATTTTGGGACTACTAACCACTACTCCGTGAATGGGTAGTCATAAAAGTAGTCTTCGGGTTTGCTATGAAACATGTAGTGGGATGTGAATGATCAAGATAGAATTTGCCCCTCCTTATGGGAGAGATATCTCGGGCCCTCGATGTAATGGATTATGAAAGTGCATGGCCATGCCAATGTGATTGAGGAGTCAATCACAAGTTTATAATCTATCACGGAATCGAGAGAGTGATTGAGCTATTAAGAGGATGACACAGTCTCGCCTTGAGCTTAATCTATATCGTGAGGCAAAGGGATTCGTACATGAGAACATTACGAGTTCAAATGATATGATCTTTACGTATACTTTGGGGTTAATATGTCTTGCTAGAGGCCGCTATTAACAGGGTGACCGGAAAGGTGTTTCCGGTCGCGACCAAGTATACGTGAACCTGCTGTCGCACACTTAACGGGTTGGAACACTAATTCGAATGTGATTCGGATGTGGGCTCAATTCGGATAGAGATCCGGATAGACTCCTATTGGGCCTCGGTCCACGAGGCCCAAGTGAGGAGGTCTATATATTTGGAGGCGGGGCTGAGGATGTACGCTCTGTTCCTCCCGAGCAAAACCCTAGCCGCCACCTCCCGAGCCAAACCCTAGCCGCCGCGAGTGCCGGTACACTCGCGATCGGCGCCCACCCCGGGACGTGTGGATACCGGTGGAGGCGCTGCTCGTTGCGGCGTTGATCGGCATCAACAAACTACGATTGGATCCGCTCGTGGTGTGGTTGATCGCGTGGAGGAGACGATCTGTCGGGACGATCGGCTACTTCCACTACTATCTCGACGCGTGGTTGGATCGGCTTCTCCAACTCTTCTTCACTCACTGCGCTGCGCCTAGTGGTAACGATCTATGATCCCTCCTTAGCATGATGTCCGGTGTGCGCGGTAGAAATTTTTATTTTCGCTATCGTAGCCTACGCGCGTCCTTCCGATGGTATCGAGCCATCTTGCTTAGTTTGCGATCGGATCAGCGCATATGATGATATGCGGTTGTAGTAGATCGGATCTATTACGCTCTAGATCAGTCGGTTCATGTGATGAATCGATGGTAGCACGGGTTGATGAGATCAATCGGTGAATAGGGGTTGGATGAGGCACAGATTGTATCACTACTAGTGTCCTAGAGATTGTCTCGGATCGGCATAAGGTGGTTATGTCGAATACTAGTAGGATACGAATCTGATAGCCTCGGGCCAGTGGGAATACTAGTGCCCTAGAGATTGTCTCGGATCGGCATAAGGTGGTTATGCCGAATACTAGTAGGTTACGGATCTGATGGCCTCGGCCCAGTGGAAAAACTAGCATCCTAGAGAATGTCTCGGATCGGCATAAGGTGGTTGTACCCGCCTTGTATAGCGTCATGGGTTCACATCGTTAGGTAGAATACGATTCTACGTCTAACTTGTTTTTGCAGAGAATGATGTGAATGGTATGGCCCTATATCTTATTGGAATGTATGAGATGTATGTGATGCATGTAACATTCGTTCATGGCCTGCGTGTCATGATTATTTCAGCTATTGTTAGCTGTCTATATTGTATTTAACGACCTATGTGTCGACCTTAATGCTTGAATCTATCTTTGTAATCTTCAATTTCTAGCTATTATAGGTAGTAGCCTAGTTTTGAGGTTACAAGCTTTCAAGCATGGTGGCCTAAAGGAGTAATGTGGAGGATGGAGATCGTCTACACCTACATGGAGATGGAGATCACCATTTTTTGGGCCATACTACTTCACAGTTAAATGTGTTTAGCTGTGATATTATCTATCTTATTCTTATGCAATGTTTTTGTGATATGTTGCTTTGGTAGGATAGAATCCCTCATAAAATTAGGTGTTCATGCCCTTCCATATGTTGCACCAAAAGATAATGATCACCGCATGGTAGGTCTACCAAAGTAGAGTGCCGTCGATTATCATCATTATTTGGGGTAGATGTCGGACATCTACATGCGGAAGCATTTGGTTTACTTAACAAGGTTATCAAAACAGTTTTGGACCTTGAGGCATAGGTTGGGGCCGGGGCATATTGATGTCACCCAACAAGCAAGAGTCACATAGAGATGTGATTAGCAAGGTGTTGCTTACCCATGTCACTAGTTTTCTAGCCGTGATGCCAAAGCTCACTAGGAATTTGTGAAATGAGGATCTTGACCCACTATGTGACTTAGAGGAGTTTTGTTGCAAAACACATAGTGGGAGTCTTTTGTTAAATAGTTTAATAAAAGATGAACATAAACATAGTGCTAAACTTTGCATATTCTTTGTTGTAGATCATGTCAACTAATGCCGCATCCAGTTCTTTTAATTTGCGATCTATTCTTGAGAAAGAAAACTCAATGGAACGAACTTTATGGATTGGTATCGCAACTTGAGAATTGTTCTCAAGCAAGAGCGCAAGGAGTATGTCCTTGAGTCTCATTATCCCGATGACTTGCTGATAATGCTATCTGCGGTCGCACGAAGAGCTTATGAGAAGCAAACGAATGATTACCTTGATGTGAGTCGTCTCATGCTTGCCACAATGTCCTCTCGAGCTTGAAGCAATATGAGAACACAGATGCCTACAATATCATTGTGGGGTTGCGTGGTATGTTTGAGAACCAAGCAAGGGTGAGAGGTTCAACACTTCAAAGTCCTTGTTTGCGTGCGAGCTTGCGTATGGAATCCCGTCACCCTCATGTGATTAAGATGATTGGCTACATTGAGAGTCCGGAAAAGCTTGGTTTTCCCTTAGCCAAGAGTTGGCTACGATGTGATTCTCCGCCGCTCCCGAGCTTTGAGCCATTCATATTGAACTATCACATGAACAACATGGATAAGACCTTGGCGAGTTGCATGGGATGCTAAAAGCTGCCGAGGAAAGCATTAAGAAAAGCAGCAATCATGTGATGATGATGCAGAAAGGCAAGGGCAAGCCCAATGTCAAGAAAGGCGCGGTCAAAGAGTTAGCTCCCGATGAGATCGCGAGCGCTTCTAAGGCCAAGCAAGTCAAGAAGGGCGCTGCTCTAATGCGATTGTTACTACTGTAAGCAATCATGTCATTGGAAAGGAACCGCCCAAAGTACTTGGAGGATCTTGAGAAGAAGAAGGAAGTACGACTTCCTCTCCGTATAAATGTTATAGAGATCAATCTTGCTACTTCATCCACCGATTCTTGGGTATTTGATACCGGATCGGTTGCTCACCTTGCAAATCGTTGCGGGGCTAAGAAGAAGTAGAAGTTTGAGGAGGAGTGAAGTGGATCTTCGCGTTGGCAATGGAGCAAAAGTTGCTGCGGTCATTGTTGGCACCATGCCATTGTCTTTACCTTCGTGATTAGTTTTGGAATTGAATAATTGTTATTGTGTTCCATCTCTTTCCAAGAACATTATTTCGCTTCATGTTTGCAAGCGTAAGGTTATGACTTTAGATCTGTGAACAATGGTTGTTCTCTTTATTTCAAAGATATGTTCTATTGTCATACTCCATTGGTGAATGGGTTATATGTTCTTACTCTTGAAGAGTCACCGGTCTATAACATTAATGCAAAGAGGCAACGTCAATGATTTAAATCCCACGCTTATTTGGCATCGCCGCTAGGTCACATAAATGAGAAACGCATGGAGAAGCTCCATAGAGATGGTATTCTGCACTCATTTGATTTTGAATTATTTGAGACATGCGAATCTTGTTTACTTGGCAAGATGACAAAGGCACCTTTCACCGGTCAAGGTGAACGGGCAAGTGACTTATTGGCACTCGTACATTCGATGTATGTGGACCAATGAGCTCAATAGCCGAGGGGTTTTCAGATTTCATAACTTTTATCGATGACTTTAGTAGATATGGGTATATCTACCGATGAAGATAAGTCTGAATCCTTTGAAAAGTTCAAAGAATTCCAAAATGAAGTGCAAAATCATTTAGGCAAGACAATCAAGTTTCTACGATCCGATCGTGGAGGCGAGTATTTGAGCCATGAGTTTGGCAATCATCTCAAGGATTGTGGAATTGTTCCACAATTGACTCCGCCAGAACACCTCAATGGAATGGGGTATCTGAACGAGAAATCGCACCTTATTAGATATGGTGCGCTCCATGATGAGCCAAAGTGATCTTCCGTTGTCTTTTTGGGGTACACTCTTGAAACAAATTGCTTTCACACTAAACAGGGTTCCATCAAAATCAGTGAGAAAAGACACCATATGAGATGTGGACAGACAACGCCCTAGCTTGTCTTTTCTTAAGATTTGGGGATGTGAGGCTTATGTAAAACGCTTACAACTGATAAGCTCACCCCTAAATCTGATAAATGCTTCTTTATCTGTATCCTAAGGAAACAAAAGGATATTACTTCTATAATCAAGGAGAAGGCAAAGTGTTTGTCGCTCTGCATGGTGTCTTCTTAGAGAAAGAGTTTCTCTCAAGAAGGGATAGTGGGAGCACGTGCAACTTGAAGAAATTCGAGAAACACTGAAAACGTTTCAGCTCCTACTGTAACCACAACAGATGAACAAACTGTTGAAGAACTCATTGTGGACACACCGGCACCACGTAGGTCGAGAGGTCACGTCGTGCACCGAGAGGTACATGTTCTTGACTACTCAACAACGGGACATATTGTTGTTAGACAACGATGAGCCTAAGACCTATGAAGAAGCGATGGTGGGACCAGACTCGAGAAATGGCTTGAAGCCATGAGATCCAAATTGAATCCATGCACAAGAATCAAGTTTGGAACTTGGTTGATCCACCGATGGTGTTAAAACCATTGAGTGCAAATGGATTTTCAAGAAAAGATAGACATAGATGGAAATGTTCACATCTATAAAGCGCGACAGGCCAAAGGTTTCAAACAAATTCAAGGTGTTGATTATGATGAAACTTTTCGCCTGTCGCAATGCTAAAGTCTATTCGGATCATTCTAGCGATTGCTGCATATTTCGACTATGAAATATGGCAAATGGATGTCAAAACAGCTTTCCTTAATGGAAATCTGAGTGAGGATGTGTACATGACACAACCCACGGGTTTTGTCGATCCGCAATCACCGAAAGATATGCAAGCTGCAAAGATCCATTTATGGATTAAAGCAGCATCTCGAGTTGGAACATTCATTTTGATGAAGTAATCAAAGGGTTTGGTTTCATCAAGAACGAAGAAGAGCCTTGTGTTTACAAAAGGCTAGTGGGAGCACACTCGTGTTTCGGTCTTATATGTGGATGACATATTACTGATCGGAAATGACATTCCTATGCTCGAATCATTAAGTCTTCATTGAAAAATAGTTTCTCTATGAAAGACTTAGGAGATGCGCATATATTCTGGGCATCAAGATCTATAGGATAGATCAAGAAGGCTAATTGGATTAAGCCAAGATACGTACATTGACAAGGTATTGAAAAGGTTCAACATGCAGATTCCAAGAAAGGCTTCCTACCTATGTCACATGGTATAAATCTTAGCAAGAGTCGTGTCCTAGTACACCGATGAGCGGGATAAAATGAATGCGATTCCATATGCTTCGCTATGGGATCCATTATGTATGCCATGCTTTGTACACGCCCGATGTCTCGTATGCTTTAAGTGCTACAAGTAGATACCACAGATCCAGTGAAAGTCACCGGATTGCCGTAAAGAACATCTTGAAGTACTTGAGAAGAACTAAAGATGTGTTCCTCGTCTATGGGGGTGAGGAAGAGCTCGTTGTAAATGGTTACACCGATGCTAGCTTCCAAACCGACAAAGATGATTTTAGATCGCAACTGATTTGTGTTCTGCTGAATGGCGGTGCGGTGAGCTGGAAGAGTTCCAAGCAGAGACGGTTGCTGATTCTATAACGTAGCCGAGTACATAGCAGCTTCAAAAGCCGCTAAAGAGGTCGTTTGGATCAAGAAATTTGTTTCGAGCTTGGTGTGGTGGCTAGTGCCTCCACCCAATGGACCTCATCAGTGACAATAGTGGGGCCATTGCGCAAGCCAAGGAGCCTAGATCGCACTAAAAGTCCAAGCACATTCTACGGCGATTTCATCTCATCCGCGAGATTGTGGAGAGAGGCGATGTGAAGATATGCAAAGTACAAACGGATTTGAACATTGCAGATCCGTTGACAAAGCCGCTTCCCCCAAAGCATGAGGCTCACACTAGGGCAATGGGTATTAGATACCTACATGGTTGACTCTAGTGCAAGTGGGAGATCATTGGTGATATGCCCTAGAGGCAACATGGAGATGTTGAATATATCACATACTATGTTTATGATACATTGCTTTGTTCCTTGAAATAGACATTATCATTATTGATCAATGAGTATGTGACTTATTCATGAGACTCTTAATGCCAAAATGTTGCTATTTCTAAATGATCCCCGATCATATATCATATGAGGAACAAATATGATTCAAAGATCAGCATATGTATTGATTGATGATCATGTCTCATGGATCATGGTATGGAGATACCAAATCAATAATATGGACATGTGTTAGTGAACATATGTTGGATAGACCCGCCATGAGACACTGCAGAGATTCCATGTGTCATTAGTTGGTCTCAAGTAGTGTTTATGTAGAATCCTTAGACTTGAGATCATCATGGTTCCCAATATGCGTAGTAGCCTATTTTGGGACTACTAACCACTACTCCGTGAATCGGGTAGTCATAAAAGTAGTCTTCGGGTTTGCTATGAAACATGTAGTGGGATGTGAATGATCAAGATAGAATTTGCCCTCCTTATGGGAGAGATATCTCTGGCCCTCGATGTAATGGATTATGAAAGTGCATGGCCATGCCAATGTGATTGAGGAGTCAATCACAAGTTTATAATCTATCACGGAATCGAGAGAGTGATTGAGCTATTAAGAGGATGACACAGTCTCGCCTTGAGCTTAATCTATATCGTGAGGCAAAGGGATTCGTACATGAGAACATTACAGTTCAGCCGATATGATCTTTACGTATACTTTGGGGTTAATATGTCTTGCTAGAGGCCGCTATTAACAGGGTGACCGGAAAGGTGTTTCCGGTCGCGACCAAGCATACGTGAACCTGCTGTCGCACACTTAACGGTTGGAACACTAATTCGAATGTGATTCGGATGTGGGCTCAATTCGGATAGAGATCCGGATAGACTCCTATTGGGCCTCGGTCCACGAGGCCCAAGTGAGGAGGTCTATATATTTGGAGGCGGGGTGAGGATGTACGCTCGCTCCTCCCGAGCAAAACCCTAGCCGCCACCTCCCGAGCCAAACCCTATCCGCTCGCGAGTGCCGGTACACTCGCGATCGGCGTTCCACCGGGACGTGTGGATACCGGTGGAGGCGCTGCTCGTTGCGGCGTTGATCGGCATCAACAAACTACAGATTGGATCTGCTCGTGGTGTGGTTGATCGCGTGGAGGAGACGATCTGTTCGGGACGATCGGCTACTTCCACTACTACCTCGACGCGCGTGGTTGGATCGGCTTCTCCAACTCTTCTTCACGCACGCTGGCCTAGTGGTAACGATCTATGATCCCTCCTTAGCATGATGTCCTGGTGTGCGCGGTAGAAATTTTTTATTTTCTGCTATCGTAGCCTACGCGCGTTCCTTCACTTATTCCCCCGAGTCAAATGGGATTGCCGAAAGGAAAAACCGCACGTTGACTGACTTGGTGAATGCAATGTTAGACACTGCGGGCTTACCTAAGGCATGGTGGGGGGAGGCTTTGCTAACATCTAATCATGTATTAAATAGAGTTCCTAACAGAAATAAGGACAAAACACCATACGAGGTATGGATTGGGAGAAAACCAGCACTTTCTTACTTGCGTACATGGGGGTGCTTGGCGAAAGTTAATGTGCCAATAACTAAGAAACGCAAGCTTGGACCTAAAACTGTGGATTGTGTCTTTCTGGGATATGCTAATCATAGCATTACCTATAGATTTTTGATAGTTAAAACTGAGGTACCTGACATGCATGTTGGTACAATTATGGAGTCTCGAGATGCAACATTCTTTGAGAATATTTTTCCAATGAAGGATACACATAACACTACTAGTCAACCTTCTGAAATAATTCCTAGTTCAATCACACCACCTGAACCTTTTGAACATACACATGAACTTGTCCATGAGGAGGATGACAGTGGAGCTCCTAAAAGGAGCAAGAGACAAAGGATACCCAAATCCTTTGGTGATGATTTCACTGTGTACCTTGTGTACGACACTCCCAAGTCTATTTCAGAAGCGTATGCATCTACCGATGCAGACTATTGGAAGGAGGTCATCCGTAGTGAAATGGATTCTATTATCGCTAATGGCACCGGGAGATGACAGATAGACCTTATGGGTGCAAACCTGTAGGATGCAAGTGGGTGTTCAAAAAGAAGCTTAAGCCTGATGGTACCATTGAAAAGTACAAGGCTCGGCTTGTTGCCAAGGGCTATACTCAGAAAGAAGGCGAAGATTTCTTTGACACTTACTCACCTGTTGCTAGACTGACCACAATACGAGTACTACTTGCTTTGGCTGGCTCACATGGTCTTCTCGTTCATCAAATGGACGTTAAGACAGCTTTTCTTAACGGAGAGCTGGATGAGGAAATTTACATGGAACAGCCTGATGGATTTGTAGTAGAAGGTCAAGAAAGCAAGGTGTTAAAACTGTTGAAATCTTTGTATGGTCTGAAACAAGCCCCTAAGCAGTGGCATGAGAAGTTCGATAGAACACTGACATCTGCAGGCTTTGCTGTCAATGAGGTAGATAAATGTGTATACTATCGCTATGGTGGGGGTGAGGGAGTTATTCTATACTTGTATGTGGATGACATTCTGATTTTTGGGACAAACATCAATATGATAAATGAGGTCAAATCATTCTTGTCTCAAAACTTTGATATGAAAGATCTGGGAGTGGCTGATGTTATTCTAAACATTAAATTGGTTAGAGGTGAGGATGGGATTACACTTTTGCAATCTCATTATGTGGAAAAGGTCTTGAGCCGTTTTGGCTTTTCTGACTGCAAGCCTTCTCCAACACCTTATGATCCTAGCGTGTTACTTCGTAAGAATAAGAAAATTGCTAGGAATCAGCTGGAATATTCTCAGATAATTGGCTCACTTATGTACCTAGCTAGTGCAACAAGGCCAGACATCTCCTTTGCTGTGAGCAAGTTGAGCCGGTTTACATCTAACCCAGGAGATGATCACTGGAAGGCGCTTGAGCGAGTGTTGCGCTATTTGAAAGGTACCTCGAACTTTGGACTTCACTATACTGGGTACCCGTCGGTGCTGGAGGGTTATAGTGATTCCAACTGGATCTCTGATGCTGATGAGATCAAAGCCACTAGTGGATATGTTTTCACTATTGGTGGTGGTGCTGTTTCATGGAGGTCTTGCAAATGCACCATTTTGACGAGGTCAACAATGGAAGCGAGCTT
Organism: Dendrocalamus sinicus; assembly: GCA_036346575.1. Classification (NCBI taxonomy): domain Eukaryota; kingdom Viridiplantae; phylum Streptophyta; class Magnoliopsida; order Poales; family Poaceae; genus Dendrocalamus; species Dendrocalamus sinicus. Next base: position 29,365,911 of record CM070645.1, read on the forward strand.
GCGGCACTAGACACCGCTATTGTTGAGGCAGAATGGCTACGGATCTATTGATGGATCTACCTACGGTGGAAAAGCGATGCCGCCTATCCTTATGAATCGTGATAATCAAACCGTTATCGCTAAAGTGAACAGTTCTAAGGATAATATGAAATCGTCTAGGCATGTTAAGAGACGATTGAAGTCTGTCAGAAATTGAGAAACTCGAGTTATAACCTTGGATTACATCCAAACAGATAAGAACTCGCGATCCTTTACAAAGGGATTATCACGGAATGTGATAGATAGTGCATCGAAGGAGATGGGTATGAGACCCATGTGAGTTATCTATGGTAGTAACCCAACCTATGTGATCGGAGATCCCGTGAATTAGGATCTGGGAAAAACAAGCCATTAGTTAACTGGAGGAGAGTAATTTCAACCATCTCTATGTGAAGATGCAATACTCTCAGAAACTGCAAGGCAGGTTGGTTAAGGCCTTAATGTGTTCCATTGGCTTTTAGAAGCGAAGACGTTATCCTGCAGAACGTTCTTGAAAGAACACACCTATATGAGCCCGACTATTAGTCGCAGTCTATGGAGATTTTGGGTAATCTCCTACTAAGCTCATGAAGAGACCAAGGAGTATGACTTATACGCTCCAACCGAGGGGTAGCCTACTGGCGGCCTAGTATCAGTTAAGTCTTTAAGTGAAGCTTGCTTGCACCAAACTTGCAATTCAAGGCATAGTCCATTGTTCAAGTTGTGAGTAAGTGTAGCTTGGAGTTCTAGGTGGATGTTCAACCTTAATCGGTCTCCATCGAAATACTGATATATAAACAGTACATTGGAATTCAGGCAAATCTCTATGGGACTTTGAGATCTGGTGGGGGGTTGTTGGATTATGTGGGCCAAGCCCATATAATAAGAATAATTCCTATTAAATCTCAAAGGCCCACTCATGCAAAGGAGGCATACATGAGACCTTTAGTACCACATTACTAGTTCTAGGAGAGGAAGACCACCTTAAAAGGGATGGTGCACTCCTAGCCACTTAAGGCATGTGTGGGAGAGAACTAGAGGATAACACGCGCTCGCTGCCGCCGCCTCGCCGGGGCGGGCCGGGCATTTGGGTGGGTGGGGCGGGCGGCGCGCACGACACCTGCGTGAATGGTCCGCCAAAATCCGCTCCAAGTGCTTGCGCACGCGCTTCCTTTGCGCTTTTATCTTTTGCTGTTTTGAGTGGCGGTGAATTCGGATCGGTTACGCAACTAATCCGGTTCGATTCGAGTTATGGAGAACGTGCGGCGTTTTGATCACGCGTCCTGGTTTTCTATAAATACGGAGTCGCCGCCTCCATACAGGACTATGCGAAAATCAATCTAGGGTTTTGCCTCCTCCATCCATTGTGCCGCGCCGTCCCACGTAGTCTACTCCGCCCCGTCCGTCGGCGTGCAGCATCGCCGCTTGGGAGAGCAGTCTCGGAACCGCCGCCAAGTCTGCACCGGAGAGGGCGAATAAGGTTTTTGGGAAGCGCTCTGCGCAATCGCCGTAGCTCGCTCGTCTTCCTCGCCGCTTCGCTTCGCGAATCGTCATCGACTTCGTGTCATCTCACCGTGCTCGCGGCGTCTACATCGGCAAACCGATCGAACAGAACCATCGATGCGCAATGATCATGTTCTCCGTATAGATCTGTTCATGTACGCTTCGATTTACATGTCTAGATCTTTTATGCCTGTGATGGTTCTGTTATTTTGCGTGCATGATGTCATGATTTATTTATGGAATAAATTAAACCTACATGTGCTTATATATTCAACACTTTACCCATTAGGTCACCACTTACTCGATGCTTTATCCAAACCCGCTTCCTTTAGTGCGGCTTTGCGTTTTTACCGAAACGCCCCTCGCGCACCTTCCAGGAAGCTTCCTCCTTTCTTGCCTTGCAAGCCTCGCAACCACCTCGAGCCCTCGCCGTCTTCGACACCTCCCGACCATTCTGACCTCAGTGCCACTTGCGCCTAGTCGGGTCCACCGTGTCTCGCCACGACTCCGCCTCGACGTCCTGCAGCCATCACAGACAAGAAACAAATCAAATAGCACCGCTCGATACATGTAAGCATAAATGCATTAATGAAATAGCCCAAACTTGAAAAGTCGACATAATATGCAACATAACTATTTTGACCAGGTTTGACCAAGTTCGACCGAGCCCGATTGCACCACGCAACGACATGGTCCGAACCAACCAAATCAAACTCGACTTCCCTAAACCGATGTCAATTACTCATCACACACACGGGATGACCTCCACATGGTCTCTCAATTTTCTCTCTTAACTGCTCGATTCTTCTCTTTGTGCTTGGTTAAGAAGTGAGTTGGGTGTGTTGCTTTCTTTAGGATTGTTCTGAGAGGGAGCTTATTGGTTAAAAACTTCGGAAGCTTTGTTTGTTATACTTGTCAAACAATTCATCAAGTCCAAGCATTGAAATCAAAAGAGTAAAAGAGCATTCTTTATCATATTTACTCATATGTTGTGTAGTTTTGATCATGACGGTAGACTTCAATCACATTAGACTTCGACCACGTTGGTTATGACTCAGAGTCGTTTTTGACCACATTCAACTACGACCATGTTCTACTTCGACTACGTCCTACTTCGACCACGGAACATCGACTATGGCAGAATGACCATACCTAGTCGAAGGTGGTAAGTTACAGTATCTTGTCGATGGTCATAGCTAAGTACATTGCCTATGATTATTGCTACAGTAACTAATCGATAGTTTTATACTATACTGGTCGGTACTCGATAGTTGTAAATTTTACTGGTCTATACTTGACAGTCGTATACTTTACTAGTTGGTACTCGATAGTCGTAAACATTACTAGTTGGCAGTCTTAGATTTTGTGATCGATAGTTATAGACTTTATGATCAATGGTCGTAGACCTTGTGATCGATAGTTATAGACTTTGTGGTCGATGTCATAGACTTTGTGATCGATAGTCAAAGACTTTGCGATCGGTACTCGTAGACCTTGTGGTATGTTGTCGTTGTCTTAGACTTCACGATCGATAATCCAAGCGATCGGGATATCATGTGAGGTGGTTAGGTTCATGCTGGAGCATGTGAAGATCAAAGGTGGATGATGTGTGGAGGCGTAGAGATAGTTACAGTTGATGACGAGGAGGACCGAGACTAGCATAGGTCGATCTGAGGTCCGGACGGTTGAGGGTGTCATGTGAGGTGGTCAGACTAATGCTTGAGCATGTGGAGATAGAAGGTTGTGATGCGTCGAGAAGCTACAGGCGGTGTTGTGCTAGAGGCTTAGACACGGAAATTGATGAGGCTACAAGAGGTGCGTTCCTAGGGGCTTCATCATGTGGTGAGATTAAAAACATTGTGGAAGGAGTCCGTAACGAGAGGGATTAAAGATTTTGGTAAAACTTGTGTTAGGAAGGATTCGGGTCTCTTGATTTGAGGAAGAGATATGATTTTATGTTCGTGTTTGAGTCAAACACGGTTTAGGACTCTAGCATATAAAAGCAGAGATAGGCTAAGGGTTTTTGCCGATGGCTTTGTGAGGCTTTTTGTTTGAGAGTTTTTAGCGGTGCTTTGTGCCCACAATATGATATAGAAATAATATATCAAATCTATTCCAAGAAAAATTCATCTACGGTGTATTTTTCTGAGCATTGCTTTTCTGTGTTCTCATTGGCGTGCTATGAGCATGGTGTCTTTGGTCGTCGGTTCAATCCAACCGAGCAGAGCACAAGGTTGTCTTTAGCGTGTTCTCGTTCTAGGAGCTAAAGCTTTCAAGCGGAGGGAAATTTCGACAACGTGCAAAGGAGGTCATAGCGAGTGGTTGAACGCCGAGCGATCAAGGTGTTTATCAAGCGCGTGCAAAAGAGTCAAGAGCAAGCAGTCAAATGACTTGCGATCAAAATCTACGTCTGGTAATTTAGATTGCTTTTCTTCTGCTTTGAGTTTTGGTTTCTAGTTTCAAGAAGGCGGAGGTAATCATTCACCCCCTCTGATTGTGCCATACGATCCAACACTGCGGGAATTAAACTATTTCCTACTCCAAACCGGGCTTGCTTCTTCTCTCTTATCTTTCTTACAAATTAACGTCCCGACAAACTTGCCCATTAGTTTGTTTCCCCAAGTCCAAAAGATCAAAAGCGTTAGAGAACGATGTTTGTGATTTCACGGGACATACCTAAACCCTAGGTCGGGAGCCGAAGCTACACAAGGAAGTGGCATGTGTTGAAAGAAACACAGCATCTATCTCCTTTGTCTGTCGCTGCATGCTTTGCTTTTCCTTCTGTATCCAAAAGGAAGGCCTAAATAAAGCATTTTTAGACAGATAGATGTCACTTTTAAACAGAAGGCCGAATTGGCCTTTTGGAAGTTTGATAGGATAGGGGGAGAAGAACTTGTTGTAGTTCCTAGCTAGATTATTCCTTCTTGCTAGTGGTGTTGAGATTTTGGGGACATGCTTTGCCAGGGAAGGGATATAATATTTTCGGTGCTGTGATGTGAAGACAAAGGTGTAAGGCTAATGGACAGTTTCCTGCTCAAGCCCGTCGCTGTGAGAGGATGCAGCGAAACAAGCACACGACGTGCGTCGATTAAGCTAATATGCTTGGTTAGCTATCATTAACATGGTCATCATCGGAGTATGGGGAAAATTGAGGATTTGCCTTCTATTCGTTGGCATTCTAGGATTTACGAATTTTTTGCACGAATAATATATTTTTTATTCAAAATTACAGAAATATATCCGCAGCAACATTTTTACATAAATAGGCTCCAATCGCTAATTTGGGGGGGGGGGCGACTGGAGCCAATCGCCCAACAGGGGCGACAGATGTCCAGTTGCCCGACCCTTGGGTGACTACAACCAGTCACCCCCCATTGGGCGACTTGATATGCAGTCGCCCACCCATTGGGCGACTGCACTCAGTCCCCCATGAATTTTATAAATTTTGTAGTTTTTAACTGAAAAATAATCTGCTGAAGTTGTAATAAAGTTTATGTTCATTGTATGTTGTAGGTGCGTAATAAATTTTGGAAAATTCTTTTAGGAACGATTGACCGTAGAACGATCGGTACATACATGGTAATTGATATTTTGATGCTACTGAGAATTCGTGTACGGAGAAAACCGGTATGTTAATATTGTTAGATGACTTGCTATGTGAATTATTGAATGCGAAAAGACGAGATAATACGCTTGTCTGAATTTAAATAAACTTCATAATACAGTTGGGAGTAACATACCGCGTACTTTTTGATTACATGCATAACATATTGCATCATGTGCGATTAACCCACCCAACTGCTCGTACAACCTGCTGTGTGGACCGGGGCCATTTTCCCTTCCTTACTCGCTCGGCGTTGAACTCCTCGGCGGCCTCTTTTTTCTTCGTCGCCATTTCTCTCTTTCTCTCATGCTCCCTCTCGTGAGCCTCCTGCTCCCTACGTGTGCACGCTTCAAGATGAGCTTTCGTCTCGCGTTGTATACGCAGGGTTTGCTTGTTCTTGCGGCGCTCCTCCTCCCGCATCTCCGATGACCTTGTGACATTCCACTCCTCGAAGTCGAGAGCCCATTGGTCCTCAGGGTGGATCTCAAGATCGATCCATTTGCGGTAGCCACATAGGGGTTCCGAGGACTATAAATATAGGGGAGAGATTGTTAGTGCATGATGTGAAGGGGAAAAGGTAGGGGAAAATGGTGCACCTAGTTTTTACCGGCTGCCGATAGATTGCGGTGTCTTGATGGCGGTCAAGGTAGTCTTTGGAGTAGTTTATGCAACCCTAATAACGTATACCTAGGCTGATGCGGTGCTTAGATTTAAAGAACTTGCACGTATCCCCACACCAACAAAGGGAGTGTCTCCCCTCGGGTGGGAGCTACGGCAAACGCTCGGTGGGAACGTTCGAGATGGGGTTGTTGCTAAGGGGTCCCTCATTGCGGGAGCTGACCTTGTAGCATGCTGGGCTTGTTCTGCCCAGGCCGCATCAGCCCTTATTTTCTCATCACAGGCGGCAGCTGACCGTGCTAGGTTGCGGTTCTCCTCCCATTGCTTCATCATCTTATCCCATTGCTTCTTCTGCCTTTTGTCCATTCTGGTGTGGTGAAGGAAGCATGGTGTAGTGTGGGGTTTGGTTGCGCAGTATTCTCTAAGAAATCTCATGGACCTCATTTTATAGTGTGTAAAGCTGTTAAAGCTGGGCCGTGAGGTCTTGTCGCTGCGGAAAGCTAGCATGTGCGGTCATGTCGATGCGCAAAGCTAGCGCGTTCGATCTTGTCACTGCGCAAAGTTGGGCCATGCAGTCTTGTCATTGTGAAAAGTTGCATCATCATGTCATGTCACTGAGGAAAGCTGGCACGTTCGATCTTCTCACTGAGGAAAGCTAGGACGTGCTATCATGTCACTGTGAAAAGCTACGTCATCATGTCATGTCACTGAGGAAAACTGGCACATTCGGTCTTCTCACTATGGAAAGCTGGACTGTGCTATCATGTCACTGTGAAAAGCTGTGTCATCATGTCATGTCACTGAGGAAAGCATACGGGGAAGATTGTCGTACGCTGCCTCCAAAGACCCGAAACATTTTTCCAACTCCTTCTGCTTGACACTGCACGCCTTCGTGTAGTTAATCTTGTACTTGAATTTCTTCTTGATAGCTACCACGATATGCATGGCGTCCATGTCTTTCTTCTCCACTATCTCTCCGTACATCAAATTGGCTATAAAGACGGATGTTAGGTTACGATGCCTCGCCAAAATACTATTGAGAATGCAAGAGTGCGGCTCCACCTTCGAGACAATCCAGTGAGTCTCATATTGGGTCTACGTGCGTGCACCCTCCAAGAACAACCAGCCTGCTCGTACTTCACGGTGTATTGCTCCTGGCTTGATTTCACGACCCGAAAATTCCGCTGCATTGAAAGGGCCTACAGCTTGATGGCATCCTGCAGCGCTGCCATGTCAACAAACATAGAATGCAACCGAACCTCTGTCTCATGATACTCCCATGCTTCATCCTCATCCGACCTGTCCTCATCGTTGTCCTGTACAGCTTCCTCTTTAGCCCATGCCCTCTGGTCGTCATAGTCCATCTGCTACACGATGTACTCAATATGCTCCCCTTCATCGGCTTGTCCAGTTCCCTCTCTATGGCTCGACCATTGTACCTCTCCTCCATATACCGCATCGACTTCATCACAAGCAACTTGATCATCTTCGCCAACATGCGGCCCGCCCGAGCTGCTAGCACCTCCCGGAGCAAGGGCGAACACATGACCTTGCACAGCTTCTAATGAGCACGGTTGCACAAACAGGACACACTTGTATCCACAGCGCCGGCACCCCTGCATAAAGCCCTTCCACGCAGCAGTGCGCAGTAATGTTCTCAACTCCCATCTAATGTATGTGGGAGATCAGCTCCAAAGCCCTTGCACGGCGATGCTGCACACCTCGGGTCCAACAAAAAACTTCGGGTCAGCCAATGCATCACATCTGAGATCCGAGCATTTTTGCCATCCGGCTGTACTATAGTGACTTGTGAAAAACCGCTCACATCCACACCATTCGGACCTTCACGAATGGTTCCAGCACCGTAATGCACTCTCAATGTAGTGGCTATTGACATTGTTGATGTCGGCGTGCATATATGTTCCAATTTTGCGACATGTCAAATAGCATCGCATAATACCAAAGTACTGACTTACTGCAATTCACATTTCGTCGATTGTTCGCATGTCATAACCCACTACAATGACCTCGTACTATGAACTTACGAATTAATTAAATTCTACCATAAATATTTACTATTTTTTAATACGTATAAATTTCAGCGGACGATTAATTTGTGACTGAATTTTCTACAACTACAATTTGTATGCATGTAGATTTCCTACTTATGCTAATTTTCTAAAAGTATGTTCCCTAAATTATACACAACTACATGCTTCTACAACTGTTAATTTTCTAAAACTACATGTTTAACACATTTTGTATAACAAATATTTAACTATGTTTATCTACATCTACAACTACGTTGCTTCTTCCTCTCTCTGTTTCTATGCCTGCTTATTTCCTATAACTGCATTAACTACATTTTCTATACTAAAAATTGTACTAAAATGTCTATACTACAAATTTTCTATACTAAAAATTTTCTATACTAAAATTTCTATACTAAAAATTGTACTAAAATTTCTATACTAAATTTTCTACATCTACATTTTTTACTAACACTAACATTTAATAAAAAATATACTGCAAATACAATATACCCAAAAAAATACCTGGATCTGAATGGATGGAATGGCTCCCACTCCTCCTTCCTTCCTCTCCTCTCCTCCTCCTCCTCTCCCTCTCCTCTTCTCCCCCTCCTTCTCTTCTTCCCCTCATTCCTCTCCTTTTCTCTTCTCCCTCTCCTTCCTCTCCTCTTCTCCTCTCTTTCTCAGCCGAGTGAATCGATCGAATGAGCTAGGGGCGGCGGCGGCCGAGCCGTGCACCCCTTTTTACCCCCTGTCGCTCTCCTGTTGGGCGACTGGAGCTCCAGTCGCCTAACAGGAGGGCAACAGCAATACCTCGCCGAACGGTTACCACATTGCCCACGTGTCACCCCCCGTTGGGCGATTGGCTCCAATCGCCCCCCCCCGGTTGGGCGATTGGAGCCTATTTGTGTAAAAAATGTTGCCGCGGGTATATTTCTGTAATTTCCAATAAAATATTGAATATTTGTACAAAAAATTCCAGAATTTACTACGTACCCTATTGTCTCACTAAACGGTGCCAACTAACCACATGCAAACACTTAGCATGGAAGTACCATAGATCTGTTACGATTACAATATGTTATAGATAGAGTAGCTGGTTATAGATAGAATAGCTGAACCAGTTGTTAGGAAGTCTATATTGCATTCAGTTTATACTTCTGCTTTAGAGATAGATTTCCTATCACATCTGATTCAGGAGTTGTAATATGTTTTGGAGCCGAACAAAGTTTCCTCCGTCGTCAACATTGTCGATAATGTTTGTAATCTGGCAAACAACCCAGTAGTGTATATATATTGCACACTGAACTCCGGATGCCTTGTATTGGCAAATATCAATCTCTTTGAGTTTTTTACATGGTATCAAAGCCTTGAGCGATCTCAACCATGTCGTCCGGCATTACCACCGTACCTCTATCCTCTATGCCTGCCTCTTCTTCTCCTACACTGACTCTGACGCTGATCAGCCATGCCATTACTATTAGGCTTGGCAAGGAGAACTATTTGCTTTGGAAAGCATAGTTTCTTGCTTACCTGAGGAGCTTCAATCTCCTTGGGTATGTCGACGGCACCTGCCCGACACCACCTCAGATGGCCTCGACGTCGACATAACAAGGCGCAAGTCAAGTTGCTAATACAACCTATCTGACATGGTATAACCAAGATCAGATGGTACTCAGTGGGATCTTTTCCTCACTGATAGAAGACATCCTGGCTCATGTCATGTCCATGACAACCTCATACGAAGCCTGGGCAGCCCTAGAACGGATGTTTGCATCATGTTCCCGTGCACATCTGGTATAAATCTACATGAAGCTTGCAAATTTGAAGAAGAAAGATCTCTCCGCATCTGATTACTTCAGGAAGATGAAGAATCTTGCCGACACACATGCTACAGTTAGCATGACACTTAGAGGAGTTGAAGTTTTCTCCTACATCCTTGCTGGCCTTGGTTCACATTTTGACCCGTTGGTCACCTCTCTTACTACAAGAGCATAAGGTATAACTCTTGATGATGTTTATGCTTATCTAATGAGTTTTGAACACAGGATGGAACAAAATAACTCTGATTAGAAATTGAACCTCGGAGGATTGAATCAATCATTGACCAATTTTGTTGGATGTGGTTTTGGTCATGGTAATCATTATCAGCATCAAGGCATCTGAGGAGGCCGAGGGCATGGTCGTGGTGTCCAGTTTCAGAATAGTCATGGTGGCTCCTCTAGACAAGGAGGCTGAGGAGGAACATCTCGTATAGTCTGCTAGGTTCACGGGAACTCGGGCCACACAGCAATTAAGTGTTGGAGCCGGTTTGATCACTCCTATCAATTAGAGGAAGTCTACATCACCAGCTACATCAGTAGTTACGACCTCATATCAAGTTGATCCCAATTGGTATATTGATACTAGTGCAACTGATCACATCACAAGTGATTTTGATCGTTTGATGATGAAAGAAAAATATTTCGAATCAGATCACGTCCAAGTTGGTAATGGCACAGATTTGCTTATATCTAACACTGGTCATTGCTCTATTAATATTGTTGCTCATCCTTTAGCTCTTAAAAAGGTTCTTAATGTTCCACAAATGTCAAAAAATCTCATATATGTTCATAAACTCATTCAAGATAACAATGTTTTCCTTGAATTCCATCCAACTCATTTTGTTGTTAAGGATCAAGTGTCGAAGAGAAAACTACTTCACAACATATGTGAGTCAGGCCTCTGTCCAATCAAGTCTTCCACAACTAGTTCTCTCAAGTCAGCCCTTTTAGGTGCCAAGATCTCCAAAAGGCAGTGGCATGCTCGTTTTGGTCATCATTCATTCCACATAGTTCAGTCAACTCTTCACTTAAAGAAACTGCCTTCCATGAGTCCCATGCATACACCTGTATGTGATGCATGTTAGCAGACAAAGAGTCATCAACTTCCTTATTCCCCAATCATTCATGTGTCTATGTCTCCTTTAGAACTAGCTTTTTCTTATGTATAGGGCTTTGCTCCGCAATCTATTGGAGGATACAAGTACTATGTTAGTTTTATCGATAATTTTAGTAAATTCACTTGGATCTATCTATTATATGCTAAATATGAAGTTGAGCAAGTATTTCTGCAATTTCAAAAATATGTAGAATGCATGTCTGAGAAAAAGATTAAGTGTGTTCAATTTGATTGGGAAGGAGAATATCATAAACTCGATAAATTCTTCACAAATATTAGCATAGAACATAGGGTGTTATACCCCCATACTCATCAACAAAATAGGTTAGCTGAAAGAAAACATCATCATATTATTGAAAATTTGTCTTGCACTTTTTGCTCATGCTTCTATGCCAATCAAATTCTAGGATGAAGCCTTCTTGACTACTACTTATCTCATAAATGGCCTCATGTCATAGACAATGCTTGCCCTCTTGAGAGATTATTCCATGTCAAAAATAATTATTCCCTTCTTTGAGATTTTTGTTGTGCTTGTTGGCCACTTCTCCGTCCTTATAGTTCCTGTAACATGATGATGTATAGCTTCTAGAGAAGAGTTTACAGCCACTCCATCAGGAGGACCAGGAGCACACGTGCTCCAACACTGAATACATGAACTCACGCAAGAACAGAAACCCTAGTGGCTCCTGGACGGGTAGCCGTCCATCCCTACTTATAGTCTCTCGATACCGGGGAGGACTCGTTAACCCCTGCCTACCACCGGGTTTTTCATGCATGCTTTACCCGCTAACACAAACAAACAGCAGTGCTTTGAATGAGACAACTTTAATAGAAAGCATTCTTTTGCAGATCCCAAGCATTTCTCCAAAATGCCCCTCTACACCTTCCTGGAAGCTTCTTGTTTTCTTGTCGTCCAATCCTTGCGCATGATGGTACCCGGCATCCTGACCATCTGGACCTCAACTCCTCCCTGAGCCTAGTCCCAATCCACCTCGCCATTGCTCATCATGTCCACCTCGGTAGCTCCTGCTCCGGTTCCTCATCCTTCCAGCTTGCAATCACCTCAGCAGGTTCGATCATCTTTGGCATCTCCCTGACCATTCTGGACCTCAACACCTCCCTGTGCCTAGTCCCGGTCCTCCTACACCTCACCATGATCTAGCTCCGAAGTCCTACAACCAACACAAACAAGCAAACCATCACATAGCACCGCACTATAAACAAGATTCATCAATCTGCATATATCAGAAAGTATTTCAGTGAACAAACACAGCAAAACAACTGATTATAAACCACCTACGACCACTCTTATGCACTGATCATGAGATGGTCGCAGCCCTAGAAGATTCCCAGCTTCCTATGACCACACCGCAAATCGTTACGACCACCACACAGGTGGCTACGACCAGAAAACAAATGCTACAACTTTAACGCACATGGTCGCTACGACTTACGACCACACCAACCGAGTGCTACGACCATCGCTCAAGCCAGACAGAGCACTACGACCATGACAGACCTGGTCGCTATGACTTACGAGTACTCGGATGCATAAGAAATGAGGTACTCGTAACCCACAAGATCCTTCCAGCAGCCTACAACCACATTGCAATCTGCTACGACTTACGACCACACAGACAGAGCCCTACAACCATCACTCACAGCCAGTGGAGTCTACGATCATCGACCACAGCCAGTAGAAGCTACGACTATCGACCACGACCAGTCGAAGCTAGACTATCGACCGCAACCAGTCGAAGCTACGACTATCAACTACGTAATCGTAAAACTAGCTGCCGACTGCAAAAACACACATCGTGGTCGTACAGAGCAAGTCGTAAAGACATTTACGACCACCAAGTCGTAAATTCGACTGCCGACCACAGAGGCACACAATGTGGTCGTAAAATCGACTGTGACAATGTGGTTGTAAAATCGACTGCGACAACGTGGCCGTAAAATCGACTGCGACAACGTGATCGTAAAATCGACAAATTGACTGCAACAACGTGGTCGTAAAATTGACTGTGACAATGTGGTCATAAAATCGACTATGACAACGTGGTCGTAAAATTGACTAGGACAACGTGGTCGTAAAATCGACTACGACCAATGTGGTCGTAAAATCCACTGTCAACCATGACGCTGTCGACAATGTGGTCATAAAAGCTACTGCCGACCACGTGAATGTAAGAGCACTTGCTGACCAAGTCGTAAATGCTTAAGACTAGACAGATAGGGCACAAACCTCAAAAACCAAACTCAATCTCTCTAAACCAAGAGTCAATTACTCATCACAAACATGGGATCACCTCCATATGGTCTCTCATACTCCCGCAGCACCTCCTTCACATTCTTATGGTACACAGCTGAAGAATAACATCAGGTGTCCATAGCGACGAACCGATGGAACAGTTACTTATGTGGCTGCTATTTTGATGCACTAACCAAACCATCTTCTCACTGGGATGCTGCACTTGTTCCTAAATGGAAAGCAGCAATGGATGCTGAATTCTCTACATTGCTCAAGAACAATACCTAGCACTTAGTTCCTCCGAAGCCGGGGTTGAATGTTATTGATTGCAAGTGGGTGTTTAAGTTGAAAAAGAAGGCTGATGGTACAGTGGATCGTCACAAGGCTAGACTGGCGGCAAAAGGATTTAAACAACGGTATGGTCTTGATTATGAAGATACATTTAGTCTAGTAGTCAAACATACCAATATACGTATTTTGCTCTCCTTAGCCATTTCAGTAGGGTGGTTTACGAAGTAAATTGATGTTCAGAATACCTTCCTTTATGGATTCTTGCACGAAGAAGTTTATCTGAAGCAACCACTAGGTTAACTTGATTCACGGTTCCCTAATCATATATGCAAGTTAGATAAATCCCTTTATGGCCTGAAGCAAGCGCCGCGTGCGTGGTTTGCACGGTTGAGTTCAAAGTTACAAGTCCTTGGTTTTGTTCCATCAAATGTTGATACTTCTCTCTTTATTTTTGGCAAAACAGTATCATCATGTTCATGTTGATTTATGTTGATGACATCATCATTTTTAGTTCTTCCCCTCAAGCTACTGATCAGTTACTCTAGGAATTGAGAGGTGATTTTGCTGTAAAAGATCTTGGTGAAGTCAAATACTTTCTTGGCATTGAAGTGCAGCATATGAGAGATGGACTTGTATTGTAACAGCATAAATACATCATGTATTTACTTCACAAGACAAACATACTGCAATCCAAGGGAGTTAGCACGCCCAAGAGCTCTTATGTAGAGATCTCTTACTTAGAAGGGGAGACCTTGTCAGATGAAGAGGCAACTAGATACCCAAGTATAGTTGGAGCTCTTCAATATTTGACTCTAAGACTTAATATTGCATTTAGTGTCAACAAGGTCTGTCCGTATCTACATGTACCCACCGATGTCCATTGAATGGCAGTTAAACGTATTCTTCGGTATTTAAAAGAAACAGGTCGACTTGGTTTAGTTCTACACAGATAATCCTCTCATTTACTCAGTGGTTTTGCTGATGCTGATTGGGTTGGATGCCCAGATGATCGGCAAAGCACTAGTGGATACGCTGTTTTTCTTGGTCCTAGCCTTGTGTCCTAGAGCTCACATAAACAACAGACCATTTCTCGATCAAGCATAGAGGCCAAATATAAATCAGTAGCTAATGCTATTGCAGAATTGTTATGGATACAAGGTTTGTTGAAAGAACTGGGAATTTTCTAGGATCGAGCTCCTTGCTTATGGTGTGATAATTTGGGCCTTTGGGGGCAGTCTGTTTACCAGCTAATCCGGTACTTCATGCTAGAACGAAGCATGTTGAAATTTAGATTATCACATTGTTTGGGAACGAGTTGCTAAGAAGGCTTTGGATATTAAGTTTCTTTCTTCTAGTGATCAAGTCGCTGATATACTAACCAAGGCTTTGCTGGTTCTATCCTTTTGTCACTTCAGAAACAATTTAAACTTAGTGATTTCACCTCGTCCAGATTGAGGGATGATGTTAAGATTACAATATGCTATAGATAGAATAGCTGAACCAGCTGTTAAAGAAGTCTATCTTGTATTCGGTGCATACTTCTGCTGTAGATTTCCTATCACATCCGATTCGGGAGTTGTAATCTGTTTCGGAGCCGAACAGAGTTTCCTCTGTTGTCAATATTATCGACGATGTTTGTAATCCAGCAAACAACCCGGCAGTGCATATATATTGCAGACTGAATGCCGGACGTTTTGTATCGGCAAATATCGATCTCTTTGAGTTCTTTACAATATCAACTGCTGCCGAACACAAACAGGAAGAGAGTATCAAATGCTACTAGTTAGCACCTGATCAGAGAGACGAAGCCGCATATACAGAGATCCGCAGATGCCTTGTCCAACAGCAACACGCCAAGATTTGCAACTGGCAAGAACCGAATGCACGAAACGACAAGCTAATTGATGAGAAGATACCTTGAGGCTTGCAGCTAGGGTTATTAGAGCTAGCAGCGTGAACATTGGACTACTAGACATTGACGCATCACGCATCCTTTTTGTAGACGCGCACTAGACCAGGCAGAGGTGAGACCTTGAGAGCAGGCAAGTAGCAGCAGGATGGAAACGGATTGGATATGATCGAATAGTTTCAAATATAAATGTGAATTCATATTTTAAAATAAATATAAATACAAATTTGAATATTTTTAAATACAAATACAAATCGAATGTCGTAACAGATGCGAATTCGAATTGAATATGTACTTAATTCGGTCAAATACGAATATCCTCCTACAACATCTGTAACAAATCTGGGTAGAACAAATTCCTAACGGGTTTGCTGGTTTTTCACCGGTTACCGAAATAGTTACCGGTTTCAAACCGCCCATATTCGAATTTTGAATTACAAAATTCGTCCAGGTTTTTCCCGGGCTCCTGAAATGGATCGAATACGAATCGAATAGTCTTGAATACGAATATTCTCAAATACGGATATGAATATTCTTGAATACGAAAACGAATATTTTCGAATACGAATTTCGCTTACCACATTTATGTTTTCTCATATACGAATATCAAATAAAACGGATTATCTATTATCATTTCCCACCCTAAGTAGCTAGCAGGATTTGGCTGTGCTGATCTCCAATAATGTTGGTTTGATTATTAAGCTTAAACATGTGGCTCTCAGTTTGACAATGCAGCACCAGGCTTTCTTTAGTTAACCCAATGCGATCTGAGTAATCTAATCTAATATAATCCCGAGAATTTGCAGTGAAGCTGCATTAATTGCCTCAGCTGTGCAGTTAATGCGAAAAGTTTGATCGTATTGATCACACTACAAAAAACCTAATATTAGATGCTCCATTACAGACGGTTAACCAAAATCGTTAGTATTAAAAACAATCATAGACGGTTTTAGTTTAGAGATCGTTTGTGTTAATGGCAGCTCTAAAAACCATCTACGAAGATGTAATATCACAAATAGTTATTAACAAAAACCATCTGTGATATTACCAAAATATCACAGATGACTTTCTATTTGAAGCATCTGTGATACTTTACAGATAATTTGTATTAAAAACCATCTGTAATAATTAACTCATCACAGATGGTTTTTAATAAAAAAACCGTATGTGATAATTCTACTATGTTAATTGCACATAGACCCGTTGACCCTCTGTCTTAAATTCCAAATCTAGACTGCTGCTTTGAGCTAGAGGCAGGACTTTGAGATGGCCATTTGGTGAAAAGAGATTATTTGGCAAGAGTGATTATAGATCCATTCATTTCATGAGTACATATGGTTAGTAATTTGTTTCTAATTGCATTATAATTTAGATATAGCTTTTGATGAAAGGAGAATTGAAGATAGTTTAGATCTAGCTGGTTTGATGTAGAGAAAAGATTATTTACATTTAACATGGTCTTGGGTTTTGGGTTTAGTCAATTCATAGCCTATTTGCACTTAATTCAATTTAATTAATTATTCTTGCTACATATAGCTACTTTAGATCGTATATATATATATAGAGAGAGAGAGAATTTGATGTCTCATAGAAATTGTTTATTATGTCAAAATCAGAAGAAACTAATTTGTTATATGTGTAATGTAGGACTGAAGTTGGATGTACGCTGGGAACCGTGTGAGTGAAGAGTACATTAATGATGTGTTTGCTTTTACAAGAGTTGCCGAGATGGATATGTTGAATAAGGAAGTAGAATATATGTACTGTCCATACATTAACTGCAAGAATCTAAAGATATTTAAGAACCGAGCGCAGATTGAAACACACTTGATTTGAAGGGGTTTCAAAATGGGATATGCATGTTGGACCAATCATGGTAAAGAGTAGCTTACACAGGAAGGTAGTAATAATGACATCACTGACGAAGTCAATGATATGCCGTCAGATAATGTTGATTATGATTCTAATTCAAATAAGTTGCATGATGACAATCTGGATCAGATACTTCACGATGCAGAAGGGAATTGTTATGAGAGAGAGTAAGTTAAATTCCGGGGCTTGATGGAGGACTCGAGAAACTTTTGTTCATGTGCTGCAAGTCAAAGTACACAAGATTATCAGTCGTGCTTGAACTTCTGAAATTGAAGGCAAGCAACGATTGATCCAATAAGAGTTCTATGGCGCTGTTAGGTCTTTTAACAAACATGCTTCCAGAGGAAAACGAGTTACCAAAAACCACCTGCAAAGCCAAGAAGATTCTTTGTCCATTGGAAATAGAAGTAGAAAGAATACATGTATGTCTGAATGACTGTATCCTCTACCGTAAAGGGTATGCAAACATGCATGTATGTCCGGTGTGCAACACATCCTGATACAAGCATAAGAATCAATCAGATAACGATGAGGGAATAGAGGTGAAGAAAGGACCTCCTACTAAAGTGGCATGGTATCTTCCTGTAATTACCCATTTGAAGTGGTTTTTTGCGAACCCAAAGGAGGCAAAACTGCTGCGTTGGCACTTGAAGGAGCATAAGAAGAATAGAATGCTAAGACACCTTGCTGCTTCCACCCAGTGGAGAAACATCAATAGGAGGTTTGCAGATTTTAGTGCAGAACTGAGAAATATAAGGTTTGGATTGAGTATAGATGGAATGAATACTTTTGATAACATGAGTAGCAGATATAGCACTTGGTCTGTGACTCTCTACATCTTCAACCTTCCTCCTTTGTTGTGTATGAAGCGAAAGTATATTTTGCTATTGATACTTATCAAAGGACCGAAGCAACCTGGGAATGATATTGATGTGTATCTAGCACCGTTAGTGGAAGATCTAAAAATACTATGGATCGAAGGGGTATAGGTATGGGATGCGTACAAATGAGAGAACTTCACTTTACGCTCTTTGTTGTTCTGCACCATAAATGATTATCCTGCCCTTGCTAACCTATCAGGCTAGAGTACAACAAGGGGACAAAGCTTGTACTCACTGTTTAGATGATACCAAGAGTGTGAGGCTGAAGCACTTGCGCAAAACCATATACATGCGTCACCGTAAATTCCTTTGGAGAGCTCACCCATACCACAGGATGAAGAAACAATTTGATGGAGAGAAGGAGGACAGTTCAGCTCTAAGATATTTAAGTGGAAAAGAGGTATATGTTATGGTTAAGGATTTAGATATTATGCTTGGAAAGGGACATAAATTGATGACCTATGAGAAGAACATATGGAAGAATAGATCAATATTTTGGGACTAACCTTTTTGCGAGCACCTACAAGTTCGTCACTACATCGACGTCATGCACGTAGAGAAGAATGTATGTAACAGCTTGATTGGCCTCTTACTAAACATTAATGACAAAATAAAGAATGGTATCAATGCACGGCTTGACTTGGTTGATATGGAAATCAGGCCTAAGTTAGCACTAACAAAGACCGACAAAGGATAAACTTACCTTCCTTTTGCTTGTTACACTATCCAAGGCCGAGAGAACTAAACTATGCCAGTAGTTGCATGGTGTGAAAGTTTCCGTCTGGTTACTCCGCCAACATGAAGAAACTTGTTTTGATGGAAGATTTGAAGTTAATTAGCATGAAGTCTCATGATTGTTATGTGCTGATAACATAGATGCTCCCTATTGTAATTAGAAGTATTTTACCAATCAAGGTCCGAGAGATAATCATGAGACTATATTATTTCTTTAACACAATTGCTCAGAAGGACATCGATCCCGAAGGACTAGATGCTCTTTAGGATAGGGTGGTGATGACTCTCTGTCATCTTGAGATGTATTTTCCTCCATTGTTTTTTGATATCATGGGCCATCTCACTGTTCACATTGCATGTGACACATAGCATGTACTCATTTGAGAGGTTCATGGGAATTCTCAAGTCAATATACGGAATCGATCTTGGCCAGAGACAGCATCATCGAAGGTTACGCAATCGAAGAGGTTATTGAGTTCAACGTTGATTACATGGCTCAGGTCGAACCAATGGGTGTGCCTCGATCTTGCCATGAGGGGAGGCTCAAGGGTATCAGGACCATCAGAAAGAAAGTAATCACTCTAGATATGCTTGCGTATACTCAAGCCCATTTCACGATCTTACAACACATGACTGAAGTATCCCTGCATATCGACCGGCACAAGGACGTGCTTCGGTAATGGAATCTGCAGCAGCCGGATGTTTGGATCATGAGACAACACAATAGTCAGTTTAACCAATGGTTGAAGGTGTGATTCGCTACGAGCTCGTCAAGTGATATGCTGATATGGCTGGCAAAAGAGCCAACATTTACAGTTGTAACATGGCAAGGATATGACATAAATAGGTACACATTCTATACGCAGGCTTAGGATGTAAAGAGCACTAACCAAACAGCGGTGTCTGCATAGATGCGTTCAATACCGATGGATTGAAGAAATCCTACTATGGGTTCATAAAGAAGATTTGGGAGCTTGACTACGTGCTTTTCAATATCTTGTTTCGGTGCCATTGGGTCTATCTCCCACAGGTGAAGGTCGATAAGTATGGTATCACTACCGTGGGCCTCAAATGTGTCAGATACAAAGACGAACCATCCGTACTCGCTAACCAAGTTGTTTAAGTTTTTTATACAACCGACCAGGCCAATAAGAAGCGCCACGTAGTTCTTCATAGAAAAAAGAGGATTGTCAGAGTTGAGAATGCAGCGGACGAGGAAGAATGTAATCAATTTAACAAGTTGCCTCCTTTTAGAAACGTCATAAGGGTCGAGGAAGAACAACTTGACGAAACTAGCTACATACACGTTGATCATCATGAAGGGCTAATTTTTAAAGGAAACAAGCAAGTGAATGATGAATGAAAGATTTATGTGTGATATGTTCTGTATCTTCATGTATATATGTATATGAGAATGTGTGATATGTGTGTTTGCGTGTGTGAATTTGCATTTATGTATAAAAGAATATGTGATATATATGTGAATTTGCATTTATGTATATGAGAATGTGTGATATATATGTGAATTTGCATTTAGATATATGAGAATATGTGATATGTGAATGTGAGGAGGGATTATCATAGACAATTTTAAAGTAAAACTGTCTGTGATATTTATCATCATAGATGGTTATAAATTAAAATCATCTGTGATATTTTATTATTACAGATGATTTTACTTGAGAACCATCTATGATGATGAATATCACATATGGTTCTAACTAGAACCATCTGTGAGTATTCCCGATGTATGTATGTATGTATGTATGTATGTATGTATGTATGTATGTATGTATGTATGTATGTATGTATGTATGTATGTATGTATGTATGTATGTATGTATGTATGTATGTATGTATGTATGTATGTATTGTGCACTAGGGATTGTCCCCACTGTACTAACTACTCCCCCACTAACACCACTATCTCCCCTGAGCCCGTCACCCTCCTCCTCCTCTCCCGACTCTGGCAGCACTCCACCCCTGAGCCCGTCACCCCCTCCTCCCCCAAGGCAACGCCGCCTCCCCCGAGCCTATTGCCGCCTCTCCCGAACCCGTCGCCCTCCTCCTCCTCCCCCAACTCCAGCGGCCCTCCCCCGATCATGCCACCTCCGCAGAGCCTGACACTGCCTCCCCCGAGCCTGTCGCTGCCTCCCAACTCCGGCGGCCCTCCTCCCCCGCATCGTTAACTCAGTGGCTTAGATTGCCATTGCAACTGTGAGTTTTCCTCCGTACTTTGATGTTTACTATCATACTCAGTTTGCCATGCTAGTTAATCTCAATTCTATTATCTATAAAACTTGTAAGTGCTAGCACTAGGGGGAATTTGCATGATGGTTTGTGGGTATTGTGATTGCTTAATGAAGAATTTGGTCAACGCAAAATTCTTATTTGTCAATTTGTGATATTGAATCAGGCTATGAGCTGAGTTATTATCTTTACATACTAATTCTTACTAGACATGTTTTCGATCAATAAGTCATATATTTGAACATCTTTGTTAGAGCAATTTACTTGAAATAGTTTTGATATCTGTATGTAGTTTATTATTAAGTTTACTGCTGCTTATTTTTAGATATTCTATTGTAATAGTGAATAGTATCTACTAAGATGAACAGGTGGCTAGTTGCCCACCTATAAAAGGGGGTTGGGATGGAGACATGTAAGGTTAACCTTCCAACCCATCTCTTGTGCTCTCTTCTTTAGGGTTAGGGTTTGAGAGTGAGTGCCTTGAGTGCTCTTTGCCCTCTAAGATGGAGCGGCTGTAAAACCTATCTTCTCAAATAAGCAATACATCAATCTTTGATCAGCTCTGTGGATCCCTCATGTTTTGATTGATTTGTTCTTGATTTGGGTGTTTTTGATCTCTGCTCTTCCCTTTCTTGATCTTGATGTACCAAGAATGTGTAAGATATGGAGATAACCTCTGAGAATCTATCTCCACCCATCTAGGTGCTTTGATAGCAAGTTTATCAAGAAAACCCGGTTTTGCTTAATTTGGCCTCAAAGTGTGAACTCTTGATTTGAGAGTTTTTGACATGATTGCTTTCATGATCATGCATGCTGGGATATGTGAGAATATATCTAAAGCTGTCTTAGCCATCGTTCACCTATGACAAGTTGTTTTCATCGAGTTTAGTTTTGGCTCGGTTTCAATGTACCTTTCCTTCAAACTAAAAAAGATCTCAACTTTGATCATTATTTTCATGATCGTTTGTTGGAATAGATTCCTGATAACCTAGAGAAGATCTCTGCAAAATTTTATGTCATTTAGATCTACGGATCAAAAGTTCTTTTGATTTTGGTTTTTGAAATCGTGTTGAAAACACTATTCGCCCTTCTTTTACTGTAGCAGCAGAACTACCGCTATTACTAAAATGGTAGCACCGCGGTTACTGTAGTAAGCGGTAGTACCACAATTACTACAGTAGTAATTCCATTTTTACTGATTTTTTGTGGATTTTCAGTGTCTCGAATTGCTAACTTTTTTTTGTGGCTTTCTACGCTAATCTTCATACTTCTATAACTACTAACGTGAAGGATTAGTGAATATTTGGGGGGAAACTTTGAGGCATCATTCACCCTCCTCTGTTGCTATCTTCAGTCTTTCACATAATTTATTAACTTTAGAGTAAATTTCACAAAACTATATATTTGTTGTACAAATTATCAGAAAACTACATGTTTTAGCAACTATTAATTATCACATTAATTAATTGGATAAAAAGAGAAAGATGTATGCCGCTTATTTTGGTGCGACTAGATTATAATGGCGTAGATTAATTAGATATATGTTAGAAAATTGTATAAAAATACAACTATATTTTAGTCGTAAGCATTAGAGTTTATAATAAATACTACATTGTTTTCAAATAAAAGTATATGTATTGTAGTAGTTAGTCACGCAGTTGTCGGAAAAATTCAGCCAGTTCGGAATAAAATAACAAGATTGCTTTTAAAAAAAAGATAACATAAAGATACAGAAGTACATGTCATAAAAAACACAATTTACTGACTTAATCTTATTTGGCAAACATACTACCACTCCACTACATTTCCAACAGTAGCTCTCATAGCAGCCTTGATCACCGCACAGCACACAAGCCACAAATGGGACCTAGGTAATTGCACAATGTTTTCTTCGGAGAACATGTTAATTATGAATCAAATGAGCTACATTTGTTTTTTTAATTACAAAGGATGACACACACGCACACCACACATCATACACCATACACGTGTGTGCGTCCTAACGAAACACACATGGGTCTAGAGCGGAGGTCGTTAGATAAATTTTAAATTTATTCAGTCAAGAAGCATAAACATACGTTTTCTCACTAAATACACATGCGTCTATTAAGGTGAGCGCGTGCGTCAAGCTTTGGGTTCGAACATGGGCGGGTCAAAATCTCAGAGAGTGGTTATACGTTTGTCCATCAAATATATACACGTGTGTGAAGGTGAGGGCACACGTCGAATTTGGGGTTCGATCACGGGTAGGTCAGCCGCTCGACGGCAGTCGTAGCCTACGCTCAGTTCTCAAATGCGCTGCATTGGGTGATAAATTGGAACCGAAACCCAGGTTTTCTACCCAACGTTTGGCCCGACCAAATCAAGCTCAACGCAATAGTAACCATAGGCTCAAGGCCCAAAGCACAGGGACATAACAATGGGCTTGCATTCCCCAAAAAGGAAACCATGGGCTCGCAAGGCAACACAACAAAACGACTGCTGCTAATTCGTCTCGCCGGGGCCTCGCCGTCGCCGGGCTCCACAGATCGCCGTCGTAGCAGGTCACATTCTCATGAAGCTCCAGATTGGCTCTAGTGGAGGAAACAAACTGCCTGCTGATGATAGCGCTGGTCAGGAGTCAAAAATGCAGTTAGTGCCCTGCGAAGCAGTGAAAAATTGGAGGTAAGATGACATGGATCAGGACTAACATACAATAACAGTATAAATACATACGTTTATCCTAGTAGGACACTAGAAGCAATAAAAGACTACAATATAGGATATGATTGAGCAAAAATTCTTAATATATGTATACTGACAATCTTGTTTACTGATTACCTCTATGTGCAAATTCAAGTATGAGATATTCTAAACAAAAGTTCATGGGTTTTAGGAGTGTCAACTGATCAAATACGAATCGAATAGTCCGAATACAAATAACAGATAAAACGGATAATAAAGATATGATTGACACTCTTTGAGTCTTAACGTATCGAATACGAATCGAATAGTTCGAATACAGATATCGGATAAAACGGATAATCCCAATCAGATTGACACCCCTAATAGGTTTAAGTCAGTCTTTAAGATTCCATCTATAGCTCCTACTGTACATTTTTATTTTTTTAGAAATTAAAGTAACAGAGACTAATTGTATTCTTCTAGCTTCTATTACCTAATGGAGTATTAATTAACGTTGGATTTCAATAATAGAAGAATAACAAAGCCAATTATTTTTCTCAAATCCTCTCTATAAGCATATGAAATTTGGTCAGCCCAACACTGGCGCATCTCAAATCGGAGCGTGGAACTCATTTGCATCAGACAAAATCATGGAAGACGATATATTGAAGGACGGCAAGAACCTAGCAACCCAAACATCTCCATAATATCTCAACATTTTCTAGAACATGGACTTGAGCTTTCCATGAGAAGACAAAGACACAAATACATGAGAAGATGAGAAAGCCGACGAAGGGCATCGCTGCGGGCTGAGCCGTGCTGGACCTACGCACCTCGGCCATGCCTAAAGCCCCTCGCAGCCTTGGCGTGACCTAACGGCTTGCGGCCTACACACTCGCCCCCAGACGCTGAGTTGTTGGCTGCACGAGCACCGAGCACGCCTGCCTCGTCGCCACACGAGCACGAGCAAAGTAGGCACAAGATTGGGAATTGGCAAAAGTATTATACTCTTTAGATGGCAAAAGTAGGCACAAGATTGAGAATCGCCAAATGGAATCAAACGTAGAGCAGAGTAGCCGTAGCACTAGCAATTGTGATGAGGAGTTGATTTGTAGATGGATGGGGGATACATACCTAGGGTTCTTGCGAGGCTGGCAACGACAGGAAGGGGTGGTCTGACCTAGCAAGCGGAAGAGCTCAGGCGGCCGCTAGACCTCGCCTGAAGGGAGAGTCCACCCCTACTACGAAGAATGGGTCTTGGTAATCTTACCAGTTTGACCGGTGAGGTTAGTACACCCTCCTTCTACTTCCTTACAGCATGTACATGCTGTGTGTAGTGAGATCATTCTTTGTTTCTTTCTAGAGAATTACTACATTTCATTCGAATGATTTTTAGGGTGAAAATCAGTCAAATTTCTGGGTCGTTGGATCTCAATCCAACGAACCAGCTTCCTCAAGCCCACCCCATATAAAACAGGAAGCATCCCTTCATTACCTAACCCTAGCTTGCCTCCTCCTGATGCCAAACCCCGCCACCACCCTATCGTGTTGCCAACGTTGCCTCTGACGTCGGCGACACCCACCGGCGAACCCTGCCCCTTAGTCGCCACCAGCCTCCTCCCCTCTCCCACTGTGACTACCTGCATCATCCTCTTTGCTACCATCACCGTTCTTCCCTGTCTCCAGCTGCGGTAGCCGCTGGATCTGCCACCGCCACCTGCTGCCTCCTAATATTCTCTTGTTCTTGTTGTCTCCACTGACCTCCGCCGCCCACTGCCCTTCTCCGACCCATCACCAGTCATCCTGCCGCCTCGGCCTCCTTCTATAGCCAGCCCTAGTGAATCCTAAACCCTAATCCGATGAACACGAGTCCTAACTCACCGCTGTTGCCGCCGCTGGAGAAGACAAGCCCGCCAGAGCATCATCGGAGATGGACACAGAGGAGGGAATGCACAGAATCGTGATGCAGATCGCGAGGTCAAAAATTTGAATGATTTGCAAAAAAAAAATCATGCGCATGATATATAGCAAATCCGTTCTTTCTATTGTTTCCAATTTACCGGTGAAAAAAATACCTGTAACGCTTAGTTACAACTGAACACATGGAAGGGATCAGCCTACAGATTCAGAGTCTCATCCATTAGGTTCAGAAGAAAATTTCTTTCCTTGCGTACCACACGCTGACACAGTTCCCTGCTCAATGCCGGCCGATGTTTGCAACGTTGATGAATTCACTGCACACGCACATCTCCTTGATTCAGAGGCTGCAGCCTGCAGGTGGTTTCATGATGCTGTAGGCTGGAAAGGGAAAGGAGCTGGAGAGCTCTCGCAACTGGTACTACTGCAACGCAATCTCAGAAGGGAAAATGCGGTAAGAGGGCATGAGCGAGCATGGCCGCATATGATTCGTTCTCACTGCGTTTTTGTAGCACGAGAATCATGTTGTCCGCCGCTACGGAGCTTGCGCTTTAAGCAAAGATGATGGCAATCCCCTCCCCTCCCTCTGCTGCTACCTCCCCTTTTTGCCATGCATGCTGCATTGCTGATTTGTGCGCAGTTTCCGGCAGAGGAGGACGGGCAGTGATCATAGAAATAACGACTGCTCGTTGAAGCAATCAGGCCGTAACTCGCGAGCAACTGGTGAGGCAAGAGCCAAGAGAGTCGTCGTTGCTGGTGGTAGAAATAGAATTGTTCTGACACCAACGTGGAGCAGGTTCCTGGGCAGAGTGGGTGACTACTCTGGGATCTCAACATCTCCACGTTGACCTCTGCGTAGGAGTGGAAACGTACAGGATACGATGGAATAGTTTTAAATACGAATACGATCTATATTTTTTAAATGAATATAAATTTGAATTCGAATATTCTCAAATACGGATATGAATATTCTCGAATACGAATATGAATATTCTCGGATACGAATATCGGATAAAACGGATTCCTAGCGGTTTAACCGATATTTCACAGGTTTTTGACCGGTTACCGGTTTTAAACCGTCTAAATTTAAATTTTGAATCACGAAATTCGTACGGATTTTTCATGGATTCTAGAAACGGATCGAATACGAATCGAATAGTTTCGAATATGAATACAGATACGAATATTCTCGAATACGAATACGGATTTTACTTACTACATTCGCGTTTTCTCGGATACGAATATCGAATAAAACGAATTATCCGCTACCGTTTTCTACCCTACCTCTACATGGGGTATCTCGAACGAGAAAGCGGGGAAAAGCGGATGTGAATGGTGCTTAACTTGTAGTATCAGTGTTGGACTCAGTAGGAGATACCAGGCACGATAAGATGGTATCATAAGAGTATTTGATCGATTGAACTACCGACGGTTGGCTTGGTCTAATTCGTAGTAGAAGGTACCGTAAAAAAAAGCTAAAAATGGTATCATAAGAGTATTTGATCGATCTGTAAACATCCCCAAATCCGTGTGTTGCAGCAGCCGCATCGGATCATTAATTCCTCCGTGCGTGGGATCTGCAAGCTTGCATTACATGGGATCGACAACAGTACGCGGCGGAGATGCGGAGACAGATTTGGACGGCTCAGAAAGGTGCAAAGGCGCCGATCTCTCGTTGCGTGCGGACACCGCGGCCGCTAGCTCCTCATGCGTCGCGTCGCGCTGTTTGTTAAGGCTGAAAATTTTTGTCAGTGTTTTCTTAAACGATGGTGGATGATAACAACGCTGATATAATGTTATATATAATTTTAGATTTGAAAAAATATTTAAAAAAAGCTCTGTAAAAAATAGTACTATTTATTTTGATTTTCAAGTAACCCGAAATAAAAGGGCAAAAAAATCCGGAAAGAGTACGACCTTACGTTGGGCCGCGGGCTTACTCCACGTACGCGGAGCCACGCGAGCGCGAAAGCTGGGACTGGAAAATCGATCGATCGATCGATCGGCGCAGCCAGCCCTGCATGGGATCGATCGATCGTACGCCGCCGTCGTCGTCTGCTACTAGCCTACGGGCCTGTTTTTTTTTTTGTTAATATGGTTTATAAATTTTGATTGGAATTTTTAAATTTTAGTATTTTCGACAGAAATTACAGAGAAATATTTAATTTAAAATTTTGAATAATACAGATATTAAGTTTTTAATATATAGATTTCATCTTAAAAATATTCTATTTAAAAGTTATATATTATAATAAAAACTAAAAACCAATTACAGAAAGATCAGACCCTACTGCGACTCGCTGCTGAAAGGCACTGGCAGCCATGCGGGCACAGATGCACGGAAGCGCTGTCTTTATTCGCTGCTGTAAATGACTGTAGCCTTTGTTACCGCACCATCACCACCACTGTACGTGCTCACTGTTCCCGCAGCCATGCACACACTCATACCGTGCGTGACTGGCCATGCACGGCGATTAACCCTACGAGAGGATCCTAAATTATAATGTGACTAATTATTCTAATTTAGAAAGGTCAGAAAATTTAAATTGTATTTTATCGAATATTTCGAGAAGTCATCAAGCTAGCCGGCCAGACCGGCTCAATGACGGTCAGACCAAAATTTGCCACCGGTCGGACCGGTGTGCATTTGCGGTTCAAGCTGTTGGTCGTCAGCAGTCTGACCGGTGGTGAGATCGATCATATCGGCTAGGCAGAGAGGCTTGGCCAAAGTTTTGGTTCTTATGGTTTTGAGTCAAAGGAAAAGTTTTGGTGACTAAGGTCAGTGGATATAAATTGCATGAGTCATATTACTACTAACATGGGTCAAGTTGTGAAAAATTTGTACCCAAAAATAATTTCTTTGTCTTTGGATATGCAGAGTCGCTTAGAGTCAACCACGGTCAATGACGAAGATCGGGGTTACGCTAATAGAGGAGTCGGGCCCAGAACGATAAAGAATGCCAGGTGAGGTGGTAAGCTCAAGTATGGCACGAGAAAGTCGAGAAATATTGAAGGAAAATTCGAACGGTTGGTTGCACCATGTGGTTTGGTTGATCTAAGTGAGGCGTGGTCTGAAGCAACTGAAAATCGGAGAGACTTACTAATGCGTGACAAGTTAGCAGTGTACCTACATGTGACAAGTATGGCGATTGATTGCATTGAAAGGAGAAGATCAGGTCAAGAAAGGGTATTTTAGTAGTTTGACAAAAATACCGAAAACTATCTTAATGCAAAACCGTGGCGCTTGAGGCGCTTGTAAGAGTAGTTTAGGTCAAAGAGAAGTTGAGAAAATTAAGTTGAATCAAAGCTAAGGGCTCAGCGGATTCGATTTTATACGCTTTGAAAAGCGTGCATAAATGTAGTATGTGAGTTAAAACTCGTGTGTGAAGGTTATCGGATTTCCCATTGTGCTAAGTGAATATTATCCACTAAAGGTTAGATGTGGCTTGCTAGTTTATCTATTTAACAAAGGTTAGATGTGACTTGCTAGTCTATCTATTTAACATGTGTGTGATGGAGACTTGTAGTTAACATCCAACAATCCTCTCTTGAGACTAATTGTTCATATACTAGGGTTAGGGTTTGAGAGAAATTAAGTGTTGTGGTGTGCTATCTTATTCTTCAGGTGGAGTGGCTATAAAATATTTGTCTTCAAGTAGCAATATATCAATCTTTATCCATCTCCATGAATCTCCCTTGTGTTGATTGATTTGCTCTTGAATTGGATTAGTTTTTCCTCTTCTCTTCACGCTTCCGGATCTTCTTATGTTAAGGACGAATAATAGATGGAGATGTCATCTGAAAATCAATCTTTACACATCTAAACACATTGATGGCAAGTTTATGAAGAAACCCGATTTTGCTTGATTTTAGCCCAATCGAGTGAATTCGTGATCCAAGAGTTTTTGGATTGATTTCATTGCTGCTCTTGCTTGCTGTGATATATAGAAATACATCTAGAGTCATCTTAACCATCCTCTGCCTATAAACAAGTCATATTCACCATTTTCTTTTTTTCTTAGTTTTGGTACAACCTTACTCAAATATGAAAAAGGTCTAAACTTCGATATGGATCTCTGCAATCCATGGATGAAATAGATTCCAGAAACCTTGAGCAAGGTGTATGCAAAGTTTCACGACTTTTGGATCATCGGATCAAAAGATATGTGGATTTTAAGATTACAACAATGCTGAATTTATTGGTCACTTGCCTGACTTTACTATTCATAGCGGTCAAACAGTCAAGGGTCCGGTCAAATCGACCTGATTCAGAGGTCAGACCTACCTCTAGGATTTGCTATCTTTCAAATTTTGATCCCTTGAGCTATTTGATTTGGGATTTTGGCTATTGATCCTATGCTTGATAGCTCTATAATTATTTGAGTCAAGGACCAAGAATACTTGGAAAAATTTTAGATGGTATCATTTACCCCCTCTGTTGCCTATTCGGTCTTACACATGCCTGCATGATCCTTTTGGCTTGGCGGGAAGGAATTGGTGAGTGAGGGATAACATGAGAAGTCTAGAATTTTATATGATGAACCATTGCCAAGTTTATGGAGTCAAATTTTGAATTTTGCATTGTTTGCAATCTTTAGTGGCTTTTGTCAGGGGAACCAGTCAAACAGGTTGGGCTCAGCGGTCTGATTGATCATGCTTTGGCTCTCAGTACTAGTCTGTATTTTGGGTTTTTTGGTCGTGGTTTGAGTAGTTTGGACATAAGTCAGTGCATTCATGTTGCATGACACGTGTTTAAACTAATGTAGGTCAAGTTATAAAAAATTTAGGCCCAAAAATTATTTTTTTGTTTTTGGATGTGCAAGGAAGTTTTGGAGTCATCCATGGTCAATAGCAAGAATCGGCGCTATGCTCATAGAGGAGCCGAGGCCTAGAATAGTCAAGGATGTCTAGTGAGATGGTTGAGCTCAAGCATGGCATGAGGAAGGCGAAAAATGTTGAAGGGAAGGTTCAAGTGACAGGTTGCACCAAGTGGCTTGATCGGTCCAAATAGGGAGTGGTCCAGTGGAACCGGAACGGGAGAGACTTACCGATGCATGACAAACCATTGGTGCACCTACGCGTGGTAAATATGGTGATTGCTTGTAAGGAAAGATGAAGACCAGGTCAATGCAAGGGTAATTTGGTAATTTGCCAAATACCAGAAATTTTGTTGAATCAAGATCATGGCACTTGAGCGACGCTTAAGAAAGCTGTTTAGGTCAAGGAGATACTGAGAAGGTCAAGCGGATCAAAGGCTAAATACTTAGTTGCTTCAAGCTCATGTGCTTTGAAAAGCATGTATGAGTTAAATATGTGAGTAAAATCATGTTATGTGAGGTTAATGGGTTCCCCCAAATGTGCTAAGTTGATAGTATCTATTATGTTAGATGTGGGTTAATTGTCTCATCTATTTATCAGGTTGAGATGGAAGCTTACAAGCCAACCATTCAACCATTCCAATCTTGTGTCCTAGGGTTAGGGTTTAAAGAAGAGTAAGTGTTGTGGTGTGCTCTCTTGTCCTTCAAATGGAGTGGCTATAAAATCTTCATATTCAAATAGCAATAGGTTAACTTTGTTCATCACTTATGGTGTCTCTTTGTGTTAATTGATTGCTCTTGTTCTTGCTACTTTGATCTCTTCTCTCTCCTTCTTGATCTTGCTGTGTACCAAGGATGTATAAGTGATGATGACGACTCATGAAAATCTAATCCTATTCACCTAGATAGGCACCAATTCTTGTAGGATTTCGATGTTGCCCGGTTTTACTTGGATTTGGCCTAATCTTTAGAATTCTTGTTCCTAGAGTTTTTGCTTTGAATCTTTAGGAGAAATGGCTTATTGTGACATATGTGAACTTATCTAGGGCCATCTTGGCTATTATCTACCGTAAGCAAGTCATATATCAAGATTTTAAAGTTTGCTCGATTTTGATGCAATCTTACTTGTTTTGGGAAATATCGAAACTTTGACTAAGATTCATGAGATCTTTGGATGGAATAAATTCATGAGATCCTAAGCAAGGTGTATTCGAAGTTTCATCTTTATTGGTTAAGGATTTTATGAGTTGTACCATTCTTAGTCTTGGTTCCGTCTGATTTTCTGTTCTGATAACAGGATAGCGGTCAGACCACCCTAAGCCCGGTCTAACCGGCCACCATGGTCAAATTGATCAGGCAAGCTACCGGTTAGACCACAGTTGCTTGCCGATCAGATCGCACCTAGTGTGGTAGTTAGATCGGTGAGGTGCTGAAAAATTCCTCTCTTAGGTTTTTGAGGCTGTTGCTTATTTTTTTTGCTTTTAATTTTGATTTATATAGTCCTATATCCATTGGAGCAAAGAATTTACAAGTATTTAAGAAAAAGTTCGAGGCTGTTCACTGCTTTGTTGACATTGCGGTCTAACAACGAGAGAAACACATGCCCAGATTTATTTTTGCAGGGTACGGTGTACGTAAGCTCTGTCGGATACGAATGGCATTGTGTCCGCCTTTTCGCATGCATCTTGTCGTCGCGGCCGCTCGTGGATCGATCACAGATGCCGCCAACTTTAGGAGTGTACTGTGCTGTGCAAGAAAAAAGATTACAACATATATATCACGCTAGAAAAGTACTTTGCCTACAGTGTGTGTGACATGTCTTTCCAGTGGTGGTCCGTGGTTACAATTGCAAGCTTGTGATCTAAAGCTAAAGCATATACATCTGAAAATGACCATGGCTTCATATTCCTAATAACCATCATATCAATATATAGAACCGATGGTATCGGTGGTGCTGCCTGTCAACAACAACACTCCAAGCTAGGCTGTTTTGTTGCAAGACTTTTTACTTGCGCGCGGGCACACCATCCATCACCTTCTTCGCAGAGCAAACGCTCCAAGCTAGGCTGTTCTGTTGCAGGACTTTTTACTTGCTACAAATTAAGATTGCATCCTGAGTTTGAATTGTACAGGGCAAGAGTAGTAACATACTAGTACTCTCGAAGACCACAAAATTCTTCGCATGCGTTTGATATTTGAGCAGGATAGTACAGTACAGGTCGTGAAGTCAACCGTGCGTGTCGGTTTGGATTGCTCCTGGCCTACCGTTCCAAGCTTTTCCTTGCGACCAAACTCGGCGAGAGATTTTTGCTGTTGGCAAGTTGTCTCTGAAGGGGAAAAATGAACGCGGACAACGATCCCTCTTGTCACCTCTTGCCTACTCTCCTTTTTATTCAGCATCTCAAGCAAAACCTCCCTCCCTAGTCTTCCATCTCATCTACTACACTGCACAGCACCATAATCTCGTGTTCAATGTCAAAAGAACAGGGCCTTTATCAACTGTCCAAGAAAGCAAAAGCTTCCTACAAATTACTAGTTCCAAAAATTGATTATTTACCACAGCTAAGGCCATTGTTTTAGGATTTGCCACTTTTAAGTTTTGTCTTGATTACTTGCCGCTCCTAAACCACAAATACAAGTGTTTTGCCATTGTGGACGTATTATGGTATTTTTTATTTTTTTTCTTGGCCCGAAATCAGTAGTGAAAAGACCGTTTTGCCCCTCCATGCCTTCGATAGTTTCATCCCTGTGGCCCCCTGACACCGCGGCCGCCGTGCGCTCCTTCCTCGCAAGAAGGCCTAATCGGGTCTCATCACCGTTCAATTTGCCGTTGATATCGTCCAATTTGTCCCCGTCACCGTCCAATTCTTTTTCAGTGACCAATTGGGTTTCATCACGTCAGCGGCACCTAGCTACTCCCAACCGGTGAGCAATGGAAGCTTCAACTCTTAACTGCAAGCACCAGACGATGCTGTGCTTATTTGAGTTTAAGCTTCAAGCTTTCAGCTCTTAATTTTATTTTTTCTAGTTTTTTTCACTTATTTTTATGTTTTTTGTATTTCTTTTTTTCTTTATTCATATATATTATTTGTGATGATATAATTTTTTCTTTCTAAATTTTTTAAATTTAATTACGCTGAAAGAACTACCGGCAGCTATAATATAACAAAAAGCTACTATAATAGCAAAACTAAGCTAAAAGCTAGAGTTTTATAAACCCAAATGAGCACATGATCATCTCATTCCCATATCCCATGCTACGTACTCGATTAGTTTTGTTGTATTCATCCCTGCGCCATAGATGAACCAGGGGACGGGGGCACGACGCCCGCTGATCCAGGGAGGCAGGCTAACTATCAGTGAACATGAATTTGGTAATCATCTTTTATTTTTCTATATTTTTGTTATTTTACAAGGTCGGGTGAGTAAGATGTGTTTTCCAATATGTTCTTCGTTTTCCTAGGAGATCAGGAGCACGAGCTCCACTAGGCAGCCGCCGCCGCCGCCGCCCGATCCAAATTTTGCAACCTGTTTGTGAGTTGAGGGTGTGTGTTTGGTCTGGCTAGACCCAATAAATGGAGAGGCGAAACTGACTTTTCACTTCTGATTTCGGGCCAAGAAAAATCGAAAATACCAGAATTCAGGCACGGTGGCAAAATTGCAGCTATTTGTGGCTTAGGAGTAGCAAATGATTAAGACAAAACTTAAAAGTGGTAAATCCTAAAACAGGGGCCTCAGCAATGGTAAATCACCAATTTCGCCCTTCCCATGGCAGCCTAACATTAGCATGATCATCTCGGGTTCTTGCAGGTGATATGAGAGCAGTAGTCAATGGCTGACGAAGCGCACTGTATACACGCATGCACAGGTACAGCAGCATCTACTAATATCTGATAGTAATAGGCTCTTCAGTTGCAAAGAAATCGCCATTAATTCCACAAAAGAAACCGAAAGATGGTGACAGCGAAGAAAGAAAAGTAGAGGAAGCAGCAGCTCCGATCAATCGATCGAACAAGCCATTCCGGTATGTGTAATCAACGACTTGCATCACAATTTCTCTGAAAAATCAATCAATTAAATACTTCTGCACCCAAATATTTTTCCCCTGGCTATAGCAGTACTACTAGGAAATGACAATAAAACGATGAAGTACAGAACGGAAAAAAGGAAGAGAGGGGTGGTCAAAAAGTTACATTGATGGTTGGGCACCTCGTACAAACAACCCAACATTTGTCAACTTCGGCCAGCATCTATGTACCAACCAAGCCCATAATCAGCGGCCAGCCACTGCAAATTCTTAGGGCATATTTGCTTAGAAGCCTCACTTTGTCAAACTTTTTGTGGTATAGCGTGGTATGCCATAGTTTTTATGGTTAAGAGACAGTAGCAAACTTTGGCATAAAAATAAGTCTATAATAAATGGATCAGGTGGCTAAGAAAGTGTGGCATATCATGCTTGAACCAAACACTAGACTCGTTTGTTCAAACTTGCCTAAGGCAAGTGTGGTATCCTTGGGCTCCAACCAAACACGCCCTTGCAACAGCTGCTTCTTTCAGTTCTCCCTCTTTCCTCTCCCCTGCTCCATCTGAAGTTTCTGAACGTGATTAGCAAATCTTGCATGCAGAAGCAATCACAGCATGCATGCATGGGGGTGATCAGAAAGGAAGGTTGTAACCTGTACTAGTATGTTGCATGATGTACAACAATACCAGTGGTTGTACACTTGTGCTCCAGCTTTAGGAAAGCAAAATAGAAAAAGGAGTGATTGCAGCAGAAGAATCGACAGCTAGCTCTGCATAAAAAAGGAAGAGCACGGAAGGGAGGAAGCAGAGATTAAAAAGAACTCGTAGTACTAGTAATTCCAAAGGGAAGAAGCATTGAAACAACACCACTCGGTCTCCCCCAAAAAAGGTTCATGTACATCATCCTAGCTGCTACGTACCTTCTTCCATGTATAACTACTACATGCTAGCTACAATTAACCATGGTGATACGATCCATATCTATGCATCTCTCTCTCTCTCTCTCTTTCTCTCTCTTCTTACCCTACATCTCTATGATATCTTGCTCATGGATTGCCTTGGCCCTCGGCTCCAATGGAGTTGTGCTGCCGCGACGGCCCGGAAGGCGGCACCGGCCCCCTCGGCAAAAACCCGAAGAAATAGTTGGAGCTGCCCCTGTCCAAGCGCTTGCCCTTGAACGGTTGCATGCCTCTTGAAGCCTGGCAACCTGACACCAGCACAAGAAGCACTAGTAGGAGCAACCACCATAGGTGCACAAATGGCCTCCTACTGCTTCTTGTTTGGAGACAGACAGCCATGGAGAACAGGAACACAAGAGCAGGAGAGGCAAGAGTTGCTGGCAGATGAAGGTGCAGGAGTAGGGAGAAGGTAAGAGTTTGTGGTGCTGTGGAGTAGGAAGAAGGAGAGGAGGAGCTGTGGGCGTTGAGCAAATGGTGAGGAGGGGAGAAGAGTGGTGGTGATATATGAGTTAGCACACAGATCATAAGGATGGGACACTACAAAAAGGATGGTGATTAAATTTATAGCACTGTCATGGCATGAGTCGTCCAAACTTCGAAGTCCAGGGAAGAAACAAGGGGAGGATGTCTAGCTAGTCAGGCATTTGCCACGAGGTACCAGGAAAATGTACCCCGAGGGAAAACATGCCACATGATATAATAATTTCCTTGGAATTGTTCCTTTTAACCAATGATTTACTCATTTATTTGAGGAAAAAATAAACTTCTAGAAGGATATATATAGTTAATGGTGATCACTTGAATCTTTTACCAGTGGTACTCTGATATGCATTAAACAAACAATTTTACATGTAGTTCCAGGATACAAAATATTAACAAACATCAATTTGATTATACACAGTTGTTGATTTTTTAAATAAAGTTATGGTTTTAGGGCGTCCGCAATGGTAATAGCTAGTACTAGCTATATAGTCAGCTGACGTGGAGGTGAGAGACAAAAGCAAAGACTATTTTATACTGTTGGACCCACATGCTCCTCTCTCATGTTCTTGGACTACGTGAAATAGATCAGCTATTTGCTCGTCACTAGTGACTACTCTCTCTCCTACTTTTTCCTTACCACATCAGATCTAGCTAACTAAATAGCCAGCTGTTGGAGACGCCCTTAGTATATAGTTCGTATAGTTATTACAATTTTGTTTAGAAATTAGAGCTACAAGGCTGTGTGCCTATGCTCTTTAAATAGAAAAGGTTCGTGTACATATCCCAAAGCATCTTTAATCGCCATAATGTTTACATAGTTTACCTCATAGCTAATCGTTTATTTTAGGATATGCATAGTTCTTTCTGGTGATCATACATACATGAAACATTTTTATCATGTAATATTCTGGATACTACATACAAATAGGGCACACTTTAAGTATATACGTTAAACATTGTATATAGACAACGGGTAGGAGTTGTATGTAAAGTGGTCATGAATAAAGGATATAACATAAATGAACTTCTCTCTATCTATAGATAGCCTATCCTTGAGGTTGAGCCATGTAGTAGTAATGATGATGTGGTGGGGGTGACATGTTGGGGTGAGATGTGGAATATGTTGGGATGTAGCAAATGTGGACCAGAGAAAAAAAGGATTGGAAGGAAGAGAGGGACAGAGATACTACACAACGCTGCAATGCACGCAAACATGGGAGGAGGGGGCAAAAGGAGAAGGCAAAGAGAAAAGCGAGGTTGTGTTGTGTCTTGCGAACAGGTTGTGTCCCACACGTATTTCGTTAGTGGCCAACTAAACTAGGTTCCATCAATCCTGTTAGAGGCCCGTCTTTTCGAGGCTAGCCTAGGGCTTGATCGGCACGACACAGCCTAAGCATAGCAATAGCACGGCAAGTATTGGGCCAGGCCGATAATGCACGAATGATGGGTTGTGCTAGGCCTATAAACAAAGCCTATCAGCGGCTCAACACGACCTGTTGGGTCATTTTTGGGGTAGCTCAGCATGAAAGTGACACGGCGGACTAGACGGCATGGAGACACAGCGGCGGCACAACAGAGGGGCTTGGCGTGGTGTGGTTGGGCTTGTGGTGTAGGTGCCGAGGGATGGTAGGACATTGGAGTAGCCAGAGAGGGGGAGGAAGAGCAAGGCCACTGTGCCATACCTGTGGCAGTGCGCATCGTCGTCCCATACTACGTGGATGTCATGGGAAAGCAAGGCCACCACTCAAGGGCCATTGACAGATGCCATGCATGACACCAATAGGCCATAGGTATACACATGGCACCACCTATGTTGCTGCACCCACTCTCAATTCGTCGCCGACCTTTGCTCATCACCCATGGTCGTGGCATCGTCGACCACACCCCCACCTTACCGCCGCCACTCTCCACTACCACTGCCTGCATGCTCACCATCCATGCCAAGCCTCAGAGCCCTGCCTCCATTCTCGAGCCCTAGCGCCCCATATCTACGCTCGCTGCCCACACCGACGAGGCCACCACCCAACACCAGATCTACCCACGTCGACTGTATACCACCCCCAAATCATGACCTCCTTCAAATCTGCTGTGGATCTAGCCGATGGAGGCATCGGTGGGGGAGGTGGGCCATGGAGAGGGGCAGCGGGGTGGTAACGGTGGGAGAGGCAGAGCTTGTGAAAGAGGGCAATAGCGTGGAACATAAGGAGATGATGGAGAGGGAGAGGGAGGCGGGTGGGGTGAAGGAGAAGCTGCTAGGGAAGTGGAGAGGGAGAGGGGGAGAGGTGGTCGGGGAGGCGAAGTCATGGAGAGGGAGGCAGTGGGGAGACCGGACTACTGGAGTCTGGAGTGGAGTAGTGGACTAGTGGAGGGGATTAGACAGCATAGCAGGGGCGCTGCAAGGGTAGGGCATTAGGCAATGGTTGCCAAGGCAGCCTAGCAACTAGCATGCTACCGATGACAAGACAGAGCAAAGAAGCAACAAGCAGGGAGGGAGAGAGGCAACGACCTAGAACCAGTGACAAGACAGAGTAGAGGAACAAGGCAGAGGAGTGGTGGAGGCTAAGACACAAGAGGCAAGTGCAACGTTTTCCTCCTCCATGGTTATAAAATCCACCTCCTCTGCTCATTTCTTCACCAGCAAAGCACCAAGCTTCTTTTCTCTCTTTGCTCTACTTAGTAGTCTCAATAGTCCATACAACAGAAAGCTCGATGGCAGCATACTACCAAGGAGTCGTAGCACGAAGGTGGCAGCGAGAGCGATAAATCTCGGTAGTGGTATGCTATTGAGGAGTCACATCATGAAGGCAGCAATGAGGCATCATGTTGAAAGCTCCTGCCATTGCTCCTATATTCCTCCTTTGGCTCCGACTCCCCTTGATGCTCATCAGCTCTTCCCAAGCATGGAAGACTACAGCATGGAGGACCATCATATGGATAATACAGATGGT
The DNA here is from genome assembly GCA_036346575.1 of Dendrocalamus sinicus. NCBI lineage: Eukaryota > Viridiplantae > Streptophyta > Magnoliopsida > Poales > Poaceae > Dendrocalamus > Dendrocalamus sinicus. The sequence continues at coordinate 29,404,627 of CM070645.1, forward strand.
TATGAGGAGTACCAAGATAGTCTAGAGCCAATAGGGACACCAAACTTCTCTCCCTATCTACAGACGGCAACCTTGGTGGGTCTAGGTCCGGCACTAGCACTGTTCGACGAAGGGCACCGTGCTGGAAGCATATGACCTAGAGCCAGAAAATCTAAAACAATTAAATGGTAGAAATCATAACTTGTAATTATTGCAAAACTCAATTAACTGCTCGTATAGGTGGAGGGATGAAGCACTTGAATCAGCACTACAAAGCATGCTTGAAAAAGATGGGAGCGTACAGGCAAGGGGAAGTACAGATGTAGCTAAACTTCAAGGCTGAAGACCCTATGAGTACTTGGGTATACAATCATCTTTCTGCCAGTGAGAAAATTGCTAAATATATTATTTCCAAAGATCAATCGATTAGGATAGGTAAAAGTCACGCATTCAAAAGAATGATCCAACATGCCACAGTACCAACATATCAATGGAAAAACTATCACATCTGATATTTTACGGATCTATCATAGAGAGCTAGCAACATTAAAAGAAATATTCCTACAAGTTCGGTTCTATTTTGCTTTAACTCCAGACATTTGGAGATTATCACACTAAAGAAGTGTCTACCTTAGTATTGTAGCCTATTATTTAGATGATGATGATTATAAGCTAAACAAGCGAGTCACAGAGTTTAAGTTAATTGACAAATCACACATGAGAGAGGCCATTGCCGAGCACATACTAGATGTAATTGATGATTTTAAAATAGATAATATGATTGTTTCAATAACTTGTAATAATGCACCAGTGAATACAACAGCTATAAACATCTTCACCCAAGGTTGCAAACATATATTGGTAGATATGTTCTCTATCAAATATACATGTGTCATACCTTGAACCTCATTATGCAAGACGGTTTGCAAGTGTTTGGCGAATATTTGAACAATATCCATGATGACCTTCGTTATCTTATAAGTTCACCATAAGTGGTAGTCAGGTTCATGGTATATTGCATAGCCAATGGCAAGGACTCAAGAAAATCCGGTCTTGATATGAAGGTGAGGTGGAGCTCAACATACATCATAATAAAGAAGGTACAAGGGTATATATATTATATCTGTCTTTATCAATACTAACTCTTAGAATAATGAATTGGTATTTATTAATTTAGATTGGCAAATTGCTAATCATTTTTTAGAGTTTTTAAGACATTTCTTATAAAACAACTAAGGTTCTATTAGTGTTTACTACTCTAGTTCTTACTTAATTATAGATTTTATTTGGATAATTATAGACAAGTTTACTAAATCTTGGGGGATTGCCTTTTAGGCCATGTTGTTGCAGCAATGGAGGGAAATTTTGTTAAATATTTTGGATCTATTTCACACCTATATTACTTTACTATTATTTTCGATCCTACAAAAAAGTTAGCATGTTTGTAGTTTGGAATGGAGAGAATAGGTGAATAACTAGGTCTTGATTTATCTAAATCTTTCGAACATGTTAAAAAGGAGCCTTTTCATTTTTTTTTGCTTGTATTATGATAAGCTTAACAACATCGCGAGATCAGAGGCCTCACAATAGGTAGAACAAGGCAAGACAAGCTTAATGTCCTACTTATAGAAGAAGCTAAAGGGCAAGTCTAATTTTTCATCCTCTTAGTCTCAGGGGCTCCGTAAGTGGACTTCTATCTCAAAACTGGACCACTACTTGGAGCATGATTTTGCTCGAGTGGTAGAAGAAAAACAAGCGGATTTTTCCTATGTTGTGCTATTTTGTGCGGGATGTTCTATTGGTTTCGGTGTCCACCATCTCTTTAGAAGTAACATTCAGTATAGTAGGTAGAATAATTGAAAAAAGGAGGCCATACCTCATGCCCAACATGGTGAAGGCAATCACCTGCGTCAAGGGCTAGGAATTAGCAAGAGAGCGACAATGGCATCAACTGGAGGATCCCAAGATCATGCAGGCATACGTTGACATAGAATGCATGAACGATCTCAACATTAGGGGGAGTAGTTAGTATGTATGTATGTATGTATGTATGTTGTTACGATACTATTTTTCTTCTGGGAACCCCACTTTGGGGCATAATGTTTTTAATGAGACAGTAGCATTGTATCAGTAAAAATAAGAAAATTTCACTTTCCCCCAAATATTTAGCATTCATATTTTTATGCAATTACTTAAATTTCAGCTTTTTCCTTCTTTTCCCCTCCCCCTCTTTTTTCCTTTTTTCTCTCCTTTTTCCCCTTTCGGTCTCTTTTTTCTCCTCTCCTTCTCTTTTTCCCACTTCTCAGTTCTCCTTTTCTTTTCTTGCATTGGTGGCTCGGGCCTCGATGTTGTGTCGTGCGCCCTTTCTTTTTCTCTCTCTCTCTCTCTCTCTCACCTCTCTCCCCTTCGTCCTCCAAGGCCGACGGCCTGCCTGAAACTCGCCTGTCGGTGATGCCGCCCTCTGGTTCTAGCCACCAGGTCCAGATCCTATCATCGTCCACTACCCACTGCTTGTCCTCAATGCTGCCTCTAGCTTCACGTCACCAGCTACAGGTCCAAGGAGGGCAAGCAGTGATGCGGCCTAGGTGGCACGTGCAGGAGGATGGGAGTCCACAAGCTACCCCTTGTTCCCTTCCTCCTCCACCGCTGGAGCTGCACCTCCCTGGCTCCCCCATCCTTGTCCTCCACTACCGATGCTCACCTGCCGGTGCTGCTGCCCTCTACATCTGGTTGCCTAGGTCCAAATCCCATCGCCATCCATTGCTTGCCACTCGTCCTTAATGCCGCCTGCAGCTCTGTGTCACTGGCTACAGGTTCAAGGTAGGCAAGTGGCGGCGGTGGTTGAGGTGGCACTTGTGGGAGGATGGGAGTGCACGGGCTGCCCCTTGTCGCCTTCCTCCTCCACCGTTGGAGCAGCACCTCCCCGGCTCCCACATCCTTGTCATCCACTATTGACGCTCACCTGCCAGCGTCGCCGCCCTCTAGATCCGGCTGCCCAGGTCTAGATCTCGTTGCCGTTCACCGCCCGCCACTCATCCTCAACGCCGCCTTCGACTCCGCATCATCGGCTACAGGTCCAAGACGGGCAAGCGGTGGCGACTAAGACGGGCAAGCATCGTGTGTCGGCATGACCTGACTACGCCCGACGTGCCCTAGGCCTCGTTGGAGGCGAGTCATGCCGCACGGCATGGCTAAGTAGGCATGCCAGGCTGACACAGCCTGAAGCCCGTCGGGCCAGGCACGACACGACCCAACTCCCAGGTCTAGATCTAGTGGTGCCCCACGTCCAGACAGACAAGAATGGGTGTTGGAATAGTCCCACATTAGTTGTGGAAGAGTAAGGGATCTAAGTTAAAAGTAGAGGAGTCTCTCACCTCATTGGCTAGCTTTTGAGGTGAGAAGCCCTTATGATCCAACAAGTGGTATCATAGCTCGGTTCTAACATCTCTGGTCCAATAGACACTAGTGTGTGAACACCTAATGGACTGTGACCTTGAGAGACCATCGGTGTACGGTGAAGGGATCCTGAGGAACTGTTGGTGTATGGTGAAAGAGCGCTGAAGGACACTAATGTGTGAAGGGGGAGATTGTTGGAATAGTCCTACATTAGTTGTGAAAGGGAAGGAACCTAACTTAAAAGTGAGGAAGCCCCTCACCTCATTGGCTAGCTTTTAGGATGAGAATGGTATTACGATCCAACAATGGGACATACATACGTATGTGCAGTACGCCGTATGTACTCACAAGAACCCAGCATCTAGACCCTTGGTCGAATTTTGATTCGTAGAGAGTGTGTTCATGTCTTTGTGGTGCATTTGCAATATATGTATACCTGGCTATCCACACTCCAACATTCGTTGCTACATAAATGATGTTTCAGAAAGCATGCACGCTGTCATGCTAAATGACTAACAAGCATGGTATGGTATTTATGAAATGGATGGTCAAAGTTGCGCATTCGAAACTATGACATCCAAAGCATTATAGGTTTGTCGATATCAATAGAGGGAGAAAAAGGTAACATATCGAGTACACGATGCGATGGCGCCCCGTCTCTATCGAACGGATGGAGGTAGGATTTGCCAATGACAGCCTGCTTCGGCCGACCGATCGAGTCCCCACGACCCACGGCATCAGAGGAGAGGAGCCATGCGGGACGCAACTCGATCCAAAGGTGGCATGCGGGCACCACTTTTTCTTTCTTGGGTGAATAGCAACATTGGTCCCCAAAGTTTCACCAAAAGGTCACTTTTATCCCTCATGTTTTAAAAAGACCAGCCATATTTATATGGCTTCAAAAAACTGCTTTTCTACAGTAAATAACTTTTATATAGTACTTAGCTTTAAAAAGTATCTTTTTAAGATAGGTCTACTAGTTAATTGTAATACACACTGTAATGATTTCATTTATATCGGCCAAAATTGTACGCGAGTATCTCTTTACAAATTTATCTAAAAACTGTTACTATTTATAAATCAAATCCAAAAATTCATACGAATGGCCTAGGTATTCCCTAGACTTTAATTTCTGGTCCAAAACATTCCTTTTGCTAACACGTCACGGCACATTCTCATACTGACTCGCCCACTAAGCTCTCCTAGTGGCTTAGGTGGTGCTCAGTTAAGCTGAATTTTGATAGCTTATAACTAAATTTTCATTATAGCTGGTTGAAATTACACTATAATTGATAGTGGCTTATTTGGTATAATTAAATTTAAAATTTTAAAAATAGGAAAATGAGTTAGCCCATCACGTATAATACAAACGAATACGGCAAAAAAAAAAGAACCAGTAAAAAAGCTTAAAATAAGTCTAAAAATAGAAAAAACGAAATTTAGAAATAGTGAAATATAAACTAAAAGCTAGAAAGCTAATTCTAAATGAGCGGGGTCTGAGCCCATTCGAAATGACGCTGCTTCCCCTCTCTTGTTTTGAGCGAAATTCGTACTCATCCTCTTATTCTTTTCCATTCCAGCGAGTTACCTTCTGAGAGGTGCCCTTGAGTGAATTTGGTGAGTTATCCTCTCACACTGGTTTGCGAGTTTTCCCTGATCATCCCACTGATTTCTTGTCCCGAGCTGACTGATTTCATCGTTTTCATCTTCTTGCTTCTGAATTTGCCTTGAGCAAATTACTACTTGCACCAGAAATGAGCCATGCCTTCCTCTGTTGTATGATCCTATCACCAAACTCTCAATGATCTGGCTTGATCTGCCAACGAACTCAGAAGTACATGCATTTTCCGCATGAAAAATCAGCATCTGAGCTCAATTTCTAAATGCTACATTGACAAATATGAACCGCACTTACTTGCGGGCATTTAACATATCTCCTTCTAGCATTATTGTAGGCCCAAGAGCAGCCAAAAACCTTTTGGTCCGATGGTGGCACCTCAATCTTTTTTTGGTGATGGTGGAGCTGCAAATTTTTCAGATGTTCAAGTAGAGATTGAAGAACAAGAAGAAGAGGAACATGACTTTGACTTAGACGAGTATGAACAGGCTGTTGCCGCGATTGAAGAGGAGATGGAAAAGGAAAATGACATGGCAGCTGAACAAGTAGAAGAAGAGATTGAAAATGAAGTAGCAGCTGAGGTCGAAGAGGTAGAACCTGATGCACAGGTTGAAGGTACTATTATAACTCAGTTCAACCCGGATCACATTATCACTGATCCTGGACTTCGAATACCAATTGATCAATTTTCTGTGGATATTAGAAGTGAGGTTAGGAGGGCTTTCATAGCTAAGGGTCCAACTCAACCAATTGGTTATAATTTTCCGAAAACAAATGATAATAGATGCTTTCATGCAAGATGGTTCAAGAAACATCCTTGGCTTGAATACAGTGTGGAGAAGAATAAGGCATATTGCTTCTATTGTTACCTTTTTAAGCATGATTGCATGGATGAAAAATTTGGTCATGATGCCTTTACAACAGTAGGGTTTGACACTTGGAAGAATGCATACAAGGCACTTCCAAAACATGATGGAAGAACCCATAATCAATGTAGGACAGCATATGAAGATTTTGATAATCAAAGAACAAGTGTGAAACATAAGGTTACAAAATATACAAAGGATGCAGCAATGAAGTATGAAACTCGTTTGGATACATCATTGGGTATTGTGAGTTTTCTCACATTACAAGGCGAACCATTCCGTGGACACGATGAGTCCCTTACTTCTTTGAATAGGGCAATTTTTAGAGTTTCTTGATTGGTATAAAGAAAGGAATGAACAAGTAAAACATGCATTTGATGAGACATGTCCCAAAAATGCCAAGATGACTTCCCCAACAATTCAAAAAGAACTTGTAGAGTGTTGTGCAGCAGAGGTCACCAAAGCAATAAAGCAAGAGATGGCGGGTTGTCTCTTCTCCATTCTTATAGATGAATCACGTGATATATCGTCAAAGAACAAATGGCCATGGTTGTGAGGTAAGCGATTGATTATCTATAGTTGACTGGTTATCACATTTTTGTTAAAATAAGCTAATCATATTATACTATCATCTATGTTGTAGGTTTGTGAACAACAAAGGAAAAGTAATTGAAAGATTTTTGGGTATTAAGCATGTCAAGGAGACAACCTCAGAAGCACTAAAGACAGCAGTTGTTGAAGTACTTGGTGAGCATGGGTTACACATTGCCAATCTGCGAGGGCAAGGGTATGATGGTGCTTCTAATATGAGAGGAGAATTTAATGGGCTTCAAAAGTTGATTCGTGATGAGAACCCATATGCCTTCTATGTCCATTGCTTTGCTCATCAATTGCAGTTGGTAGTTGTTTCCATCTCAAGATGTTGTTCGTCTCTTGAGGATTTCTTTGATTATGTGGCCTTGATTGTGAACACCACAACTTCATCTTGCAAGAGGAAGGATTTATTACTAGATAAGCAACGCAAGATTCTTTTGGGTAAGTTGAGTAGTGGAGAGATTTCCTCGGGCCGAGGGAAACATCAGGCAACATCCTTAGCTAGACCTGGAGATACAAGATGGGGTTCTCATTACAAGACATTACTTCGTATTGAGTCAATGTGGGATGCGATTATTGAAGTTCTACAGATTGTGCATCAAGGCGTGCGTAATCCATGTAGGCGGGAGGTTTAGTGGAAATCATGGAGTCCTTTAGCTTTGTGTTCATTATGAAGATGATGTTGCAAATCCTCGCATCACAAATGAGCTATCACTTATCTTGCAAAGGAAGGATCAAAATGTTGTTGAAGCCATGTCTTTGGTTATTGATGTGAAAACTTCGTTTGATGAATTTGAGGAACGATGGTTGGGAGCCACTATTTCAAGAAGCCACAAAATTTTGTAGTGAAAATGATATCCCAATACCAAATATGAATGAATCGGTGCCAAGATTTGGCAGATCAAGAAATTCCCATTGGTTTATCGCTGGTTGAGTTACTGGGTACAGAACTCGCAACAAGATGTCGGAGCCAAGTTTTATCCTTTATGTTCTAAATGACAACATACTGCATGCTTTGACAGGAGGGACATAAATTTTATTTCACGTGGGCTGAGCTTTATGTTCTAAATGACAACATACTGCATGCTTTGACAGGAGGGACATAAATTTTATTTCACGTGGGCTGAGCTAGCGAGAGAAGGCCCCGTTTATTTCAGCTTGAACTTCTGGCTTCTGTCTTATTATTTATTATTCCTAAATTTCATCTTTTTCTAGCTTTTTAGCTTGTTTTGAGCTTTTTTTGCCGGTTCTTTTTTCCGTATTCGTTTGCGTTGTCCGTGATGGGCTAACATGTTTTTCTATTTTTAAACTTTTTAAAATTTAGTTATACCAAATAAGCCACCATCAGGTACAGTGTAATTTCATCTAACTAAAGTGCAATTTCAGCCATAAGCCAGCTTATTTCAGCCCAACCAAACGACACCTAAGTCATGCTGACTTTCACGTTGACTCCTTCATAACTTCTCTAATCTCATCATGTGACGAAAGCTCTAGAATCGTACCTCTCATAACTTCCTCACGCATCAACTTCCTCTGATCTCCACGTACTCCAGCGTGAGCCCAACCACCTCATGTGACATCCTCAACCGCCTAGACCTCAGATTTCCCCCTCCTAGTCCTAGTTCACCTCGTCACCAACCATGATTGTCTCCATGTCTAACCTGCACATGCAAAGACCAAAGAACTTTCTCTCCGACACAAGTTCTTCCCAACTTGATCGACATCAGTCCACACATGCAAACTACACTCTTAACCATCAGAAACTACAAACCAAATCATCCACGACCATTGTATCCATGTTCTCCAGAAATCAGTCTAAGACCACTCAAAGAAACCAGTCGGACCGTCATGCACAAGCCGATCAGGCCATTGGCCCATCAAACACGAGTACTCAAAGTACTCGAAGATCACTGGAATTAAAGCACTCGAAATCTACGAGTACCAATAGTGAAGCCTATGGCAACCGATCGCAAAGCTTAAGGCAACCGATCACAAAGTCTATAATAACTAATCACAAAGTCTTCAACTACCGACCAGTAAAGTCTTCGACTACCGATTGCAAAGTCTACGACTACTGATCACAATGTCTTCGACTATGGACCAACAAAGTCTACGACTACCAATCAAAAGATTGCGAAGTCTACAACTATGACAAAGCACTGTAGCTACGACCATTGACAAGGTACTGTAGCTACAACCACCGACTGGTTACTGTATCTCACACTATCGATCACCGATCACGATCGACGCCTCCGACTACTGACCGTGGTCATAGTCTACCATCGAACAGCCCAACACAAGGGTACGACTATCGACCGGTTTACTATAGCTTATGACCGGTTCCTTGTTGCATACGACCAGTTCGCTGTTGCATACAACCGGTTCACATTTGCATATGACCAATTCACTATTGCATATGACCGATTCCCTGTAGCATACGACCGATACACTGTAGCTCTGACCGGTTCATAGTAGCTTGCGACCGGTTCACTATTCGAGATCGAAGCCTACCGATTAACTCCTGTTTTCGAAACCTATCGTGGTCGACATGTTGTGGTTGTTTTATCATGGTCATTTAGCCGTGGTCATTCAGACGTGGTAATTTTGCCGTGGTCGATATGCTGTGGTCGATATGCCGTGGTCGAAATACCGTGGTCAAAATACCGTGGTCGACATGCCGTGGTCGATCCGCTGTGTTCAATTTGCCATGGTCGAAATACCGTGATCGAAATGCCATGGCGGATGCACCATGGTGTAAGTTCAAGCTCCATTAAGTTGGTTTTGGTGATAATAACAAATCTAATTATGAAACTAACTTGTTTATTGATTATGTTATTGTTTAGTCTCATTTGGATGAAAAGGTGAAAATCATAAGAGGTATGCATTTGACATCACATTCTTATATCTTAGTGCAATCCTCGAATCCAAAATATATATTGAACTCCACAAGTAGTTAAACATGAATATGTACATATGTCTTTATTATATACTATAGTATGCACACATTTAGGGAGAGTTCACTCTATGTTTTGAGATTTCATTAGTATTGATTCACGTTCATCTTTCCACATATTAAGGATCTTTACTTTGAAACATATCCCTTGAGTATATATAGTTTGTGTAGTTCATATATACTCATGATCGAGTCATCATCTAGTTCCTCTATTATGTGTTAATGGATGGATGATTAATGATAACCGGATGAGTAAGTTTTGCTTAAAAAACTTATCCTAGAGTATACAAGTGTTGTATACATATTACATACTCGAAATTCAATTGCTATCTCATTATTTATTGATATTGTCATGAATTACTAAAAAGGGAAGATCGCAAAACCTAGTTACTACATTATGAGTTAATGGTGAAGTTTTGAAAATTGATGACATTTGGTTTGTGGACTAACATTTTCTATGAGGTGACTGAATAGGTTAGGTTCCACAAATGAGGATAACTTGGGATGCCTTCATATGTTTAAGATCATCAAGTCAAATGAAGAATGTATCATGAGTTGATGAATGTTCAAGAGGAGATGATCATAAGTTGATTATCAAGTCAAGAGAAGACCCATCTTGTGTTGATGGAGCTGAAGTAAAGGATGCATCATGAGTTGATGTATGTCAAGACTATGACTTAAGGCAAAGGCAAGGCTAGTTAGGGTTAAAGATGTGTACTTAGTCTTTTACCAGTCTTGGTGTTTGGTTAGAATACCGAATTACTAGTATAAGTTATCGTACTATTAAGAGAGATCATGTCTAGTAGCTTGAATCTCATCATGTATTGATAGCTCAATCTCACTTGCTCTAGCTCTCTATACCATGATGCTTATATTTATGAATGTGCTTTGCAAATAATTGTGTCTCATGTGTTGAATCCTTATAATATGGGACTATATATATTGCAAATGTGTTTTGCAAGTGTTTGAAGTCCATGTTTCCTATTCCTTGTGGTATGAGACTTATATTTGTAAATGTATTTTGCAAATAGTTGAAGCTTATATAATCCTTGTGTCATGATTCTAAAAGTGTGCAAATGTGTTTTGCAACTTGTTGGGAATCATGTTTGATCCTTGTGTGCATGATACTATAGTTTGCAAATGTATTTTGTAAAATATGTTGAAGTATCTGCAAATCTCAAGAAAATCAAAACTACCACAATGTATTCTGTGGTACTGCCTCTTAACGAAATTAGTGGCATTTAGATCATGGTACTACCGTGTTCGCTGGTGGTCGAAGACCTGCATGGTTGAGCCAACTTTGTTGAACCAATGTCATCGAAGACTTGTGTGGTCGAGAACCAATGTGGTTGATCAGCGTGGTCAAATTGACGTGGTCGATATCTATGTAATCGAAACCAGCATGGTCGAACCAGTGTAGTCGAATCGATGTGGTCGAGATATGTGTGATCGAAACCAGCTTGGTCGAATTGACGTAGTCAAAATCGACGTGGTCAGAGATCTGTTGTGATTGAAACTAGTGTGATTGAACCAACATGGTCGAAACCAACATGGTCGAGATCTGTGTGATTGAGACCAGCATAGTCGAACTGACATGGTCGAGATCTATGTGGTCAAAACCAATGTGGTCGAACTGATGTGATTGATACAATGTGGTCAAACATTGACGTGGTGGTCGAAGATCTGTGTGATCAAAGATTGACGTGGTCGAAGATCGACATGGTCGACGTGGTCGAAACCTTTGTGGTCAAAACCAATATGGTTAGAGATATGTGTGGTTGAACGAGACAACATGGTCAGAGATCAACATAGTTGTAGATGAATGTTTTCGATCCGGACAACGTGGTCGAAGACTTGTGTGGTCGAACCGAATAATGTAGTTGGAGACCTAAGTGGTCGATCATCCAATGTGGTTGAGAACTAGGGTAGTCGATGATCAAAAGTTCCAGCTCTATGTGAGCATACGATCAGCAAGTGGTACTATTGGCTCTGTGTGAGTGGTACTTCCAATTTATGAAACGACCGACTTGTGTAGTGATACGTTTTTTTTCAGAGAGACACTTTTGTGGAGTCTTCTCATCCCCGAAGATATCGGCAGTTTTGCTTGTGTGGCGCGCTACTTTTGATGATCGGTAGTACCTTACGTTAGTAGTCGAAACTATCGGATTCGCGGATAACCACTAATTTTCTTACCGTTGCTGAGGGGAGCAGAAGTACCAGAGTTTTGCCGTCAATACTTCCGAAAATCCTATTTTCTCAGGTGTTTTGCTTTCAACAGCTAGTTTTTGTGGTGTGGGTATATATACCCCTTGTGGCTGGTTAGATTAAGACTTTTGACACTCTATTTCACTCATTTGTGCTAGTGTGGGGTCTTCCTCTCAATTATGCATGTGTTGAATAATTTATACTCTACAGATGTTGTACACTTTACCAACAAGAGACATTCAACTTGTTATGCTTCATATATTTTCTTGGACATGTTAATCAAGAAGATCACTATAAGGTTTTTACATGCATCTCTCAATGTAAGTTACACTCGCTAAGATTTCATCTGAATGAGATTATGTCTACCACAACCAATCCCTCTGTTATGCCACAAGGTGGCTTACACTAGCGACACTACCTGTGTCCACGACGGCTTAAAACCAATGACACAACTCGTGGATTACTCCAGTTGTGCAACCGCATAGATGCAAATTATTTAACCAGGTCATATACATTATAGATTTGTAGTTTTACTATTTTACATTAGGAGGTCATACATGATTCAGTTCTTAAAGTTATTTGGGTGGTTCTTACCATAAACCACAAATTCTCATGCACCAACCATCATACCATTTGCCCAGATATGATAACAAGTTTTAGGGTTTTAAGAAGCACGAAACTAAATTATGTCAAATATACCAGTTATTCCCCTCTGATGATCGCCCAAAAAAGTACATGATTAAAAGATGATAGACAATTTAATGTTTTAGTACTTAAGCAAGACTAAGTGTGATGGTTAAGTACGACCAATAGCTAGTAAAATTACCATTAAGTATCTAGGATGATAAGGATTATGTGATTTAAATGTCCAAAGGATGTTATAATAATGTTACAATGTCAAGTGGGCATTGATCTAATCTTAAGTTTAACATACATTTGCATAACAAATAATAGTGTGCAATTTGATAATTTAAACAAACATAAATTTGCACAAAATGTGGGTTCAATATGACCAAAGTATTGACTTTCCTGGCTCACAAGCTTGAAAATATTAAGTTGTCTCGCATTGCAGCTCTTCTGTGTCCTTATACTCTAGTCGTACGATCGCATCGAAAAATAAATAACATGTGAGCAAAATAAATAAATACCAAAGAAAATCCAAATGAGCTCTAAATTGAACAATTCCACTGCCATTAGATAGATCTTGAATTTAGACAAATCTAGAAACAAATTTCATGAAATTTAGAATTAAAATGAGTGATAATGTGCTCTCCAAAGTTTAAATTTGGATTGAATCCAAAAATTAACAAAGGAGAGAGAGAGTACTCTCTCACTCACAGGTGGGTCCACTGATTTAATTAAAATTTTGAGTTATTTTTCTATTGAAAAAGAGTACTAAGGCTGACGAAGAGGCCCACAGGATTTTAAATAATTTTTTATTTATTTTCTAAAAAAAGGTCGAGAGACTAACAGGTGGGGTCTACACACTGTAGCCATAGTGGAACAGACCCACTTGTTAGTGGCTTACAACTCATTAACCGGTTCAAAAGGTTTTTAAAAGGGCTAGGGGCCACATATCACACAGACTGAGGCTTAATTTAAAAGTGAGGCCCACATGCTAGTGGGGTTTAATAGTTTATAATGATGGTTATTAACTTAACCTTAATTACACATTTAAAAGCTAATCATGGTGTTATAGTCATTGTCTTCCCACCGAAGATGAGCGAGCTCGTTGTTGTCGAGAGGAAGGACGGCGGCCGGAGGTGAGGCCAAAAATGGGTTCCTCGGCATGGCGTGAACCTCCAATGAGGCGGCATGGCCAGATTTAAAGTGCGAAGCGATCAATGGCGAGCTCAAGCAGCGATAGAATAGGGAGCATGGCACCACAGAGCTACATGGCTCTAGAAGCTAATTCCGGCTACAAGAGCATCTACGGGTGGAGAGGGACTCGCCTAATGTGACAGCGGTGCTTGGGGATGAGGAGGATGGCCTGGCGGCGAAGACCTGGTCAGTGGTGAGGTGGGCAATTTGAAGGGCTCACTGTAGAGGGAGAAGAGGCTTGGCGTGGCTCAGATTATCATCGGGATCCTTGTGCGGTGCTCCAGGCGCAAGCAATTGGATGTAAACGTGGTGTTTCATCGACGATGCTGACATAGGCAGAATGGCCAGAGCCAAGGAGAAGTTTGTGCAGAGGGCGTTTGGGGGCGATTGAGTGCACGGGGGGGCACAATTGGAGGTACAGGGAGGACAATGCGCAGGCTTGATAGCCAGGAGGGGGTGGGTAGCTGTTGGGTGCCTTGATAGTGAGCATAGAGGCCGAGGGCGACGAAGCTAGGTGCACGACATATTGTAGGGGAGGGATGGCGGAGCCAGCACACTGCAAAGGAGTTATGGCACAAAGGGGACAGCTCAGGGCAATGGCTTGGTGAGGATTGTGGTCACGCAGAGCTGATGCAGAGTGGAGATGGATTGGAAGGAGGGCTAGGTACAGGTGAGGGATGGCATAGCATGAGGCTAGCATGGGGCAGGCAATGACAAACTATAGAGGAGCAGTGGTGCATAGGGAAGGTGGTGCTAGGCGCGGATGTAACGGAGGCGGGTCGGGGCACAAACGGCATGGTTTAGGCATGGCGCTAGGTGTGCATGGCACGGCTGGGAGCAGCGTGGGCCATTTTGGGTCAGGCCGAAAGCCTTCTGGGCTAGGCCAAAGCCAAGTGGGGCGAGGGGAGAGGTAGGGATGGGCTGGGCTAAGCCCAAGAGGGTTTTGAATTTTTGAAAATTTGAAAATTGGTTGAAATTTACATTGCATTTTTTGAATTTTGAATTTTACTCAAGCCACGTTCTAACTCCCAAAATGGGATGTTATAGTCTTCCCCTCTATCACCGCCCCCACCCGGCTGTGCCTCCCCTAACACCGCCTACTGCCACCTCCCGCAGCTAGTGGTGCCTTGCTGCGCCGCTCGCACTCTTCGCCCACCACCGCCACAGGCCCTGCCAACCTAATTCCACCAACATATTCGCCGTGCCACCCTATCACAACTGCCCACCGCTCTCCTCCAGACCCATGGCCAATGGCACCACCACCGACATGCCGCGTCACACTGCCACCACCATCACACCCCTCCCTTGCAGACGAGGTGCATGGTAAACCCTAAACCTAATCCTCGTCGTCAATCATCACCACCTTGTTGGAGAAGAAAGAGTCACTTGAGAAGGAAGCTTCAGTGTTGAGTAAAGAAGAGCAAGCACATCTAAAGGTAGAATGTGGAGGTTGGTATAAATTTACACTAATTTTGTCCTTTAAAACAAAAAGCTGCAACCTAGCTTTTGGTTTGGAAACATGCAGAAATTTAGTAAAGCGGAGATAAATATATGTGGAAACTCATTGCTATTTTTCATGTTAGAAAATATGTTTCAGGTTGGTAAGCAATATAATTTTTAATTATGAGCTTAACATTTAATTTGCTGCAATTAGATATTCTGCATTTAAATTATTGCATTTCAGCCAAATACATGATTGCTATTCTATTGTCTCAACCAGTAGCGACATAGGGCAAACTAAGGTAAATATGAGTAGTTATAATGGTTTAGAAGTGAACCAAAACTCTGAGACCCTTATCTTTTCGCTCTTGCAACTAAATGAACGCATCCGCCATCACAAAATTTAGTAGAGACCATCAAAGAAAGGAAATATTATGACTATTCATGATGGCAGATGAACCAAAATAAAATTTACTTTTCTCATACGCATATGAGATTTCCGGACGAGTGGTCCGTGGCGCTCCCGAACACGTAAGTTTCGGGCGTACTCAGGAACGAAGTCCTGGGCATACTCAGGGATGAGCCCTGAGCGTGGTCCCAAATGCGAAAGTTTTGGACGATCCTGAGAGCGAGTTCTCAGGCGTGTCTGGACACGGAGATCCAGGGTAGTGTAGGTTGCACTCGGAGGTGAGCTCCGAGCGTGATCCCAAACGTGAAAGATTTGGGCGGTCTCGAGAAATTTCCCAAGAAATTTTGTTGCCATGCCATGCCACCATCCGCCACCACTCACCAACTGCCTCCGAGCACGTAACTTAGGTACTCTGAACTATATTCTAATCTAATATAGCCACAGCTATGTCATCGCCATGCCACCATGTATCGCCACCTACTAGCCGCCTCTAACCCTCAGAGCATGTTTTTGGTTTTTTTCAATCACACCGATGATTTTCGGTTTCAATAATTATGAGTGAGAGGAGTTGAACATTAAAGCATTAGAGTTTTAGAAAATATGTACGCTCTATTTTTGCTAAATATACTTTAAAATAAGCCTTATATTTTTTCCACGGAGCGATCAAATATTAAAATCATTTAAAAAGCATTAGAGTTTTGGAAAATATGTACGCTCTATTTTTGCTAAATGTACTTTAAAAAAGGCCTTATATTTTTTCTATGGAGCGATCAAATACAAAAATCATTTAAAAATGATGCTGTTTTATGCATGGCCTGAAATTTTTCACACACAAATCTCCCTCCACATACTTCCCGCTAATGTAAAATCTTCCCTCCAATAATCTCAGCAAATCTGAAATTTCAACCCTACATCATGCGGTGTCCCGAGTCCCTCCCGACTCTACTCACCCGGTCACCCCCACCGCCGCCTCTCCTCCCTCATTCATTCGGTCATTCCATTCGAGACGCTCGTCTCCTCCTCCCCTCTACTCACCTCGTCTCCTCCCGAGACGCCGGATCCACCCGCGCCGTCGTCCTCCCCACCCGCCGAGCTCAAGACGCCGAATCCACCCGGCCGTCGTCGTCCTCCCCACCCGCCGAGCCCGAGACGCGGATCCACCCGCGCCGTCGTCCTCTACCCGCCGAATGCGACGGCGCCCCAGCGCGCGCTGCCCTCCACCCCGCGCCGTCCCCGAGCCGTCCTCCTCCGGCGGCCGCGCGCTCCTCCACCTCCGCGACAAGTACCTCCTCGAGCTCTCCCGCTGGGAAGCCCTCTCCTCCGACCTCTTCGCTCCGCACCCTACTCCCCCGGCAGCTCCTCCCTGAGCCCCTCCCGGTCCCCTCCTTCCCGTCGCCCCCTCGGCTCCGACCACCTCCTCCGACCTCGCCGTCCTCGACAACCTCCTCGCGCAGGTAACTTGCTTCACCAGTCGCCTTGTTCTCACTCGCTTTGGTTCTTTTTCCCCCTTCTTACTTGCGGCTAATGGTTCTTTTTCGTTTTGGGTGGCTGTGCCTGTGCAGGCGGAGGCGCAGGAGGAGATGCTCAAGAAGCTGTCGCAGATGTGCGACCAGATGGAGCCGAGACTCCGACTTCCTCCAAATCTCCGCTCCTCGCCATTTTCTTCACGACTTAACAGCCCAGCTTCTCTCTTCTTCATCTCGACTGTCGGCGAAGTGAATGATGCTGAGTGGGTCAGATTGGTGGCAATACTTGGGGAGTCGCTTTTGAGATAGCGATTGTGTTTCGCTTCCTAGAAATTAGGATCTTGTTTGATAAAGTGCGAGGTCCATGCAGAGAGTGATGATTTCTGAAAGTTAAAGTTTATAGGGTACATTACACTCAATGACTAATTCATATTGTATTTCCTATTATCGTTTGTTGGTGTACAGGTGTTAGAGGTGCTATGTCCTCAATCTTTGGATAGATGAGGATTGATGGTTAACATAGATCAGTATATTTCAATCAACTAGTTCTTCGAATGATAACAATGGTGCCTACTGCCTAGTCATTTTCGCTCTTGCCATCTGAAGATCTGAAAGCATGTGTAACATGAAAATTTAGAATTGAACTGATTTCTTTAAATTTGTTTCCTGATTATTGCTCTACAGAATCCAGATTTATTGTCCAATAGTCTGTTCGGCTGGTGTGATAGTACATATCAAATCATTTTGCACTCTTCAATTTAATCCCGTAGAATTAGTTCTGTCTATGATATGCCAGTCTCTTCTTTCCATTTTTTCTGCCTGTTTCATGTTCAATGTTGTTCTGCCTGTTTCATCTTCATTTTTTCTGCCTGTTTCATGGTCTAGAATTACTTGATCTGGGACAAAGCAATTACAATTCTGAAGTCAGAGTGAGGCATAGTTGGCTTATTGGTCTTGAGTGCTGCTTTCAAAGTTGTAAACTTAGTAAGAATTGAGCAGATATATATTTCTTGGGATGACAAGGGTAAATTAGTTCACTTTCTATATCTTTCTGTTGATTTCAACTTTTTCAGGGACAACAACCCACATCCCGTTGGTACATGTGGCAAGTCTCCAATGGTCTATTCTGATGTGGTTGATGACTTGATCTCTACTAGTTCGAACTTCAAGTTTAAAGCACGGTCTCTTTTACCTACGCCATAGATAGTGATTTGCATATCATTTTAAACCACACGTGTTCTGAATTTTAGTAGTCGGTGTATGATGACACTAGCATTGAAGCCATTTCCAATGTCATCAGTAACAAATATGAGGATTTCATACTGCATATATTAACTTATTTAGAAACATTGAACCATTTGATCATTTCATACCGTCAAATAGTTCATCTTATTACTAATTATCTCTTGAATTTGGCTACCGAGCTATTGAAGCTTTAAGTAACTTCCGTTGCTCAAATGATTCATTTTCTTAATTGCAATTGCTTTCTCTGACGTGTAGTTGGCTAGGGGATTTGTGATACTGAGGAATTTCAGAGGTGAATTTTGTTCTCCCAAAATATTCTGCTCATTTGTCTATTCAAACTTCCTGGATGGCCTCCTTATGATTTCATTTCATTGCATCATGTCATTCAGGTTGCGAGATCTAAAACAACTTGGTGAGCTCTTTTTTCCTCACATCATAAACCATCTTGAAATCTCTGTATTCTATCTCGTTGGAAGTGTCAAAATTAAAATGGAGTTCCATATCTTGATATTTGTTGTTTGTCCTCGTTAAGAAAAAATAAGGGTTCATAATGGTGCTTTGCCCCAGAGAACTGATAATGGTGCCAATCACCTGAAGACTCTTCAAGAATTAGGGATGACGAGACCAAAGAAACTGGAGTCACAAAATCCTTGAGTGAAAAGCTAGCATGTGAACATTTTATATATTAATATATCATTTATATTGATGGTTCCAAAAAATATTGTAATTATGTTCATTTTATTTATGCTTGATCTGTTTTGTATCAAGAAGCAACAAAATGGTATACAAGAATCATATTCATGCTTGATCATGGCTGTATGCATGCATTAAATAGTTTGCATAAAGTCAAATAGACGACCCATTGTACAAGCTGTCTGTTCAGTTGTCTGTGTGTGAAATGGAAAGAACTTACAGACAGCAACCCGTCTGTGGGTTGTACATGCCCTGAAGCCTAACCAAGCCTCCCCCTTGGCTACGCCCCTGGATGTAGCTGATTTGGAAGACTCCATGAGTGAACAAGGATATATATCAATGGTAATTCTATTACTAAATTAATACCTTGGTCCGTATAATACTACATATATACTTTTTCATGTATCCTTAAAGCTCAGTAATGTTTGCCACATGCAGGTTCCGAAGGTTAATGGTTGAAATCTCATACTTGTTTCACCTCATGGATAGATCATCGGGCAAAGATTTTGAGAAGAATAGATAGATATCATTATGTCATTCTAGGATGAAAAGTTTGTGTTGTTATTCCTAAGACTTGTTTTCTCAAATGGATTGTCATGTATGTTACAAAATTATGTGAACCATATTTTATATATTTCCCTGTGGAATGCAATGTTGGTGATGGTTATAATTTTGTGCAATATGTGATTCTTGTGAAAGAAAATAATTCTGCAATTAATTAATTGTCATTTCGAAAAAATCATTACTTTTTCCTCTCTCTAGATCTCTGTGTATATATATTTATATGTATTAAAATAAGTTTCCACAAAATATTTTGGTGTAAGAAAGTGTGTTGCTACTCATATTACAATGGTGTTACTATTGCTCCAAAAATGTGTTACTAGAGTAGCTTGTTGTAGCACATATTTGTGTTACCAGGGTAGTTTGTTGTAGCACATAATATGTGTTCTTATAGATAAGATATGTGTTGCAAGGTAGTAACATGTTTTCAGACATGTAGTAGCACTTATCACGTGTTACTTCAAACCTAGCTAGTAACATGGGCTATAAGAACACTTAAAAATTGTGTTACTGCAAAGACTAGTAACACCTTTATTGACATGTAGTAGCACATAGATGTGTTACTATAACTCCTTCCTGATGTAGTGGTAGCGCATTCTCCTTAGTGAGCTACCAGAAGCTCTAAAGCAATATCCTTCTTTCTACGTAAAGACAGATAGTTTTCAAGGTTCCAAACGGAGCCTTAATTAACAGATAGAGAGGTCTTTTTATACAATGAAATTTATAGGATTACAGTGTGTCCCCATTTTGTCTAAGGTATGGTACCTTCTACTGACAATAAAGGGTGGTAGTAAAAATTGGTTCTGACCATCAATTTCTTAAGGGCATTGTAGACTTTTCACTATAAATGTAATTTTTATAAGGTATTATGACTTTTCATTGAACAAAGTCTTAACCCATCCCTTCCCGTATGAGTGTGTCGTACACGCACCTCCGTCGCCGCTTCATATGCACTTCATCGCCTCATCTCGAGCACCTTCTATCCAGCTTGTCCTATAGAGGCTTTTGCCAAATTGGCACTGTTTGCCCACGTAATAGAAAAAATGATAGCCTAGCAATAATTATAGTGCAAAATAAACCATAAGCTCTGGCTTAAAAGACACTAGTACAAGTGGTAGGGGTAACATTATGAAAGGAACATAGCAACAGCTTGTACGATAGAGTTTTTTGCCGAATTGGCACTCATCGTGACTAATTTGCAAAAATAGTGCCTCCACCACATGGCCACTGTGCGGAACGGCCAATGAGTCGACATGTACCCACTGCCGCACATCTGTTGCCCTGTCACTGCTGTCCCTAAGAAGGAACTTCCATCCCGAGAACTCCATCCGGTGCCCTTCACATCGTATCCTAGGCAATGGCCTAAACCCTTAATGAGTGTCTCTTAAGAGTGCTTCTTACCTAGAGTAGTCACGTGGTACTAAACTTTCCACATTCCAAGTCATATGAAATCGTGAAATCCTAATTTTTGAAACCTAAAATCCTAATTTATGAGATCTAAACCCTTTAATTTTTGAGATAATTTTAGAATATGTAAAATTCTAAAAAAATACACAATTAAGTGCACTGTATAAGGAGCCTTCAAAAAATTTTCCATAATGTTTGTACCTCATTTTCTATATTAAAAAAATTCTTACAATAAGTGTACTCAAATAAATTTTCGAGAAAAATTCAGAATGCACAAATTTATGGAAAAATTACAGAGCAAGTATAATATATCAAGAGACTCAAAAAAGTTATAATTTTTGGAGCTCATTTGCTATATTTAAAAATTCCTATAAAAAGTATACTTAAATGGATTTCCTAAAAATTTGCTACAGTGCCCACTGCACAGTGACCGTGTGGTTTTGGACGCTACAGTTCTACACCGTACTGCCACCGTTCGGCTTTGGATCTGCACGGCGGCCGTGCGGCGGCAGGTACATGTCGGCTCACCAGCCTTCCTGCGTGGTGATCGTGTGTTGGAGGCACTATTTTTGCAAATTTGCCACGAAGAGTGCCATTTTTGCTATTATATGAGCAAACAGCACCAATTCGGCAAAAAAAAAAAAAAACTCTATGCTACAAGCAGCTGTTGTGTTCCTTTCATAATTTTACCCCCCTACTGCTTATACTAGTGGGGGCGCTCCAAGTGGCTTTTAAGTTGGAGCTTATGGTTTATTTTGTATTGTAGCTATTGTTGGTTTATTCTATGTAATTAAATATAAAAAATAAAAATGAAAAAATGGCTATATCGGTACGGACAATACAAAGGAATAAGAGGGCAAAAGGCAAAAAAACCAAAAAGATGAAAACATAAATTATAAGTCCGAAATAGAAACCGTTTTGAACGAGACCAAGATAACTAACGTGATCTACACATAAAAAGGAATGGACGGCTGGGGTAGCAAGAGCTCGTAGAATTTCATACTAGATATTTCCAGTTTCCACTGACCGATGTATTCATATGAATATAGTTTTCAAGAACTTGTCAATCGATTTTTCTAATGGAGAAGAAATGATCGTACGACGGCAAACACAGCGCCGCGGACAGAAGCGCCTGGCCGGTGACCGGCGGCGACAAATTAATTAAGCGCCGTAGCACTCGATGGCCACAAAAGTTTGGCAGAATTTTAGAGCTAGCCCAACGTGTGCATGCACCTGAAGCCATTGTATCTGCCAGTAGATTAATCTTTCTTGGCCAAATTAGTTAGGTTTGGTTACCGAAGAACGTGAGCAATCTCGATATATGGAGTAATCTTCAACAACAATTTAATATGATACTACTTATTTTAGCCAATGGCCTGATCGGCCAGCTCCAGATGGATCAGAAAGTTCAGACAAGCAGCCTAAAGGAACCTAAAAAAAAATGTCCTCAGCTCAAAACACACAGTGCTCTGTTTCTCATCATGATTAAAGAAAGATGCCACACATGATGATCACAAATGGCACAAGAAAATAAACACCAGGATTTATCTACCAAAATACGGCCAGGATGTAGTACGTGCAGCAAAAGCTAAGAAGAGAGAGAGAGAGGATTAAACTAAAGTTAGAAATAGTAGAGTTGGCTTGTGCCTGCCATCATGGCTCATGGTCTCCCGAATGCTCCTTTGCTAATGAAGCGCACGGCCCCACGGCTGCCTTCCTGTCCCTTGTGTCCGAGCCCCGTCATGCAGGATGCAGCCACGTGTCTTCTAATACAGCCCAGAGTTTCAGTAATTTGCTCTACAGCTCTCTAGCTAGGGTTGGTCACTGAACTCCAGCATCTTGTTCCCATCTCCCCTGCTGATCGATTCGAACTCTTGCAACACATTTGCTGCCCATTGTTATTCTTTATCCTTTCCATCTTTGGTTTGATTAATTATTTGATTAGTGTGGTCACCTAAGCCACATGGAGACTCTGTACTAAATCCTCAGGCAAAGCAGTGTTGCTCTGCAAAAGCTGTGCATGAACTTTGCTTTACCCCTTCTGAGGCTAATCTTTCCGTTTGATAGCCCGAGCCCCACGCTCCATTTGTCGAGAGACGCTACCGATTAGCCATGGCCTACGCACACCAAAGATACCACTTCATTAGCACACGTCTTACAAATTTATTACAGATGCTGATGTGTGCCTGTTTTATTCTTCATGCATTAGCAAAGAAAGATACAGTCATCGCTGGCTCCCGGGTTGCAGTCTTTGGCATTCCAAGAGATGTTAGAAAATGGTTACAGCTTCAGATCTTCTATACAAAAGCTTACTTATCGGCTGTGTGCGGTTGCAGAGGCCGAAATTTTTCCATTATCCAAAAAAATAAGCTTACTTATGAGGAGAAAAGGCTGAATTACTGGTGCATACATGTTACTTAGTTGGCAAAGCTATATGCGTACTCGTTAGTTTATCAGCCAAGATTTGGTGAGACGGAGAGAAGAGATCCATCTGCAAATGTAGTCCATCTCTACTCTACCTACATATGTTTGGTGGGTGGTCGTAGAAGGTCAAACTGACATGACCCTGATTGAAATTTGTCAACCCCATTGTTAAATACTTTAATACAGTCCACAGGCAGCAATGCAGGAGGTTTTAACATGCCTGACTGCACATATGATCTGAGTCTGCATGGGCTCACTTGTTAATTATATTCGCCCTGTGCCCCTGTCCAAATCTAGCATTTGCAAATTGCAACTGCCTCAAAAGAAATTCTAGCCTTGCAGGATGGCTTAAAACATGCCTGCCCACCAGCACCAGCATGTCTGTGCCTGCGGACAGCGCAATATTTTTTTTTACGTTACCTGAAGTCGCTAACAACAATGTACAAGCTGACAAGCCCTATAGGAAACAGGAGAGGCTTGAAGGATCATAATGGAGCAAGAGGAGGAATGATGATAAGCTTCTCCAGATTAAAAAACGTCAGAGAGACAACAAGCTGGCCAGTCCGACAAAGAGTTGCAACTGAACAATTTTCATGGGAAGGGAGCAAAGAGCAAATACTCAAAAGAGGCTTGTCACTGCCTGCAGGGTGCAGGCCTGTCCAAACTACAAAGAGGACATAAGAAGAGTTATTTTGGATTGAAACATGGAGAGAGCTGGAACCCACGAAGTACTAGACATATGACATGAATAGTAGTTAATTGAGGGGCATGCAACTATACATCCCTGTGGCTATAGAAGTGTTTAATTCAGCTTTGCACCTGCAAAACAAGGAGAAAATGACATCTTTTCAAATTCTAGTGCTTTGAGGGAAAATAAAGCTTTAATACAGAGATTTCACAGGGGTATGACCACAATTCCCTCATTAAAAACTAGGAACAAATAAAAGGAGTAAAGGACATGCACACAAATGTGTGCTGCAATTGAGGCTGAGTCCCCTAACTTGGCAGCATCTAAAATACTCCAGGACAGCTACAAGCACACTCGAGGTATAATTAACAATCGCAAAAGAAAGGGAGCAGGTTAAATGAAAAGAGAAGTAAGGCCTTGAATCCAGGAGGAAGAAATGGAGCCAAGCACATGGAAGTACATATCAAGCAAGCATGTCACTGCATCAACAATGGGTAAACAAAGGATCAACTAGCTAGGTCTCAAGCATGTCACTGAATCAACAATAGGTGAACAAAAGATCAACTAGCTAGGTCTATCGTATAATCCCCTGTTCTAGCATGCCTAGCTACCTATACTAAACCCAGGTTAGTTGTGATGACACTCCTCAACATGGCAATTACTCTCTAGCTTTGCTGTTTGCTGCATAATCTTTCCATATATCAATGTAGCAGCCTGTGATTTGGAATATGTATCGGTAGGCACATAGGAGCTAGTATCAATTCGGAGTCGTTTTCACTGGCCTGCAACTGCAACACTGACGATTTTAGCAAAGGGATCTATTTCAATGTACAGCATGTGGGGTGCAAATTAGATCAGTGTGTAGCTGGATGTGCAGCTGACGTTGATAGATCGAGGTGATGCAAAAGGAGTGTGTGCCTGAGTGCAAACTGCAAAGACATGCAATAGCTTTGAGAGGCTTTGATGACTAGTGGGGAAAGAAGAGTAAGGCCCAACCTACAGAGTTAGGTGATGGGTTGATGCAGAGAGGTCTGAGTCCACTCTACTCATCTGCAGTAAACAGGATAGAAGATCACTTTTCCTGACTAACAATTGTGAGAATGAGATGAAACATATTGGCTCTTCTGGATGAAAAATTGGAATACCACACTAAGAAACTCCTTAATGATTCTGAGCGAAAATCAACGCAACCTACAGTGGTATTTGAACATCAGTCTACGTAGTTAGGAAAACCCGGGTTCCTTTACCTGTTTGCACTACAAACTAGAAGTCTAGCAGGCAAGAACAACACCATGACGAGGGACACAAGCAACGGCAGAGTATTTGAATCCACGAAAATCAGTAGCGGCATCAGCTGCATTTTTTTTTCAAGATAGAAAGCTGTAATAGTTATAAATTAGAATTAAACCAGTCATACGTTCCAACTCTGGTCCTTCATCTTTCCATCCAGGGCCCAGTACAGGCCCAGCATCTCCTCAGGATGTCGGGTTCTCAACAGCACCGCTGGGCGGGCCTCATGTCAGCAGTATCTCTCCTCTTGTCATTAACAAACATGAAACACTCCTCTCTCTCAAAAAAAAAAACATGGAACACATGCACCGGGTTCAAATGTCTTTTCAGGATATGGCAAGCTAAGTCCTAGTTATTAGGTTCAGCCGCTTAAGTAAAGTTAGACGTTACTGTGACTGAATTTTCACCACCACAGCTCTATCCAACTTGAACTGTAAGCTTTGCAGTACGTAGTTTCATTCAAAAGTTACACGCTGCGAAAGCAACGCGCCATTCAAGCACTAGCTGTACGCATCTCTATCTGCAGAGTCGCCTTGCACTGCGACTTTTGCAGTAGCAGTCATCTTCCAGGAAGTCTTTTTTAGCTTTTGGTTTATACTTTTGACTTTTCTACAATAATTAGCTTTTAAATAGAATATCTTTTAAGATGAGATCTACTGGTTAATTGTAGTACATATTATACCAACTTCATTTATATTGGTAAAAACCGCACGTGGAATTCTGTTACTCTGTAATTTTTTATACGAATAGCCCAAAACCTACAAGCCGCAGCTAAAATCTATAAGTCTCGGCCAAAAAGAACAGGCCTATACTCCTATGCCGAAACAAACGATAGTCGTGTGAAAAACTGACCTCCGTGTTTAGCCTGTGTCACACAAGCTAGCTAGTCAATGTGATGAGGACATTATTTCTATGTATATAATCAATAGATATGGACCTATGCACTTGTAAGATCTAATCATAAAAGTTCACATGTGTCAATTGAACTATCAGGTAACTTCGTTTCTAGGAGTGTATTTTGTTTCTAATAAGAATATATTGCTACCTAATGCATATGATATTCTTTTAATTAGGAATTTAGGAGCTGATTATGAATGAAAGCATATCCAATTCAATTCGGCCTCCAGAGACAGCATCGATTTTAAATAAGCATAACTTTCATATACGGACTCGGTTTGACATCTACGAGTACTTGATTGAAAGTTTAACTCGTCATCTTTCAAATGGATCTAGCCCCAACTCCAAATTCCTTCTGAGCGCATCGATATGCCAAAACAGTCAGACGCTATTGCTGAGTCCATTTGGGCCCATAAATCTTGTAACCCTAGGCAGCCCGTACTGTTCAAGCGGTTTACTATTTAGACGTGAGTAGCATCGCCGCCCCTTCTTTCTCCTCTTTCTCCTATACATAGTGGCTGCCACCCTTAGGATTCGATGGATTTCATTTGCTTAAATTCTCCATTGTGAAAACTTCTGTAGAATCGTACCTTTTGAACTCAATCATATATTTGT
The DNA here is from genome assembly GCA_036346575.1 of Dendrocalamus sinicus. Lineage (NCBI taxonomy): Eukaryota > Viridiplantae > Streptophyta > Magnoliopsida > Poales > Poaceae > Dendrocalamus > Dendrocalamus sinicus. The sequence goes on from CM070645.1 coordinate 29,431,194, forward strand.
AATTTAGATTACTTGTTACTTCGTTCTTGCTTATTCTTCGATTGCTTGTAGGAATTGATCATCATGATCAGGTCAACCAGGTCTTTGGCATGGTTAATAACGACTTGGTGATTAGTTCAGCAATTGCTTGGTCCATACATACTGTGTTCATAACCTAGATCATAAGATGTGATCATCGTTCAATCGAAATTTATCCTTCTCATCATCAAAAGATCGGGACAATAAAAATTCATCACAATGGAAACGTCAAAGCTGTGTACCGGCGTGCTGGTGGAATACTGGGCGCAGCACCAATTTTCAACTGCAAAAAGGTGGCTTATGGACCTAAGGAAAATTACTGATGTTGTACAAGATACCGGTACCTCCTCCACTCAAGAAAATTAAGTGATGTTATCGACATCTCCACGGTCTCAAAAATCACGATTTTGACCATCAGTTTCTATTTTGATTAGTACCAGTCCTAGTTAAGTGTTTTGTCTCTGAAATTTGTTGGCGAGACTATCGCAGTAGGTACATCAGCTCCAAAGAGTATGATCGATAAAAGAGACGAAGAGCATTAATCGTTGAGTCCACTAATTGATTCTCCAAAGTCAAGCCGCTTGTTAATGATGGTCCAGCAGAGGAGAGAAACTCGCTACAACTTAAGCAGCGGCAGTACTAGCAGCTGTACTCTTTTTATTTTTTATGGCCTCGGATTATATCATTTTGACTATACATTTTGTTAACTCCATTCTATTATATAACAATAAAATTATGGCGCTATAAAATTATTTTTAATGATAAATCTAATAATATAATTTTTATGTAGTCAATCTAAATAGTATTGAACATATTAATAACCAATTTTTATAAAGTTTAATGGTATAGATTCTAAAGTATCGAGAAAAGGAACGGAGGGAGTAATAGTTAGCCGCGCACTCGCCGCACTAACCTGATCGATTAATTTTTCAGGCGGACTCATCACGCGCGCGGTCTCTTTTTTCTCAGTCCCTGCAAGTGCCAGGAGACATCATGCATATCGCTCTCAGCTGCTCCTAGTTGGGCTCTAACGGTTTCCGCGTGGGCCCCACCTGCAAGGGACCGCGGGACGGAGGCCGTTTGACCCGTCTCCGGCCACACGCCGCCGCCGGCGTGTGGTTCTCGGTATCCAGGCGAATGCAGAGCAGAGCGCGCGGAGGCGTTACGTTGCGAACCACGCGGTCGGTGTGGGTCGCTTTCCTTCCTCTTCGTCAACCCGTTCAAATTCATCCCCAGCATGCATATGGTTCGTCTCGCCTCCATCTCCTCTTTCTTGTATGCTGCTAATCTACGGCATATCGTGTAACACCCCCATTTCTGGGAGTATTATGAAACCCTCGCAGCTGCCCAGGACTGTTCAACTGCGAGTACATTTATCGAGTGTATAACATTACCAACACAAACTTAAGAGCAAAAATGAACTTTATTACAATATAAGGGCTAAAAGCCAAGTGTCACAGCAGGGCCAACGGCCATTAGTTACATTACAACAAACGGTGCCACAGGCATGCCTGAGCGGAGAGCGACCCTAATTCCACGCTTCATCAACCTCGTACAGAATCATCCCTTCGTCTTCTCTCGCATCCTCAAAATTAGTTGTTTCTGTTTATATTTTTAGCAAGCATGAGTACTACCACTTGTACTCAACAAGTCACACGGAGCTTAATAATAATTTCATGCATGGTATATCAAGTAAAGGGGAGAAGTCTATTATTTTATGTGGATGCAGTTTTGGTTGGAACCATTTGAAAACCTTTAAAATGTACTTCATTAATGTAAATGGGGTTTTCAAACTTGATTATCAATATCCAACATTTCCAAATCATTATCAACTCTACTTATGCCTCATTACTGGATTCACCCATTAAACATAGCTTCGTTAACCGGAAGCACAGCGTATTCGAATACCATTTGTCATGACTTTGCAAAGCTGCCCTGCTTTACCCACAAGATCCCTTAACTCTGGCCAGAGAGTTAAGACAACAAGGATGTTCACTGCTCAATTCTCTATATAGACTCCGCCCAGTAGGTGTTTAATCTCAACAAGCTCGGATGACCCCACGGATCTCATCCGACTCATCGCAGTCCTACAGTTGTATGGTTAACCACCTCCCATACGGACTCACCCTCTGTCTCCCCCTTTCCAGTTGCAGAGGTTCAATTGAAGTTGAGCAACTACTAAGCCAAGTTTGACCAAGTCAACGCTTGTGGTTGGGCGATTTCTATGTCCTTTACTCAGCATAAGGGTCTAGTCCTTACATCTTTAACTGAGGCATCATCCACACACAAACCCATATTCAGTACCCACTGTACTGCCACCAATCCACAACCAGCCTCCACCCTAGGATAAGGTCTTCGGATCCATCTCTGCGATCCTCACTTACCCCAATTCCAACTTTTCCAAAATTCTAGACCAAAACCAAAACCTTAACAGTAGAAATATTTGATGTGTCCCTAAACTACAATGGTAGTGTTTATCTTATATTTTGTTACTAGGTTTGTCAGGGTGGATATGACCATCAAGTTAAACTGGGCTTTTCGGGTGGTGGGACATAGCTAATACCATGTCATTCTAAACATTTGCACATAAAATAACAGTATGAAAATAACATAATGAAAGTACATGTAAATAAATAAATTAGGAAATGTAGGATCAACATGTTCAAAGATATGTGCGACTTGCCTTGCGGATTAGTGATTTCAATTATTTCGTACTCTTCAATGGGCTGGATCTGGGTCTGAGCTTCTTCTTCCGGCTCCTGCGGGACTTCAACTTTGAAAGCTAGCGCAAATCAATAAAACAAATTAATTCCATGCCCGAAGGAATGGGCAAGGAATAAAGGAAATAAAAGAATAAACAAAATGTAACAAACTCCAATAAATTGGGCTTTTGGGCTTATAGGATGGCTATATGGGAAAATGGGCCTTGGATTTGTGTTGACGGGCTCGAAACGGATCTCAGGAGTACCAACATGCATTTTTGGGTTCGGGCCATGTACTGTTGCTCGGGCTCGGGGCACTGTTGCTCGGGCTTGGCGAGTTGGTTCGGCGCAGCCACGTGCGCCCGGCTCGGGTCGGTCGGAACGGGTGCGCCCGGTGCGATGGGAGGCTTGGCTTAGCCAGCTCGGAAGCGGCTGGGTCAGGTGAACAGTGCCCGAGCACTGTGCTTCTTCTCCGCCCGGTTCCCGTGCGCGCGCAGAGGCAGGGGAGAGAGGCGGCGAACGGCGGCGGAGCTGCAGTGGTTTGCGATGGCATCCAAGGGCATGGGCGAGTAGAGGGCGCCAAGGAGAGTCCATTTTTGGCGGTGGCCGGCCCGGAGGATGCGGCAATTGCCGCCGGTGAGATCATCTCCTCCTCGGCCATTTTTGAAATTGCAACTGGCCGAGAGCTCCCCGGGACAAGTGGGCGGTCTTTTGAGCATCACCAAGGTTCGGTTGAGGTCGGGGAAGGGTTGGCTTGGGCAGGGAAAACTTGGAGCGGACTAGCCACGGTGGCCATTTTTTTGGTGGGGGTGGCTCACGGTGCCATGGAAGAAGGCGGCAGGAGGAGCTAAGGCGACGATGGGGAAAGGTTTGGGGTCTACTAGGAGGCTATAGGCTAAAGGGATTGGAAAATGGGTGGCTGTGGAGCGTGGATTGGGTTAGGGCATAGAAATGGGGAATTCGGCCATTACCGGCTATGGGGAAGGAGAGGAAGCTTGGGGAGTGCTCGGTAAGCTTTGGGGAGGCCAATGGGTTACAATGGAGGGGCTAGGACGGCTTAAATAGGAGGAGAAAGGTGGTACACCGAAGAGGGGGAGGAGGGGATATTTCAGCGGCCACGGCTTGGAGTCCAAGGCGGTTTGGCTTGCTTAGGGGCAAAGAAGGCGATGGTCAAGGGGGTCAGGTCGGCTGTGAGAGGAATGCGCGAGGCAGGGGCGCGTGAACGGCGGTGGCGCCGCCATGTTTGCCGCCATGCCAAGCGCGCGAGCAAGGCGTCTGGCGCCATGATGGACAGGGGCGAGCTGGCGGTGGTGTGCAGGTGCGAGAAGGTGCGAGAAGGCGCACTGGGCTTAGCGGCGAAGGAACTGCAGCTGGCGGTGGCGATATTTTCAGGCGGCGGTGGATTTTCGGGTAGTGAACAGTAACCGCGCGAAATCCTCCCGTTCAAGCAGTAAGGGTAGAGATTATAAGGTGGTTTGTGCCAAGATTCGTGAGGGTTAGATTGAGGAAGCAAGAAACTAACTCCAAAATGGGAATTCAATTCAATTTTTGATTTTGACAAAATATCGAGTTTGTTTCAACCTACCCTCCTTAAGAAGGATCTCGTCCTCGAGATCAACTCGGGCCGAGGAGTAGGTTGGGAAATTCTCGCTGTAAATCTGACTCCTTTTCCCATGTCGCTTCATCTGCTCTATGGTTTCTCCACTGTATTTTATGCAGTCTGATATTTTTGTTCCTCAATTGTCTCTCTGTAGTTTCCAATATCTGAAATGGTTCTTCATATGACAGATCATCTCGCAAGTCTATATCATCAACTGTCACTTGTTCTGAGGAGTGACGAAGGCATTTTCGTGACTGAGACACAGGAAATATGTTGCAAACTCTTGCCATGTTTGGGGTCAACTGCAGTTTATAAGCTACTTCTATTCTCTCGAGAATCTCGAACGGTCCAATATATCTTGGGGCTAGCTTTCCCTTAAATTGAAATATCTTTACTGACTTGAACGGTGTAACTTTAAGATATACCAGATCTCCCACTTCAAAACTCTCTTTACAACGATTATCTGCATAGCTCTTTTGTCAATTCTGAGCTGTCCTCATTTTATCTCGAACAATTCTGACATGGGCTCCTGCATCTTGTACAATTTGAGGACCTAGGAATTGTCGTTCTCCAGTTTCAGTCCAATTCGGTGGGGTTCTGCATTCTTTTCCATATAGTTCCTCCAACGGTGCCATCTTGATATTAGCCTGATAACCGTTATTATAAGAAAACTCTGCAAACGGCAAGCACATATCCCATGCTGCTCCATACACTAATGCACATGCTCGTAACATATCTTCTAGAATCTGTTTTACTCGTTCTATTTGTCCTCCAGTCTGTGGATGATATGTTGTACTGAATGCTAAATCAGTTCCCAAGGCTTCATGTAACTTCTCCCAAAATTTAGATGTGAACTGTGCTCCTCTGTCAGATACTATTCTTTTTGGCACTCCGTGCAATACCACAATTCTTGTTAAGTACAATCCTGTCAATTTATTCTTGCCATAAGTCTGCTTAATTGGTATGAAATGTGCTACTTTTGTTAATCGGTCTACGATTACCCAAATGGCATCATAACCGTCTCGGGTTTTAGGAAATCCTGTAATGAAATCTATACCAATATCATCCCATTTCCATTCTAGGATTGGCAAGGGATTTGGCAATCCTGAAGGCTTCCGATGATCTATCTTTACTTTCTGACATGTATCACAACGAGCAATGTATTCTGCTATTTCTCTTTTCATTTTATTCCACCAATATCTCTTCTTTAAATCCTGAAACATCTTGGTGCCTCTTGGGTGGATAGAAAGTTGGGACGAGTGAGCTTCTCGTAATATCAAATCTTTTAACTCTTTATCGTTAGGCACACAATAGCGATTTCTGAATCTTAAAATTATTTGTTCATCTATAACAAACTCGGTTGAATTTTCCTCTTGACTTCTTGATAGGCTACTGTATCTCTTCATCCTTCTCTTGTGCTGTCTTGATCTGATCTACTAGAGTCGGCTGAATTTCTAATGCTGCAATCTGGCCTTGCTCAACGACATTCAAGTTCAATCGTTGCATTTCCTCACACAACGGAGTAGAACATTCCATAATTGAGGCTACATTATGGTACTTTTTCCGACTTAATGCGTCTGCGGCAACGTTTGCTTTACCAGGGTGGTATAACAGATCAAGATCATAATCTTTGATCAATTACAACCATCTTCGTTGTCGGAGATTCAGATCTGGCTGAGTGAATGTATCTTATGATCAGAGGAGACTTCACAACGATTTCCTAACAAATAATGCCTCCAAATCTTTAATGCATGCACTACTGCTGCTAACTCCAAATCATGCGTCAAATATTTGTTCTCATGTGGTCGCCACTTGAGGCATATGCTACTACTTTACCTTCCTGCATTAATACGCAACCTAATCCCTGTTTTGAAGCATCACAATAGATTTGAAAATCCTTCTCAGGATTAGGGAGTACGAGCACTGGGCTGTAGTTAGTCTTGATTTCAATTCATGAAAACTTTCTTCACATTTATCTGTCCATATAAACGGATTGTCCTTCTTAAGGAGCTGAGTGAGAGGTCTAGTTATTTTTGAGAATCCCTCGATAAAACGACGATAGTATCCAGCCAAACCAAGAAAACTTCGGACTTCTGTCACAGTGGTTGGCTGCTTCCATTCCATTACCAATTCCACTTTTTCAGGATCTACCTTCACTCCTTTATTAGTAATTATATGTCCGAGGAATGCTACTTTTTTCAACCAAAATTCACACTTAGAAAACTTTGCATATAGCTGATGCTCTCTCAATTTACTCAAAGCAATGTGAAGATGTTGACGATGCTCTTCTTCTGTCTTGGATTATATCAGTATATCGTCAATAAACACTATCACAAAGTGATTTAACTGTTCCATATACACCATGTTCATTAGATTCATAAAGTATGCAGGGGCATTTGTTAAGCCAACCGGCACCACTGTAAACTCAAATAATCCATATCTCGTAGTAAAAGCTGTCTTCTCACGATCCTGTTCTCGATTCTTGAGCTGATGATATCCGGATCTCAAGTCAATCTTCGAGAATACCTTGGCTCCTTTGAGTTGATCGAATAAATCATCTATCCTTGGTAGGGGATAGTTATTCTTGATTGTCACTGCGTTTAATCCTCGATAGTCTATGCACATTCTTTGACTACCATCTTTTTCTTGGCGAACAGTACTAGGGCAGACTAAAGTGACACACTAGGCTGTATAAATTCCTTTTCTAGTAGTTCATCCATTTGTTTCTTAAGTTCTTTCAGTTCTTGTGCTGACATTCGACACTGATGCTTCGTAATCGGCTTGGTTCCTGGTACTAATTCAATAGCAAGCTCGATAGGTCTATCAGGCGGTTTTCTGGGTAACTTTTGGAAAGACATCCGGATATTCCTGAACTATCGGTACTTGAGCAACTCCTTCTTCTAACATTATACTATGAGCGCTTGCTTTCATTTTCTCCACCAATGCTGAGTCTGTCTTTATAGCTACCTTCTGTTCTTCTGAATTTACCAAGGTGACTAACTTGCTTTCACAATATACATCAGCCTTGTATCTGGTTAACCAATTCATTCCCAATATAACGTCCAATCCTTTCATCTCTAACACCAACAAGTCAGCTTTGAACTTAATCCCTTGGATTTCTAGATCTAGGTCTTTGCATCCAAAGCGAGATTCTACATTACTCCCAGCGGTTTGAGAGGAAGAGGACAACGATGACGCCGTTGGCTCCCGCTGCTTCTTCTTCGGAAATGTGGTTGATCCTTCCTTGTACCGGCTTCAGGACTCCCTTTCCTTTATCTGCAGTTGGTGTTGGAGTCGTAGTTTGCGTCCCTGCTGGCTTGACTACAAACTGATGATTCTGTCCTTCTTCTTGCTTCGACACTGCGATGAACTGGCGAGGCGTAGATGTCAATGCCCGGACTTGGGCCTTGGCTACATCTGAGGGTTGTCCACCTTGCGGACATTGGTTCTTGTAGTGGTCGGCTTGGCCATAGTGAAAACAGACTGCATATTGCTGTGGACATTGCCTTTGCAAGTGGTTCCTTCACAGGTAAAGCATTTTAGGGTACTTGTTTGTTGGGACGTTGCAGAACCTTAACTAATCTTGAACTGCGGTTTCGTCTTGAAAAATAAATTTCTTTCCTCGCTGTCCCTTAAATTGCGGGGCTAAGAACATCCGCTTCTTGGGTGTCTCTGGAGATGACGACACATGTTCTATTTTTCTTTTTTGTGACACTTCCAACTCTTTCTGAGTTTCTTCTGACATAATAAGCTTGTTTACCATTGAAGGTAAGTCTTTAAAATCCATGGCTGAGATATGGTGTTTCAAGGCTATCTGTAATCCTTCCTTGAATCAGCTCCATCTTCTTATCTTCTGTTTTCACGTCATCAGGGGCATAACGTGCTAGTGCATTGAACTAATGGAGGTACTCCGTGATCGTGTGGGTTCCTTGCTTTAGCGCGAGAAACTCTCAACGCTTAGCATCCATCACACCGGTGGGTACATGAGTCTGATGAAAAGAATCCTCAAATTCTTTCCAAGTTATCTCCCGACCTTCTAGCATAGTTTGGTAGTTCATCCCCTAGGCTGCGGCTAGACCTTGTAATTGATGAGAGGCGTATAGTATTTTTTTCCTTTTCATTGCATTGGTTAGTGTTTAACTTTCTCTCGACATCCCGGAACCAATCTTCTGCTACCATGGGATCAGGTGAAGTAGAGAAGACTGGGGGTCGAGTTTTCTGGAAATTGGGCCATTTGGATTGAACAGATGCTGCTGGTTGGTTGATTCCTCCAGTTCTTGTTGCAATTTGCTCCAATAGCTTCATGTGTTGTTCCATCATACGCGATTGATTCATCTCGACCTGATGTCTATTCTCTTCCATTTTTGCTAAGCTGTCTGCCAGGCTGGGCTGAGGTACATCTCTCTGGCGGGGACTGCCTGATTGTTGGGAACCTCCTCCTGATCCAACCATCCTGATTTGCTTGATGGAATTTGAGAGTTCAGATATGCAGCGAGTTTTTGAGAAGATCAGCTAGGGAAGTAAGAATTCAGAGTTAAGGTGAGTTCAGAGTGAAACGGATAAGTACTATAGAGTGAAATAGAAGGATTGAAAGTTTGAAGGGGCAAGCTAGGGATAGTATTAACAAACAAACTATCAAATAGGCAAAATAGTCTTTATTCGTTCATTATACAAGTTGGGTATATACCATTCGTACAAGGTATATACCTTAACTTGTTTTACACAGCCAAAAGATACTATTACCAAAAGGGTTCCACTATACTAACGCACGCTACACTTCCTGGCTTTTTTCTCTCTCTCTCTCTCTCTCTCTTACCATCTAATCACATCACCAATTTGAATTTAGACAAGAGTAAATATAAATAGTCTTAGAAAACAAAGCTTAATTAAAATAAGACTGATAGATAAGGTAGACAGGAAAGAGATTATACAGGAATAATATTGATATTTTATGTAACTCATTTATAAGTAAAATAGTTTTAACAAATTTCCTTAATGCACTTAGGGTCATCCTACGGTCAAGCAAGCGGGCTCTAATACCACTCTGTAACACCCCCATTTTTGGGAGTATTATGAAACCCTCGCAGCTGCCCAGGACTGTTCAACTGCGAGTACATCCATCGAGTGTATAACATTACCAACACAAACTTAAGAGCAAAAATGAACTTTATTACAATATAAGGGCTAAAAGCCAAGTGTCACAAAGAGGCCAACGGCCATTAGTTACATTACAACAAGCGGTGCCACAGCATGCAGAGCGGAGAGCGACCCTAATTCCACGCTTCATCAACCTCGCATGAAATCATCCCTTCGCCTTCTCTCGCATCCTCAAAATTAGTTGTTTCTGTTTATATTTTTAGCAAGCATGAGTACTACCACTTGTACTCAACAAGTCACACGGAGCTTAATAATAATTTCATGCATGGTATATCAAGTAAAGGGGAGAAGTCTATTACTTTATGTGGATGCAGTTTTGGTTGGAACCATTTGAAAACCTTTAAAATGTACTTCATTAATGTAAATGGGGTTTTCAAACTTGATTATCAATATCCAACATTTCCAAATCATTATCAACTCTACTTATGCCTCATTCTTGGATTCACCCATTAAACATAGCTTCGTTAACCGGAAGCACAGCGTATTCGAATACCATTTGTCATGACTTTGCAAAGCTGCCCTGCTTTACCCACAAGATCCCTTAACTCTGGCCAGAGAGTTAAGACAACAAGGATGTTCACTGCTCAATTCTCTATATAGACTCCGCCCAGTAGGTGTTTAATCTCAACAAGCTCGGATGACCCCACGGATCTCATCCGACTCATCGCAGTCCTACGGTTGTATGGTTAACCACCTCCCATACGGACTCACCCTCTGTCTCCCCTTTCCGATTGCAGAGGTTCAATTGAAGTTGAGCAACTACTAAGCCAAGTTTGACCAAGTCAACGCTTGTGGTTGGGCGATTTCTATGTCCTTTACTCAGCATAAGGGTCTAGTCCTTACATCTTTAAATGAGGCATCATCCACACACAAACCCATATTCGGTACCCATCTGATCGCCACCAATCCACAACCAGCCTCCACCCTAGGATAAGGTCTTCGGATCCATCTCTGCGATCCTCACTTACCCCAATTCCAACTTTTCCAAAATTCTAGACCAAAACCAAAACCTTAACAGTAGAAATATTTGATGTGTCCCTAAACTACAATGGTAGTGTTTATCTTATATTTTGTTACTAGGTTTGTCAGGGTGAATATGGCCATCAAGTTAAACTGGGCTTTTCGGGTGGTGGGACATAGCTAATACCATGTCATTCTAAACATTTGCACATAAAATAACAGTATGAAAATAACATAATGAAAGTACATGTAAATAAATAAATTAGGAAATGTAGGATCAACATGTTCAAAGATATGTGCGACTTGCCTTGCGGATTAGTGATTTCAATTATTTCGTACTCTTCAATGGGCTGGATCTGGGTCTGAGCTTCTTCTTCCGGCTCCTGCGGGACTTCAACTTTGAAAGCTAGCGCAAATCAATAAAACAAATTAATTCCATGTTCGAAGGAATGGGCAAGGAATAAAGGAAATAAAAGAATAAACAAAATGCAACAAACTCCAATAAATTGGGCTTTTGGGCTTATAGGATGGCTACATGGGAAAATAGGCCTTGGATTTGTGTTGACGGGCTCGAAACGGATCTCAGGAGTACCAACATGCATTTTTGGGTTCGGGCCATGTCTTGTTGCTCGGGCTCGAGAACCTTGTTGCTCGGGCTTGGCGAGTTGGTTCGCGCGACGCGTGCGCCCCCGCTCGGGTCGGTCGAACAGGTGCGCCAGTGCGGTGGGAGGCTTGGCTTAGCCAGCTCGAAGCGGTGGTCAGTGAACGATGCGAAAGACCGTGCTTCTTCTCCGCCCGGTTCTGTGCGTGCGCAGAGCGAGAGAGAGGCGCGAGCAGCGGCGGAGGCTGCGCAGTGGTTTGCGACGGCATCCAAGGGCATGGGCGAGTAGAGGGCGCCAAGGAGAGTCCATTTTTGGCGGTGGCCGGCCCGGAGGATGCGGCAATTGCCGCCGGTGAGATCATCTCCTCCTCGGCCATTTTTGAAATTGCAACTGGCCGAGAGCTCCCCGGGACAAGTGGGCGGTCTTTTGAGCATCACCAAGGTTCGGTTGAGGTCGGGGAAGGGTTGGCTTGGGCAGGGAAAACTTGGAGCGGACTAGCCACGGTGGCCATTTTTTTGGTGGGGGTGGCTCACGGTGCCATGGAAGAAGGCGGCAGGAGGAGCTAAGGCGACGATGGGGAAAGGTTTTGGGGTCTACTAGGAGGCTATAGGCTAAAGGGATTGGAAAATGGGTGGCCGTGGAGCGAGGATTGGGTTAGGGCATAGAAATGGGGAATTCGGCCATTACCGGCTATGGGGAAGGAGAGGAAGCTTGGGGAGTGCTCGGTAAGCTTTGGGGAGGCCAATGGGTTACAATGGAGGGGCTAGGACGGCTTAAATAGGAGGAGAAAGGTGGTACAATCGAAGAGGGGAGGAGGATATTTCGCGCCACGGCTTGGAGTCCAAGGCGGTTTGGCTTGCTTAGGGGCAAAGAAGGCGATGGTCAAGGGGGTCGGTCGGTGTGAGAGGAAGGCGCGAGGCGGTGCGTGAGCGGCGGTGGCGCCGCCATGTTTGCCGGCCATGCCAAGCGCGCGAGCGAGCGTCTGACGCCATGATGGGCGGCGGCTGGCGGTGGTGTGCGAGTGCGAGAAGGTGCGAGAAGGCGACCGGGCTTAGCAAATGAAGGCTGCGGTGGCGGTGGCGATATTTTCAGCGGCGGTGGCTTTTGGGTAGTGAGCGATGAATCGCGCGAAATCCTCCCGTTCAAGCGATGAGGGTAGAGATTAGAAGGTGGTTTGTGCCAAGATTCGTGAGGGTTAGATTGAGGAAGCAAGAAACTAACTCCAAAATGGGAATTCAATTCAATTTTGATTTTGACAAAAATCGAGTTTGTTTCAACCTACCCTCCTTAAGAAGGATCTCGTCCTCGAGATCAACTCGGGCCGAGGAGTAGGTTGGGAAATTCTCGCTGTAAATCTGACTCCTTTTCCCATGTCGCTTCATCTGCTCTATGGTTTCTCCACTGTATTTTATGCAGTCTGATATTTTTGTTCCTCAATTGTCTCTCTGTAGTTTCCAATATCTGAAATGGTTCTTCATATGACAGATCATCTCGCAAGTCTATATCATCAACTGTCACTTGTTCTGAGGAGTGACGAAGGCATTTTCGTGACTGAGACACAGGAAATATGTTGCGAACTCTTGCCATGTTTGGGGTCAACTGCAGTTTATAAGCTACTTCTATTCTCTCGAGAATCTCGAACGGTCCAATATATCTTGGGGCTAGCTTTCCCTTAAATTGAAATCTCTTTACTGACTTGAACGGTGTAACTTTAAGATATACCAGATCTCCCACTTCAAAACTCTCTTTACGACGATTATCTGCATAGCTCTTTTGTCAATTCTGAGCTGTCCTCATTTTATCTCGAACAATTCTGACATGGGCTCCTGCATCTTGTACAATTTGAGGACCTAGGAATTGTCGTTCTCCAGTTTCAGTCCAATTCGGTGGGGTTCTGCATTCTTTTCCATATAGTGCCTCCAACGGTGCCATCTTGATATTAGCCTGATAACCGTTATTATAAGAAAACTCTGCAAACGGCAAGCACATATCCCGTGCTGCTCCATACCGTTCGAGATTCTTTGAGGGAAAGCTTTAGGTAAGTGCTCTTAAGGGAGAGAGAGTTCTGTCCTTCAGGGTGAAGTGGCTGTAAACTATTCATCTATAAGTTGCAATAAATCAATTTTGTTCATCCTACTTGGTGTGTTCTTACTCTTGTTGATTTTGCACTTGTTTTGGTTGGTGTTCTTGCCCTCTCTCCCATTCTCTTAATCTTGCTAAGCTCCAAGGATATATATATAAGTGATGAAGGTGCTTCATGATGATTGTTGTAGGGGTGCCCCCACCTAAGCCCAGCCGGCCTGTTAGGAGGTTGTAAAGCCCAAAATGGGACATGTATAATGACATAACTGCCCTTGAGAGGGATACTTGGGTGTAAGGTCATAACTGTAAATACTCCCATGTGAATATATAAGCCATTCAGGCCATGGGGAAAACCCTCAAAGTATTGCTCACCTAACTCTCCACTACCATACCTCTCTCTCTCTCTGTTTGGTCTGTAACCACAACAGTTGGCGCCGTCCGTGGGGGAAGACGAGAGCAAGCTCCAAGATCTGACGAAGGATGGTACCAAAGAAAGCTTTATCATCGGCGGCGGAGAAGAAGAGGGGCGCGACGGAGACGTGTGTCAACACCAGGGCCTCGGCATCGGCGGCTGCAGGCGCGGACATCGACGCCAGTGCCGCAACTGCTAACATCGACGCTCATGGCACGACAATCGACCCCTCCGCTGGCGCGACACTCGGCACCGGCGGCATTGATCGGGTTGTTGGGAGTGCCGACGCCGATGCTCGCGCCGCCACGACCGCCACCCCCACGCCCGGCACGGGAATGACAGGTGGCTCCGGCGGCAACGTCGGCCTCGTCACTGACCCCGGAATCCATCGCACCGATGCGCCAAGCAACTCTGGAGTGCGCGCTGTGGTCGCTGCCAACCCAACGGTGCAACCTGCCGCGCCGACAGCAGCAACCACGATAGCGGTGGAGAGTGCTCTACTGACGGCCATTGGCACGCTCCAGCGGGAGCTGGCGGACCTCCATGGAGCCGTTTGAGATATATAAGAGGCTCAGAGCCAGCAAGTCCCGCGTGGTGGTCCCGACGGAGCCCACACCAGAGCGGGCAAACAGCCGCGATGCCCCTACCTCGAGTCGCGTCCCACTGCGGCGCGTGGATCCGGAGTCCCCCCTCTCCACGGGCCTGTAACAGTCAGCATGGCTGGAGGACTTCAAGTTTCCCAACGCCATCGAGCCGTACAAGGGCGACACGGACCCTCGGGAGTTCGTACGCTTGTACGAGACCGCCATCGAGGCCGCGGGCGGAGACGACACCACCAAAGTGAAGGGGCTCCCACTCGCGCTGCAGGGAGTGGTGCTCTCTTGGTTTTTCGCCATAGAGCCCAACTCCATCTACGCATGGAAGCAGATCTGCGACCGCCTCTATAACAACTTTTAGGGAAACTACGTCGAGCGCGTTGACACAAATCAGCTCTTCGCCATCAAGAAAAAACCTTCGGAGAAGCTCCGAGAGTACTTCAGGTGCTTCGCCAAGGTTCGCTGCCAGGTCAAGGATGTCAACGAGACAACCATCATCAACGCAGCGATACAAGGCCTTCGCCCGGGGCCGCTAGCGGAGTACAACACGCGTAAACCAATCAAGACGGTCACGAAGCTCTTCGATAAGATGGAAGAGTATGCAAGGGCAGAGGAGGACGTGCGGCGGCGCAAAGGTGATGACTCCGACACTAATCAAGCGGAGACCTCGACGAAGAACGGAGACTCGTCGAAAGAAGGCTCCTCGAAGGGCAAGCACAAGTAAGATCCCTCAAGGACGCCCCCAAGCGCAAGGACGCCCAGCATAAGGACTCGCCGAGCGACAAGCCCAAGCGCGGCCCGCGCAAGTCCCAGAGGGCCCGCTACGTCTTCGACATCAAGGGCGGTTATAAAGACAGCGCCCCCGCCGGTCGCGGCCGAGGTCACCGAGGCGGGGTGGGGGCGCAGCCGGGGTCGTGACGACAGACCCCGTGCAGAGCAAGAAGACCAGCTCTACGGTCTGTGGTGCGAGGTGCATGGCCGGTGTGGCCACAACACACGGGCATGCACCACCATTGTGGCGCTCCGACAAAGCGTCGCCAGGGACAGAACCCTGGAAGCGGGACCGCCCATCGTGGCCCACATGCAGCAGCCCCAAGAGGGCTCCCTGCGGATTCAAGCCCACGGCGGCGGCCCGGAGGGCCCTCGCGATTCAAGCTCACGTCAAGAACCCGGGAAGGCCCTTGCAAATTCGGACCACGGAAGGGGTGGCGCGGGTTATAAATGTCATCTCCTGGGGCTCTTCATTGGAGTTCTCCTCGGTGCGGCAATAGAAGGCCTACAGGCGGAGGCTACACCATGTGGCAGCGTACCCGGCGTGGGCACCGTCAGAGTGAGCGTAGCACGAAATTATCTTTACGCCCACTGATGCTGAAGGCGTGGAGTTCCCTCACCAGGATCCTCTGGTCGTCCAAGTCACTATCGCAGGATGCGATGTCAAACGCGTCCTAGTCGATGGAGGCAGCTCCGCGAACATCCTGTTCACGGTGGCTTTCGACCAGATGGGGATCCCCCGAAGTCGCTTGGGTCCCTTGGGAATCCCATTGCAGGGCTTCGGAGGTCAGGCGCTGAAGGCGCTGGGCCAGATATGCCTCCAAGTCTCCTTCGGCTAAGCCAGCAATACGAGGAGCGAAGACATCACTTTTGACGTCGTCGACATCCCGTACCCATACAACGCCATACTGGGGCGCCCCACCTTCAACTCCTTCAGGGCAGTACCGCACCATGACTTCCTATGCAAGAAGCTCCTGGGCCCGCAAGGTATTATCACCACCTTTGGTGATCAGGACCTCGCCCACCGCATAGAGCTTGGTGCGTGGAGCCCAGGATCAACGTCCAAGCCCCGGCCGGAGAGCTAATCCCAGGGGGTGCCCCTGCACGAAAGCAGACAATGCACGCCCGTTGGCAGAGGCCGAGCCGACGAAGCAGAGTCTTCGGCGCAAGTTGATCGAGCGATAGTCGGCAGCCAAGCCGATCGTAGCGAAGCTCCTCCAGCTCGGAGCCATTCGCAAGACCTCTTGCCTTGCCCTCCCTAGCACCAGAGGCTCCCCCCTTGTGCCGCCACAGGAGCGGCGATCGCCGCATCTCCCCCCTTCGAGCGGTCAGTGGTTACTACCCCGTCTTTTTTGTAATTGCTTGCCCGCGCAAACGGGACATTAATAAAGTCCACTGTTTTCAAAAGCCTCTCATTCTGCGCCAAGACGCGCGGGGGGATGCCTCCGGCGCACTCTCTGTGAGTATAAACAAAGACACGCGGTAAACGCATGCACTCTCCATGAGTATAAACAAAGACACGAGGTAAACTCGCGCACTCTCCGTGAGTATAAACAAAGACACCCCGTAAACACACGCACTCTCTGTGAGTATAAACAAAGAAACGCGGTAAACGCGCGCACTCTCCGTGAGTATAAACAAAGACACGCGGTAAACGCGCGCACTCTCCGTGAGTTTAAACAAAGACACGCGGTAAACGCGCGCACTCTCCGTGAGTATAAACAAAGACACGTGGTGGGACGCCTCTACGTGCACTCTATGGAGTATAAATAAGACGCGGATGTTGTCCCTACACACCCTACAGAGTACAAATAAGATGCGGATGTTGTCTCTGCGTACTCTACAGAGTATAAATAAGACGCGGATGTTGTCCCTGCGCACTCTACGGAGTATAAATAAGACGTGCGGATGTTGTCCCTGCGCGCACTCTACGGAGTATAAATAAGACGCGCAGATGTTGTCCTGCGCACACACCACGGAGTATAAATAAGATGCACGGATGTTGTCCCTGCGCGCACTCCACGAAGTATAAATAAGACGCAGCGGAGGCATGCCAGCTCCGCTGCCACCACTTCGAAGGGTAGGGGACGGAGCGCTCGAGCGTCTACTGTGACTAGGCGCCAGCTCCGCGACCACCACTTCAAAGGGTAGGGGACAGAGCGTCCGAGCATCTACTTCGGCTAAATGCCAGCTCCGCTGCCACCACTTCGAAAGGTAGGGGACGGAGTGCTCGGCGTCTGCGCCGACTGGCGCCACTCGCGGCCACCACTTGAAGGGTAGGGATGGAGCATCGGCGTCTACCGACTAGCGGCGGCTCGCCGCCACTACTGCCGGGTAGGGGCGGGCGCTTGGCGTCTGCCCGACTAGGCGCGGCTCGCGCCACTACTCGAAGGTTAGGGATGAAGCGCTCAAGTGTCTACCGACTGGCGCGCTCGCGCCACCACTCCGGGTAGGGACAGAGCGCCGAGCATCTACCCGACTGGCGTCGGCTCGCGGCCACCACTTGAAGGTAGGGGACAGAGCGCGGCGTCTGCCGACTGGCGCCCGGCTCGCGCCACCACTCGAAGGTAAGGAACGGGCGCTCGAGCATCTGCCCGACTGGCGCCACTCACCGCCACTACTCCGAAGGTAAGGGCGGGCGCTCGGCGTCTGCCGACTAGGTGCCAGCTCTGCGGCCACCACTTTGAAGGGTAGGGGATGAAGCGCTCGAGCGTCTACTTCGACTAGGCGCCAACTCCGCTGCCACCACTTCGAAGGGTGGGGGACGGAGCGTCCGCACGTCTACCTAGCGTTTGGGCGTTTGCAGAGCACCAAGTCCTACGAGTTGATTGGAGACAAGCACGATCATGAAAAGCGACAGGGACACATGCTCCAACCAAAGCCCTTTTTGCATTCATCAAAGAATGTTTACAAGGGTGTTCGGTAACCACATCCCCGAGGACCTAATGTACAAGTGTCCTCGAGTATACAGAGTCGCTACTCGTCCGGTTCCTCCTTAACATACGCCCGCGCCGGAGTCTCGCCCGCGGAAGCCCAGGCCACCCAGAAGTTCAGCGAATCCTCGGCCCACCACCAGTGCCGAAGATGCGGTCGAGTAACGAGGTTAGCGACTAGCAGCCGATCCCTATCAAGTAGCTGCCCGGAGCACAGCGATGCACGCGGTCAGAACACAGGGATAACTTCCACTTTATTCATAAAAAAGGGGGTGCGTACATCGCAACGCACGCCTACACACCAGAACCCCAGCATCACACCTGTGATTCGCGCCATGCCCCGCGGTAGTGGCGCCGCTTCTGTCGCGCCGTGGAACTTCGTCGAGCCATCGGTCGTAGTTCCCCTCGCCGCGTAGGGTCCGTCGTAGCTCTATCTTTGCCACAGCCTCCTCGATGTAGTCCCAGATTCATTCATGGAAGGCCCGGACGGCCGGATGAATGGAGTGCGCGGCGCCTGACATCACCCCGGCTCTGGCGGGCATCTCCAGCTCAGGGTCAGCCAGCTCGTCGACATGCCGGCAGCCTCAGTGATGAAGTAGCGCAAAGGCCAGGCGCGAGGTCACGAAGGAGCAGTGGTTACCGAAGGATTTAGCGGCGCTAAGAATGAGGTTGGAAGCCTCCGCGATTCGACGAAATGCCCGTGGTAGCTCTTCAGGACCAAAGATACGAGGCGACACATCGGCAGAAAGGTCCTCGAGGGCGCCTTCCAAAGCCAGCATGGCGTCCCAAGCCACCACCGAGGCATCACCCAGGGCCCGGTCCCTCTCCCCAAGAGATGCGGTGAGGTGGCCTTTCTCCTCCTCTAGCGCGGCGATTTGCTAGAGCAAGCCGTCACACTCCTTGGCGGCCTAAGCCCAGCCGGCCTGTTAAGAGGTTGTAAAGCCCAAAATGGGACATGTATAATAACATAACTGCCCTTGAGAGGGATACTTGGGTGTAAGGTCATAACTGTAAAATACTCCCCATGTGAATATATAAGGCATCCAGGCCATGGGGAAAACCCCCGAAGCATTGCTCACCTAACTCTCCACTATCATACCTCTCTCTCTCTCTGTTTGGTCTGTAACCACAACAATGATCATATTATATTCATCTAGGGACCAACAATAACAAGATCTTGAAGATTGCAATTTTGGTTCGATTTGGAACTCTTCTAATGAAATATTGTTCTTAGTGTTTTAATCTCGAATCTTTAGGTACTCTTTCTTGCTGTAATATATGGGAACTCATCTAGAGCCATCTTGGCTATATGTAACCTACGAGCAAGTTATATCTCAAATTCTTGAGTTTTGCCTGTGTTTCATGCAACCTTGTTTGTCTTAAGGAAATGTTAAAACTTTAGCCAGGATTCATGCGATTCTTGGATGGATTAGTTTTCTAATATCCTCGGCATGGCATGTGCAAACTTTCATATCATTTGGATATGTATTTTGAATATTACACCATTTTTTGTTTTGGCTTAGGTTGATTTTCGAGTCTGAAACGGGAGTACGATCAGACTACCCTTAAGACAGCGTTCAAACCAGAGGCTGGTCAAACCGGTTGATTTTGACGATTAGACTGCCAGCTCCTAGGCTGATCCAACCGCTCCCTCCATAGCAGTCTGACCGGTCCAGGAGAATTGAATTTCGTTTGCTTCCGCATTTTTGTGAGTTCTTTGTTGTCAAGTAAATCCGATATTCATAGCTTTCAATAGCTAGTTGAGTGAAAATTTTGCAATAATATTTGGGGAAGTTTAATTTGAAGGCATTATTTACCCCTTCTAGTTGTTGTATCGGGTCCAACAATACCCCTCTTTTTTAATATTGAAGAAGTGGATGAGTAAAATATGTCATTTAATATAGGTATATATGGTTCATTGATGTTTTGTGCGTGGTCTACTGTGGGATGGGGGAGTAAAAAATAGAGTGATTAGATGCTCCTAGCCTGTATAAGCTGGGTAGTACTCTTTGACCACTAAATTTTGTTATCATATTTCAAAAAAATTATAAAAGTGCACAGTTATGAAAAATATTTTTGATAAAAAAAATTCACCTGTATCATTTCCATATATACAAATCATATATTTTAAACAGCATTGATATTTATGGTTTGATTGTGCACATTCTAGGGAGTCACTTTTTTACCGGAGTAAGTTGTAAGTAGTACTGACATGTTGCGTGCATATTGGAGTGTAAAAATCTAGCTAGTGCAGCAACAAAAAGTTCACAAGTTAGAGACCCATGCGTTGCAACGTAGTCATAAAAATAGTGAGGCAGAAATTACTGCCTGGCCAACTTCACACATCAAACAAGTAAGACCATAAATTATTTTTCTCACTTTTGTTGGCTAGAGCTGGTAGAAGAAGAACTTCTCTGATGTACGGCATTTTACTAAGAAAAGCCTGAGATAA
Source organism: Dendrocalamus sinicus (assembly GCA_036346575.1). NCBI lineage: Eukaryota > Viridiplantae > Streptophyta > Magnoliopsida > Poales > Poaceae > Dendrocalamus > Dendrocalamus sinicus. The sequence goes on from CM070645.1 coordinate 29,451,479, forward strand.
ATCCTACAACCAGATAGCAGCATACAGTAAAGGATTTCTCAGTTTATTATGAGTTGAAAGTATATTAATAGAACAGTATTTTGTAAAACAACAAATTCATCAATGGAACAACAGCCATTCAAAAACTGTACAGTACCATTGTATATTCAACAAAATTACAAGTCAACTACTTAACAAGAGCAATTCAATAGATGACAAGATATAGTGAAAAAAAAGAAAGACAAAGAGCATTCAAATCATTAACTCAGGTAATGTACTCCTACTTCATACCATGCCACTGGAGCTTCTCAGAGCATGTGGAAAAATCAAAACTTGAACTAGCTAGCATGTCCAAGAATCACAGTTTATACATAATAAATTTATCAGATATTGTCAAAGAGACAAAAAAACGAGAAAGAAGGTCAGTATTGCAACGCTTCCGATCTTAATTTTCATGTCATATAGATATTTAAGGATAGATATTTAAGGAAAAACATACTTCATGAACTAAATGATGCTCTGAACATCATAAAATTTAATCCCAAATGAGCTGTGTATTGGTTGGTTCAAGTTATTCAAACATTAAATAAGTGTCTTAACACGAACAGAAGGGAGCAACATGAATTATGCAAACCATTCCATGGCACATAGCAATTCCCAAATACTATAGTTCTAACCGAAAGAAATACACACGGCAACAAACATATCTGAGAAGCATCCGGTGCAGACCTACAATGTTGTCACTTCTCTTAGCATAAGGCGAGTGCAAAACAAAGCAAAGGAAGGCGCATACGTACCCAGCTTAGAAGGCTTCATAGGATTCTGCGGTTGCGCTCGTGGGGGGGGGGACCCTGTCATCTGTGAGTGCCTTCTCAAATTGGGCGAGAAGGAACTTGAGCACGGCGGGTGTGTGCACGAGGAGCTCACGCGTGAACCTACACCACGCAGTGGCGTCGACCCCCCGTGTTGTCGCTTTGGTCTTGCGCCACCTCCTCAGGGAACACGGTGAGCAGCTCCAGCACGGCGAGGTCGGGCAGATGCCGCATCCGGGCGAAGAGCCTGTCCACGCCTCCCTCAACGAGGAGCACAAGCGCTGCAAGGGCCAAGCAGATCTGTGTGAGCAGCCATAGGGGCCCCAGGCAGAACCGGCGCGCGGCTAGGAGGAGCGCATCGAGGAGCGGCACACCGGGAGCCTTGATCTTCCGGTGAAGCATCTGGGCAGCGAAGAAGAGGAGGTGTGCGGGCGGGGCGAGATCCGGGGACGCGAGCAGTGAGTTCGCCAGCGCCCATGCCGCGTCTGGAGGGGTGTGTGCCATGGTTAAGCGCGTGCACAGCCGCGACGAGCCGCGTCTGGAGGTCCGACACCTCGACGGCATCCATTGTGGCGGTAGGCGGAGCGGGGAGGTGGGTGGATTCGGGTGGGGAAGCGAGGGGACAGAGGGGACTGGGATGGTTGTTTGAATGATGGCAACGTTGGAGAGCAAGCGACAGAGAGAAGGGTGGCCAGAATGCACGAGGAGATGGGGAAAGTGGAAGGGATGGGCGGTTGGATCCTGAGAGAGAGGAGAGAGATCAAATCGGATGGCTGTAGAAAAGAGAGAGGAGTACACCGATGACCACCAACTTCTCTTTGTATAATAGTAAAGATTAAGCAAGGATAGCAGTGTATGCAGTACATTCATAAGTAGTGGGCTCTTGGAGCCGCACACGGCTCTTGGAGTAATTAATCAGCGGAGCAGGAGGAAAACGGCAGAGCAAACAGAAAATATCTCGGGGGCAGAGGAGAGCAGAGCAGAGAGCACCACAGAGCCGCACACACGCCTTGGTACGTAGCCGGCGGGTCCCGACGGAGAGCTTCGTCTCCGCGTCTAGGAACGCGGCTTCACGACGTCTAGAACCTTCGGGGAGAATCAAAACCATGCACACTCTGACACCGTCCCTCCCTCGTACCAGTAGTACGTACTCGTGCGTGTCAGTCGGAGAACCCCCCGGCCCCGCAGTCGCATCACGCAAGGCAGCAAAGATACGACGAGTACCACGCCTCGCTCTCGCTCGCGCTGTAATTCTGTTGCGTAGCGCCGCCTGCTTTGACATCTCGCTCTCATAGTCGCGCTGTAGTTCTGCTGCGCAGCCCCGTGTGGCTTGGCGCGGCTCCACGTCGCGCGCGCCCGGCCGCGCCGTCGCTGTCACACCGGCCATCGATCATCCCGGCCTCCAAAGTCCAAGTAAATTTCCGAGACGGCGACACCGATCGACCGACGCGCGCACCCATTGCCTGCCACGTTTCACTTGTACGACGAAATGGTCTGGAGTTCGTTTGGTCTGGAGTTCGTTTGGTCTAGAAAGTTCGATTCTGGCTATGCATGCCCTAGTTAAGGTCAGCCAGTGGCGAATCCAGGATGAGAATAGAGAGGGAGCTCTACTGTTGAGACTATAGCACAACATAAATATATCAAACCTATATCTACTAGTCTTTTGCCACTGGAATATCAAATTCATACATAATTAGGAAGAGAACAAATTAAAAATGTACGATACAATAAATTTAGTACCTTGCTAATGGATAATGTGCCCCCAAATGTTTATAAATTTATGAGTACCGATCTGTAGATAAAAACATCAAATATAGTGAGTTGAATATTCATAAATTATGAATGTCCAAAAACATTAAAATAGGATTCACATTCTCAGATGCACTCACTTTCCCAGATCAGTATCACGGATTCACGGTCGCCACTGCTCGGATGATCCACGGAGACGGAGTCACGCATCAAGGATGGAGTCGCTGGCTCCTGCGCAAGTGCGCAGCACAAATCACCCAGCCCCAGGCCATAAACTCGCCTGGCTCGCCACAGTGCTCACCACGTCCACGGTCCACAGACCACAGTCGCCAGTCGCCTCGTCCTCTCCGTCCTCACCAGTCACCACAGCCGCACAACGCCTCGGCCTCTCCATCTCTTGAGTCGCTGACCGCCTCCCGGCCCTCCCCCTCCCCTGCTCCGGGCTTCCCCTCCACCGCGCCGGCCGCCTCTGACCTCCCCCTCCCGGGCTCCCCCTCCGCCGCGCCGACCGCCGGGCTGCGGACGACTACGGTGAGTCTCTACTCTCTCTCCGAGACTCTGACTCGGTGGCGGCTCGGCCATCTACTGTTGAGGGCTTGAGGCGTGCTGTTCATCTTCCTCACCTTATCTAGTATCTACTGTTGAGACAGTTGAGTGTTGATTGTTCTGGGTTTTGGGCCAGGATTCATTGGGCCGGCTATGGTGCTAGGCTGCTAGCCTGCTGGGCGTTAAGACACTGACTGGGCCTGGCCTCATGCTTTCTTCAACCTGGTTGACTGAGTTCTTCAACGTGTCCAGCCAGTTCTTCAACCTGGATGTTCAAGTGTTCAAGTAGGCAGTAGCAATGTCCGGGCGACCGCCGGCCGGGTCTTCTTCCACCGTGGGGGGAGGGGGTGCTCGAGCACCCACAAGCACCCACGGTGGATTCGCCACTGAGGTCAGCCCATGTCAGAAGACAGGCTCCTGTCTGACCAGCCACTACGGGGATAATCCCCATGAGGGGTAGGGGCAGAGGCGGGAGAAACTTCCCAATGGTGTCACAGAAGCGCGGCCTGCTAGCTGATAGGGTGGGGCGGGGCCAAAGAACTCTTATGGGTTTTGGGATTTTGTGGGAAATGGTCATGGGTTGAGTTTTGGAGTCTTGGTTTATTGCATTCATAGTGCATGAAGCATGTTTGGATTAACATGGGTAAGTTGTGAAAAACCTGTATCCAGAAATGATTTCTTGGTCTTTGATATGCAGGAAAGCTTGGAGGAAAATATGGTCGACGACGTGGACTGGGACTAGACTTGGAGATGAGCTGATGTACGGTCAAGGAAATCAGGTGGGATAGTCGGGCTCAAGCAAGGCACACAGAAGAAAAGGGATGTTGAAGTGAAGGTTTGAGCAACAGTTCATCAAATGATGCGATCAGTGCAAACGAGGCATGGTTGGAGGGAACCGACATGGAGAGAATCGCCGATATGTGTTCCATTGATAAACCTATACGTTACAGATATGGGGATTGTTTGCAAAGGAAGAGATAACCATGGACTTAACTTAGGAAAGAGGTGAGATTCACGGTCAAAGCGATGATATTTTGGGGAGAATCCAAAATACCAAAAATAGCAACAGGACCAAAACCGCGGCACTCGAAGAGTGTTAGGAGAGTGGTTTAGGTGAAAGAGATGCTGAGGAGGCCAAGCAGATGGAAGCATACTCCTTAATGTGTTTAGGCTTATATACCTTAAGAAGCATGTACAAGTTATGTATGAGTGTAAGACCCAGTGTGTGAGGTTAATGGGTTTCTTCGGTTGTACTAATGGACAGTGCCATTATGGTTAGATGTGGTCTAATTACTCCATCTATATGAGTGGGATAGGTTGGAGGCATATATAGTGAAGAGGCTAACCAACCATCCATTCTTTAGAGTTTGAGAGAAACTTTCTTTAAGGGAAAGCTTTAGGTGAGTGCTCTTAAGGGAGAGAGAGTTCTATCCTTCAAGGTAAATTGGCTGTAAAATATTCATGTACAAGTTGCAATAGATTAATCTCGTTCATCCTGCTTGGTGTGTTCTTACTCTTATTGATTTTGCACTTGTTTTGGTTGGTGTTCTTGCCCTCTCTCCCAATCTCTTAATCTTGCTGAGCTCCAAGGATATATAAGTGATGAAGATGCCTCATGAGGATCATATTACATTCATCTAGGGACCAACAATAACAAGATCTTGAAGATTGCCTAGTTTTGGTTCGATTTGGAACTCTTCTAGTGAAATCTTGTTCTTAGGATTTTAATCTCGAATATTTAGGTACTCTTTCTTGCTGTAACATGTGAAAACTCATCTAAAACTATCTTGGCTATATGTAACCTACGAGCAAGTTATATATCAAATTCTTGAGTTTTGCCTGTGTTCATGCAACCATGCTTGTCTTGAGGAAATATTAAAACTTTAATCAAGATTCATGCGATTCTTGGATGGATTAGTTTTCTGATATCCTCAACAAGGCTTGTGCAAACTTTCATATCATTTGGATATGTATTTTGAATATTACACCATTTTTTTTGTTTTGCCTCGGTTGGTTTTTGAGTCTGAAAATAGGAGTACGGTCAGACTGCCCTTAAGCCAGCGTTTAGACCAGAGGCTGGTTAGACCAGTTGATTCTGACAGTTAGACTACCAGCTCCTAGGCCAGTCCGACCGCTCCCTCCATAGCGGTCTGACCGGTCCAGGGGAATTGAATTTCGTTTGCTTCTGTGTTTTTGTGAGTTCTTTGTTGTCGAGTAAATATGATCTTCCTAGCTTTCAATAGCTAGTTGAGTGAAAAATTTGGAATAATATTTGGGGAAGTTGAATTTGAAGGTATCATTCATCTCTTCGGGTTGTTGTATTGGATCCAACAATACCCCTCTTTTTTTAAATACTAAAGAAGTGGATGAGTAATTATAATATGTCATTTAATATAGGTATATATCGTTCAAATTCTGTTATCATAATTCAAAAAAATTACAAAAGTGCAAAATAATGAAAAATATTTTTAATAAAAAATTCACCAGTACCGTTTCCATATATACAAATCATGTATTTTAAACAACATCGATATTTACGGTTTGATTGTGCACATTCTAGGGAGTCACTTTTTTTTTACCGGAGTAAGTTGTAAGCAGTACTGACACGTTGCGTGCATCTTGGAGGGTAAAAATCCAGCCAGTGCAGCAACAAAAAGGTTCACAATTTCATTAAGCAAGGGTAGTAGTGTATGCCGTACATTCATAAGCAGTGGGCTCTCGGAGTAATTAATCAGCCGAGCAGGAGGAGGAAAAACGGCAGAGCAAACAGAAAATATCTCGGGGGCAGAGTTGAGCAGAGCACAAGAGCACCACAGAGCCGCGCACGCGCCTTGGTACGTAGCCGGCGGGTCCCGACGTAGAGCTTCGTCCCCGCGTCTAGGAACGCGGCTTCTGGACGTCTAGAACCTTCGGGGAGGATCAAAACCATGCACTCCCACACCGTCCCTGAATTTTTTGTATGGATAATCCATTTTTTATTCGAAATTACATAAATATATCCGTGAGAAATTTTTTTGCAAAAATAGGCTCCAGTCGCCTAATAGTTGGGCGACTGGAGACTTCGCCAAACAGAACAGCGACACAATATATCTCATTGCGGTAGGCGACTACCTTAAGTCGCTCTTCCGTTCGCGACTTAACGATAGTCGCTATCCCGTTAAGCGACTAGCATGCAGTCGCCATCCCGTTAGGCGACTGCATGTAGCCCCCGTGATTGTTTTAAATTTTGTGAATTTTGTAACGTTGAACCGGTAAAAAATACGGTGAAGTTGTAATAAAAGTTTATGTTCATTGTATATTGTAGGTATGTAAAAGTTTTAAATTTTTTTATGAAAGATTGAGTAGAAAGCGATCGATACATACAACATTAAGTGAGATAGTTTATGTGCGGAGAGAGATGATAGACTATGTAAATTTAAATAAACCTCATAATATAATCGAGAGTAACATGCCGCATGTTTTTCATTACATGCATAACATATATAGCATCTGCAACACGCCTCACTTGGTCACCACTGGTGTGCCCGTCACCGCGCCGCGTCCTCCCATCTGGCCTCGCTTGGCCTCCTCTCAGTGCAACGGGTTAGAACGATCCGAAAAAGTAAAACGAGCGGGAGGGTGTCTATCCCGCCCTGCGGTGGTGGAGTCAGTGCACCTCTGGCGTGTGTGCCCTCCGGTGCACCGGGAGAGCATTGCGAGAAAGAACCTCCGGTCTTCGTCGGGAACTGCCGGACCACTCATGAAAACGGGTCCACATCGTCCGGGCACAGGGAGACGCCGTGCGTCTTCTTTGGTAAGTACACGCAATATTAATATCGTTAGTTCGTTGCATGTTGTCTTCGGATAAACACGATATAAGACCCTCTGCGTACCGTAGTGGCGCCATCGAGTGGGAAAGACGGGGTGTGTGTAGGAGCGTGAAGTGAACCGGTGTAGGAGGCCCCGCCAGTGAACCCCGGCTGCTCGGGTGAGCGGTGGAGGGCGTGTCCATGTCGGTGCACGAGTAGTGCCATCTTTGGTCGGGTGGCACCGTGGGCGAGCGGCGGAGCGGTGGGCGTGGAGACCACCGGTAGCCTCGTGCGGACGATGAGGCTAACAATCGTCTACACCCATCGTGCATCCGACGCGCAAAGGGCGCCCTCGTCATGGGTCGGTTGCCACGCCGGTGAGCCTCTCAAGTATTGTCCGAGTCGGCACATAGGGCGAACAAACGTCGGCTGAACACAAAGACATGAAATGAAATGGTCGATTATCGAAGCGACATTACCATTCGGGAATCTTTGAAATGACATTTAACGTCTGCGCGAGGTGAGCGTCGCGCCGCGAAGTGCGCGCGGTCGTGTCCGTCGGGCGGCGGCGTGTGTGTGACGGGTCTACCACATATCTGAGCTGGTGCGAGTGCGTGGTCTGTACCAGCGAAGGTACTCCGCGTACTCCGTGCTGTCGTACGGGCGGTCCTCCTCAACGCGATGAGAGCGGTCCACGTGCTCGTTCAACAGCGCGAACCGCCACTCCGAGTCACGTCCAGCACGAGCCATACCTGGAAAATTTGTACAATAATTTCAACATTCAATGTTCTACATCTAAATTTCAACACTACATTTTCTATATCTAAATTTGTACAATAATTTCAACATTACATTTTCTACATGTAAATTTCAACACTAAATTTTCTACATCTAAATTTGTACAATAATTGCAAAATTAAATTTTGTACATGTACATTTAAATACTATTTTTTGTACAATAATGCATTATAAATGGTATACAAAATTTAGTTTATACATTTTGTAAACTAAATTTCTAAACTATATTTACTAAACAAAATTTGAAAATTAAATTTGTAAACTAAATTTCTAAACTACATTTTCTAAACTATATTTCTAAACTAATTTTCTAGACTACATTTTCTAAACTAATTTTCTAAACTATATTTCTAAACTAATTTTCTATACTACATTTTGTAAACTAATTTTCTAGACTATATTTTCTAAACTAATTTTCTAGACTATATTTTCTAAACTAATTTTCTAGACTATATTTTCTAAACTATTTTTTCTACACTAACAAAAAATATAACACAAAAACTTACCTAAAAACGCGCACTCCTTCTCCTCCTCCCCTCTCTCTCTCTCTCTCCCTCTCCTCTTTCCCTCTCTTCTCTGCTGTGGCGAGCGGAAGAAACGATCCGTGCTGCGTCGTGCCTATATCCACCTTGATCGCCCAACCGTTGGCGGCGAATCGATCACCGAATCGTTTGGCGACTACATTGAAGGCGCCAACGGTTGGCGGCGCATTGTCGCCAACCGTTCGTAGACTCTCCACCGCGATGCAGTTTGGCGAAAGTCTCGATCGCCCAACTATTAGCGGCGGAGCCTATTTTTGCAAAAAATTTTCCCGCGGGTATATTTATGTAATTTCGAATAAAAAATGGATTATCCGTAAAAAAAATTCCACCGTCCCTCCCTCGTACCAGTAGTACGTACTCGTGCGTGTCAGTCGGAGACCCCCCCGGCCCCCGCAGTCGCATCACGCAAGGCAGCAAAGATACGACGAGTACCACGCCTCGCTCTCGCTCGCGCTGTAAGAGCATCTCCAACAATCCCCTTAAATCTCCCCCTAAATCAAATTATTAGGAAATTGTGTAAAAAGTCTTCTCCAACAACTCCCCTAAACACCCCCCTATTTCTATTCCCCCCCAAAACTCTCCCAAAACCTAGGTAGAAACAGGAACTTTCGGGGTCCCCTATCCTTGCTCCACCAATCCACGCTGTACTGAAATGTACAAAGTAAAATTCCCATCTCAATTATCTAGTCTCACGTCACGTCATCGCATGTGTTTTCTTCATTTTCTAGTCGGTCCTGGTTTCTAATCACTGTTTGATATTTATATGGCGGTAGTCGTCAGTATGCACACGCACGGGATTGGTTCAATCTCCTATTCTATTCGATTGGATGGACCGACTTGATCACTAATAAAAATAGGTATCGAGCAAAGTAAATGGGCCGGTTGTTAATGTTGAGTCAGATTCAAAATACTATTAGGATATATTTAGGGGAGCTGTTGGAGGAGGGGACTAAAATAGGTTAACAAATTTTTTGGGCTGTCTCTAAAAGGTGTCTTTTGGGGTGGATTTTTAGGGGGATTGTTGGAGATGCTCTAATTCTGTTGCGTAGCGCCGCCTGCCCTGACACTGACACCTCGCTCTCATAGCCTGGCTGTAGTTCCGCTGCGCAGCCCCGTGTGGCCTGGCGCGTCTCCACGTCGCACGCGCCCGGCCGCGCCGTCGCTGTCTCCAAAGTCCAAGTAAATTTCCGACGAGACGGACGGCGACACCGATCGATCGACGCGCGCACCCAATTGCCTGCCACGTTTCACTTGTACAGCGAAATGGTCTGGAGTTCTTTTGGTCTAGATAGTTCGATTCTGGCTCTGCATGCCCAAGTTAAGGTCAGACCATGTCAGAAGACAGGCTGTTTCGAAACACATTCACCTTTCCGGAGTAGCCTGTCTGATATATTATTTTATTTATATAATATAGATTTTTAATATAGAATATATTTTTATAAATTTAGATAAAATGTATATTTATACATGCCGGCGCCAAGCTGCAGACGGCAGACGGCGCACGACGGCAAGATGCCACACGGGCGACGGCACGATCCAGCGACATCCAAATCGAGCCAAGACGGCGTACGGAAGGAGGCACGGCGCCGAGCCTTGACGAGTAGACGGCGGCGGCCTCCCCGCGCGATCCGATCCCATCGACATCCAAATCCCTCTGAGTACAATCACAATCATCACAGAAGCGCCGAAGAGAGAACGAGAGGATCGGGGAGGGGGAGGCACACCGGGGCAAGCTTGGAGCCTTGGGCGAGTAGACGGCGGCGCACGCCAGGGGAGATCCCGCATCCGCGCGATGACAAACTTCGTCGTCGTCGCCGGCCATCCGCGCGGTGGCTTGCTCGGAGTAGTCGAGTCGCCGGGGGGCGCCGCCGCCGCGGGGCGGGCGGAGGAGCCGGGGAGCGAGAGGCGGGGGATGGCGGGAAGGAGAGGTGCCGGGCGCCAAGGAGCGGAGGGAGGCGGGGGCAGGGGGCGGGCGGAGGAGAGGCGGCGGGGATGCGAGCGTGGGAGGAGCCGGGGAGGGAGGGAGGCCGGAGACGGCAGCGGAGTCACGGGAGTAAAGGATGGCCCCTCCGTGCTCCACGGATGGGAAGATGGACAGAGACAACGTCAGAGATAACGCTCGCACAAGAGGCAACGCTCATCTAACTTTAGCAGATAACGCTCGAAACAACGCTCGATTTTATAGTTATAAATGCACCTTCTACCCGCCAAGATCACGCATTCTTATAGAGGCTCCATTTATTCACTCGCATCATATTTATTTATTCTCATTTTACAAGTTTATTTCTTATATTTTCTGCATTTATACTCTTTATTTATTTATTACTTCTAATTTATAAGCACATTTATTGTATTTATATTTCTTATTTATTAATTAATCACCATGTTACCAAGAAGCCGCATTCCTGAGGAGCAATCAGCAAGACGCAGAGAAATCGAAGCTCGAAAAGGACAATGGACGACTTAGTGTAAGCTCTGCGTCGCTCCCTAGTCCTCCTCAGACCCCATTGATGCTCGTCGGCTCTGCGCCAAGCATGGGAGACTACGGCATGGATGACCGTCATATGGGCGGTGCAGAGGGCTATGAGGATTACCGAGGCGCAACGGGCACACGAGAATTCTCTCAACGATCCACGGGCGCCAACATTGGCGGAGTCGCACGGCGGCGGAAAGCATCCTCAAGTGGAATTCTACCTCGGAGTTGAACCACTATTTGGAGCATGATTTCGCAAACATTGATCCCGATCTTCGATGGTAGACTTGCTCGAGTGGTGGAAGAACAACAAGCGGATCTTTCTGTTCACATTTCGCACCACTTCCACTGTCTCTTGACATTGGAGATTTGTTGTAGTCCAAGCCGTTTTGTCCCTGACCAGTCTTCTAACAGGCGACTCGATCGACTACGTAGGGAACTACTCATGCAATGTCTGTCTGCTTTTTATAATCGCGCCATTGCATGTGTTGTGTTCCTCAATCGCTGACATAAACAAAATATCTTTTTTCTTGGGTGTGATAGCCTTCCAGTTACTATTAGCTAGCATGCAGAAAACACAAGGAAAGTGCATTCCAAGTGCAAACATAGCACCGCATGCATGCCACCGCCCAATAACGCAACACTAGTATATGCATTCCTTTTGTTTTTGAAATTTTTTTAGACAACGTTAGTGGAGTTTACAATTAACTATGGACTGGACACCAAAACTAGTCAACTTAGGTCTGCTCCAAACGTTACTCAGGAAGACTTAACAAGCGTTAAGCCCATTGATGCACAGCTTTAACCTATTACATAAATTTTTTCTTTTTGGAGGGGGTGGGATTCCAACCCATCGCCCATCGGCCAGAAAAGCAACCAGCGAGTAAAAAAATCTGTAAAGAAAAGACCAAAAGCAGCGTCGAGAACGACCTCGCGCGCCCCGTCCACGTCATCTCATTTCGTCTTCTTTGACTCCCCTCCTCTTTCTTTGCCAACTTTCAGCGTTCCGCACCCAGCTTCTCCCTACTTTGTAGCGCACACCCTGAAAGTCTACAAATTGCATGATGGTACGGTGCACGAAAATTTGTGTGATTTTTTGTGCACTAATGAGTAGGACCTCTACGAAGCAACTGCGTCGGTACAACCGTACAAGAGGTCTTCCTCCCTCTCTGAACGGAGCTTACCTGTTCCCTTTACGTGTTCCCCTACCTGTTCCCTCCAATTGTCATAATTCAATTGGCTATCTCTTCCTCCAGCTGTCATGACTGGCAAGCTCCATTCGTCTCGAATCGTCCTGATGCAGCAGAGACTTCGATCTTTTTTTCTTGTCCGACGCACGGCACGAGAAAGCAGCAGGCTGCAGGTGCGAACTCGCCAATTGAGAGAGAGAGAGAGAGCAACTCAGATGACGTGCGACACGATCAGCGGCAGCGCAAGCCGAGTTGTTCCGCTCGCGGCGTCCCAGACAGCACGAAATAGAGCGCTGCGTGAAGCCGTGAATGCTCAAGAGTTTTCAAGGAGAGAGTTTAATATGCTAAATTCGCTGAGCTTTTGAAACCTCCACATCGTGTACCACATGGCAAAATCAGTCCACATAATCGTCCATGTCGGCAAAACCAGCTCTAAAACCAGGCTAGGGGTTATTTGCACCGATTTTAGAAGTTTACAGGTAGAATACCTGGTTTCCGAGTTTAAGGGGCTAAGTAAATAGACCAACAAAGTTTAAAAGGTAATATATAGACCTTTTCCTTGGTCCAAATATGCTTATGCATCTTGGTTATCATTGGTATGCATGCCTTCCAAGTGTAAAAGTTTCAAAGAGCACTTACTCTTTTGGATTTTGGAAGCTCCCTATGACCTCGGTGTACAACAAAGCGCGTGAGCAATTTTCTTTTGGAACACTATGGCAAATAAACTAACATGATTTTTCAGTGACACAAAATGTCGAGTCAAGTGGAATATTGAAAGATGAAGGATCACTATTCGCCTACTTAAAATGATGTATACATGTATAGGAGCAACACTATAAAGCTATATGTATCGGCGTAAGCAGGGGCGGACCTACCCTTCGGGCGAGGCCGGGCGGCCGCCCGAGCTCCTCGCCGGCCGGAACCCCCACCCCCCCGGCGGCGGAAGCACAGGACCCCCCCGGCAGCGGAAGCATAGGCCAGGCTCTACATACACGGAAGCACATCTTGCCGGAGCCCGGAAGCATACACGGCCCAAGCCCAAAACCACACATGGCCCAAGCCCAACAAAGCAAGAGAAGAGATATACTGTCTAGCGTCTAGCAGAGGACGTACGGGCCAACACAAGTCGAAGAGGCGCTAACCCTAGATCCCGATTCCCGAGCGGGCGAGTGGCAGAGGCGGAGTTGTAGGAGGACGGCGGCCGGGGGGAGCCCGGGAGGCGGTGGCCGGGGTCCGGGCGGACAGCGCGGCGTGGCGCGCCAGCAGCGGCTAGGGAGGTCGGGAGCGGGAGCCCGAGAGCGGTGGCCGGGTCCGAGAGCGCGGATGGCGGGGCGAGAGCCAGGCCGAGGCGGAGGCGCGAGGCGGGCGAGGGCGGGCGTAGCGAGCGTGAGGCGTCGGCCGGTCCGGGAGATTTGAGGAATTGAGAAGCGGGCATGAGCCGTGAGGCGTCGGCCGGGAGATTTGAGGAAATAGGAATTGAGGAGCAGGCGTGAGGCGTCGGCCGGTCGGTGGATAAGTCATAACTCATAAGTGGTTGTGGTCTTGTACTCTTGTGGAATTTTGTGATTTTGTGCCGAGTAGGCGAGGAACGGAGGAAGCATTAGCATCTGTATTTCTATAGTTTCAATTTTATAAAGGTACAATAAATTCTATTTATTCTAGATTTCAAATTTATGTATTTGAGTATAGTTTTGATAGCTTGTATTTTTTCCTCTGCAGAAACAGTGACCTGAGGCTTGTTCAAATTGAAAATGAATAGAAAGGATTTAAATAGCTATTTTAGCAAATTGTCAAGCAGAAGTACGAAGGAAAGCGGAACGGTGGCCGCACATGTACAATCTCAATTTGAAGTCCAATCGAACCAAGTCCAAGCACAACAACGACCACAAGAACAAGAGACTGCAACTGAACAACTGCAACAAATAAGATGTCCGATGATTGGCTTAATGATTTGATGGTGTGCTATATCGAGCGAGAGATATTCAAAGGATTTGATCGTGAAAATATCAAGAAACGATTTCAAGACATGAAAACTCGAAGAATGAAAATGCCTCGTTCTCCTAGACGTACTTAGTTATTTACTGGTATATTTTTTGTCTTCTTTTGTATTGCATTTTTTATATTTTATTATCGAATTGTGACACTACTGATTTATCTATCTTTCACAATTGACAGGTTGTTTCTTTTATAGCTCATCTACAATTGTGGATTAATCTTCATTAGTGAGGTATTTTTTATTGTCCTTCTGTTATCTACATATGTTAATATACGGATTGTAGTTGTTGTTTCTATTTCGTATTACATACTTTTATTAGTGCGATTGTAACATAGTTTGATCATGGATTGTTTTGCTTTTGGGTACTACTGTCGGCCGTTAGACTTCGCCCTACCTATAATTTTATCCTGGGTCCGCCACTGGGCGTAAGCTTCGGTAATTGGCTGATCTCAAGAAGAGATTGCACAAAATCTTGGCGGGTGAGTACGAAGAATAGCCCAAGGGACCTTTCAGAAAGAGACTGATAATTTAGGGTGTAAAACGAAAAGACCACCACTGCTTAAAATACTGGCCTCCTCCCCAACCTTCCCTCTACACTCCATTCCCTCGCCTCGACTCCTCCCCCCAACGCCATTGCAATTGCAAACAACACCAACCTGTCGCGCCAAGAAAGCTAGCACGGAAGGAATCCATCCATCCATCCATGGGAAGGAAGGAGATGAGCGGGAGGCTCGCGGCGGAGTACCAGGGCCTGGAGGTGAAGGTCCCGAGCTTGTTCCGGTGCCCCATTTCGCTGGACGTGATGCGGTCGCCGGTAAGCCTCTGCACCGGCGTCACCTACGACCGCGCCTCCATCCAGCGCTGGCTCGACTCCGGAAACACCACCTGCCCGGCTACCATGCTCCCGCTCCCGTCCACCGACCTCGTCCCCAACCTCACCCTGCGCCGCCTCATCGCTCTCTGGGCCTCGACGGCCGCTTCCTCCTCGTCCCCGCACCCTCCGCCGTCGGCCCCACACCGGCCGCCGCGGCCGCAGAGCTCCTCCGCCAGGTCGCTGCCCCCGGCGCGGACCCCTGCCCGGCGCTCCACAAGCTCGCCGCCTTCCTCTCAGACGACGACGTCGACGAATTCGACAAGAACGCGCTGGCGAGAGCCGGCGGTGCCGCCGAGACCGTGGCGTCGGTTCTCCGGCGGAGGGAGGCGGATGACGCCGTCGAGGCGGCCGTGCGGGTGCTCGCGGTGCTCGCCGCGTCCGACTGCATCGAGGAGGAGAACAAGAAGCGGGTTGCGACCGCCCTCGCCGCCGACGCCGCGTCCTCGGTCGCGTCCCTGGCGCGCGTGATGCGGAGCGGGAGCGGGCTGGAGGCACGGATCGACGCGGCGAGGCTGGTGGAGTCATTGCTCCGTAATGCGACGCCGGATGTGAAGGCGACGGTCGCCGAGGCGGAGGAATTGGTCGCGGAGCTGATCCGTCTCATCGGTCCCGTCGACGAGAAGGGCAGTCTGCACAAGCAGGCCGTGGAGGTCGGCCTCTCCTGCCTCGCGGGCATCGCGGGGACGCGGCGCGCGCGCTCCGAGATGGGCAGGCTGGGCGCCGTCCCGGCGGCGATGCGCGTGCTGGCCACAGACGCGGGCTCCCCGGGGCAGGCCCTCCGCGTGCTGGAGGCCGCCGTGGGGTGCGCCGACGGGCGCGCCGCGATATGCGCGAAGGCGGAGGCGGCAATCCCTGTAGTGGTGTCCAAGATGATGAAGGGCGGGATGGGCGGCGCGGAGGCGGCGGTGTCCGTGCTGTGGGCGGTGTGCCACAAGTACAAGGACAGGCGCGCCGTGGACGCGGCGGCGTCGTCTAAGGGCGGGCTGACGAAGCTGCTGCTGCTGATGCAGAGTGGGTGCTCGCCGGCGGCTAGGCAGATGGCGTCGGAGCTGCTCAAGATCTTCAAGGTGAACGCCAAGAGCTGCCTCGCCGGCTACGACTCCAAGACCACCCACATCATGCCGTTCTAATGGAGAAGCGTGGACGGGTGGATCATGGAGCAGGGGAATTTGTCCTCCTCTCAAAATTTTTCATTTGTTGCTTAGAGAAGAAAAGAATTGGTTCTTGTGGAGGCAATCTTGTACATGGTTAAGAGAATTTTGATAGAAAGAGAATGGATGACAAAATTTAGCTGATGGTCCAACCCAATTCTTGTTTTCTTGGCCAAAATACTGACATTGCTTTCCTACGATAGCACCATACAACATGATCAAATTTGCCCGGAGGCAATGGCGAGGACGGCATGACTTGTATATTGCATCAATCACGTTACATAACCTGATAACCTGATGTCCATAGTTCGAAAACAACAAACGATGTATACATATAGGTCAAACATAGGGGAAAACAACGCACCAGGAGATTCAGGACGTACATCGATCCTGCATGGTTCTTGGGGCATGTTCATTTGGTTAAGAAACAAAGATCATCCATCAACATGGCACACGCTAAGAGATGGGGGTATCTCAGTCCTAATGATCACTCTCTATGTTTTGACCAGATCTCAGTCCTAATGATTACAATTTAGAAGTGCCTTTTGACTCAAAAGATCTCAAGTACTAGCATGGAGATGCATGATTGATCATATGAAGAAGCAAGGAACCAGCTGCCGAGCACCTAACAAAAGAAAGGAGCGAAGGGTGCAAAGATCAATCAGTGGGGCAAAGATCAATCAGTGTTCCGAGGCAGGTCGCCGACCACATGCACCTCCCTTTTACTGCCTCCATTCTTTTTTTCCTTCCTATAATCGGTGCAAACTCACTTGTACAAAATACAGCTAAGAAAATCTTAGTCTTAAACGCGTCTCTTCTTTGCATTATTTTATCACACCTAAGTTAGACGAATTTAAACTATTTTTGGCCACAGTTTGGTTCATGGCCACAATTACCACCAGCTATATACATTTTCTTGGACAAAATCCGCCTAACTTGAATCCGTCGCCACAAATAGGATAGCTTACTGGTCCCTCCGTCTAAAGTTGTAGGTCATATATTTTTGAATAATCTTATTTATAAATATACAGTGTATTTTTATATTCCAATACAAAATAAATATATTATTCCTGCGAATCCAGCTCGAAGGCAAGAAATCAAGGGGAAAGCAACCAAGAAATCCTAACCGCAGAAGAACAAGAGAGCAAGGGGTGCAGCCGGGCGGCACTGCGGCGACGTAGAGGACGGCGGACTGCACAGCTCCGACCGAGGCAGCCCGGCGGCGACAACCAGCAGCAGCTTGCGCTCTCCCTTGTCGTGTATGCGCTTGGATGCGGTTTGCTTCGCTTTGTTTGCCATGCCCCTCAGTCCTGCATGTGTGCGTGTTTTGGTTCGTCGAGTCTGGGACGTCGCTGGGAATTTACTTCGGAGTAATCCCTCTGATACTTTTTTGGCTCCAAAACTTATTACGTGGGATGGAGTAATAACTAGAGTTAATATCTACTCATATTTTTTTCCTGGAACACACAAAGCGTGTCATGGCACTGAAGAGAGAAAATATCTGCTCACACTCGTAAATATATTATTACATTATACTTCGAAGCGGCATACCAAAATAGACTGGTATGGAATGATCTATTTCAATAGCCAAACCGGAACAAATTTTCGGAATCCACAAGCGTGAGCGGTACCACCAGTAGCATGGCGCAGGGAAAGACGAAAGGAAAGCTAGGCGAAGGCAAGGAAAGCTAGGAGGGAAGACGGTGGGTGGAGAGGCGCTGGCATTGATGCTCTTTTCGACCGCATGCCCCCGCCGATCCCTATGCAAGTTGGCTGGTGTTACTTTGCGCTGGTCAACAAATGAAATGAAATCATGCGTGGAATCTTTATGTGCAGGGATTGTCCCAGTCATCACAACCTACAACGCTCCAATGTGTCGGAAGAAAATCCAATCATGAGTCGTTAGACCGCGATCCAATGACCCATGGGGTCTCATCCGAGGCCCTCTCTCATAGAATTCGTTTCCCAACGTGTCCGTAGGCTCACAGGTGCATAGGAGGGGGGAGTAGTAGCTGTTAGAGTGATCTCAGGGACCATCCCTTGACCGCGCCCTGATCGGGGGCGCCCAGCCCGTTTGGCTGGTGGGCCCCTGTCGCCAGCGCTATAAATACAGAGGTGGGGGCCGGACGGCACGTATCACGAGGTTGACCGCGCCGCCGTCACCCCACCGACAAACCCTAGACCCGATCTGTAAGAGGGGGCGCTGAGCCGACGGGAAGCACCACCGCCGCCGTTCACCGCCGCCAGGGAGACGCCGCCGCCCGGGACACGCCGCAGAGGAGCCCAGCACCTCTTCCCCGACCGTCGCTGCCGTGCGCAGATCTTCACCGCCGAACCGAGATGGCCTCATCCTCCTCCACGCGATCGGAAGGTTGGTACCCCTCTCCTCTCGGTGTAGCACTCAAACCCCTAGAGAAAAGGATAGCCCCGCTAGATCTACCCTAGAGATCCTAAAAGAAAACCAGATCTATCATTGGTATCAGAGCAAACTAGGCTTAGATCTAGATGCGGGAAAAAGAAAAGAAAAGAATCCCAAACCCTAGCTCCGGATCGGAAAGAAAGAAACAAAAAAGGGAGATGAGGGGTCGGGTCTTCTGGTGTTGTCGGGCGCCGCTGCGTGGCTTGCCGACGCCGCCGCCCAAAGCCGCCGTGCCGCTCGCTCTCGCATGCGGCTGGGCCGCCGCGCCGCTTCCGCCGCTACGCTCCGTGGGACCCGCCCGCTGCTCATCCTCGCGGCGCGCGCGTGCGCCGTCGCTCGTTGCGCGCGCAGGCCGCCGCCCGCTGCCGTCCTCGGGGCCGCCGCGCTGCGCTCGCGCTTCGGGCGTCGCGGCCGCCATCGCCTCGCGGGACGAGCCGCCGCTCCGTTTTTCGCAAAGGCGGGCGAGAATAGGTTAGGTTTCGGGATATTGATCCCGCCGCTGCTCGCCGCCGTCCGATCCGATCGGCGGTGAGGAACTCTCGCCGTTTGCGGCCCAGCGGGAGAGATTTCGGCCGAGCCCAGTTGCGGCTTTGGCGCGGGAGAAAGAGGCCGCGCCGCTGCTGCGTGGTATGGCCTTCAGCGCGTGGCGCCAGCGAGAGCGCAGCCGAGCGAAGCGGCCGCGCATGATCGCGTGGGCTGGGCCAAATGGCCGGTTTTGCACAGTAAATCAAGAAAATTGATTTTAATTGTTTTTCAGAAGCATTTATGAATGAATTTCATTGAAATTTGATCAAATCTCTGCAAATTTTTGCACCAACGTGTTAATTTTTCAGAGATTAAAAGAGTACAGTTATAATGCTTCTGAATAATGAATTATTTTGAATAATTTTCAGTTTCAGCTGCAAAAGTTAATATTGATTGATTTTCATTATTAAATTCGAACCAACGGAGAATTTAATTTTGAAAAATAGATAAAAATTCGAGATTTATGATATTGTTATTTTCGACCAACGTTGTTAATAATGATATTATAAATTTTTCAATATTGTTTTCATGCATTATTTCTATTTACGCCAACGGTGATGTAGATTTAATGTATGATAGAATTGTTTTAAATTGTATGTCGTATTTTTGACCAACGTTGGAAATAAGGCATATAATTTTGATGTTACGTTCTCACCGTATTTGAAATATTTTTTCAGGAGGATACAACTTAATGAGTTGTATTAGAGAAATCCCCACTCTCAAAGGTGATAATTATGGAGAGTGGAAGAAAAGTTAGATTTAGCTTTTATCTTAGTGAGGTGGATGGGTCCTCACTACAAGACGTCCCACCGAGCCTCTGGCGCGGTGAGGAACAGAATGAGGATGACACCGCATGGCGAGAAAAGACAGAGGATCATGCTCCCTTACGGATGTCTTATGATCTTGATCATAAGAAATGGACCACACCAACAAGAAATGTATGGTGTGATAAAGAACACAATTGAGCCTGCTATTCAGGCTCAATTGCAGAGTGTGACACTTGTCACGAATACCTTGATAAAATAAAGAGTCGGTTCACTGGCTCTTCAAAGACTTATGCTACACACTGATTAAGCGGTAATAAAGAGAGGTATTCAGCGGTGGCAATGGCATAAGAGAGCACATTCTTAGAATGAGCAACTTGGCATCTAAACTGAAACCGATGGATTTGGCTCTCAAGGATGAGTTCCTTATTCATTTGGTTTTGCTTCTTTGCCAAAAGAGTTTGACACTTTTGTTGTCAACTATAATATGCAGCAGAAATGGGACATGGAAAAGTGCATAGCCATGTGCGTGCAAGAGGAGGAAAGAATCAAAACCTCACATGGTGGTTCTATCAACTTTGTGAGGGAAAACAAGAAAAAGAATTATAACAGTAACCCCTTCTCAAAGAACAAGGGCAAAGCCTCTGTACATCAGCCTCAACAGAACAAATTTGTTGTAGACAAAGACCAGTGCCTTCACTGCAAGAAGACGGGACACTACAAGAAGGATTGTCCTGACTATTTAAAGATGATAATGGCTAAGAAAGGGATTCCGTTCGACGAGGACTACGCAAAGAAAAAAAAGATGCATTAAAGTTGCGAATGGAGTCGAAGCTGAAGTTGAAGCCGTTGACGATCTTTCATTAGAATTAGCTAATGGCTCTACTCTTTTACTTAGAGATGTCCTTTTTGTACCCTCTTTATAGAGGAATTTGATTAGTGTGTCAAATTTGGACAAAGATGGTTATGATTGCAATTTTGGAAATGGCAAGTGCGAAATAATGTTTAATAAAGAATGTGTTGGTATTGCCATATTACAAAATGAGCTTTATTTGTTATCATTATGTGATGATGTGAATGTCGTATGCGATAATGAGAACGTTGCGTGCGAGAAAGTGATTGAATCCTCGTCTCACGAATGTAAACGAAAGCGAAGAGAACTCTAGATGAGTCGTCGAAATTATGGCACCGTGTTTAGGCCATATTTGAGGGGAGAATAGAAAGACTAGTAAAGAATGATATTCTTCCTCTATTAGAGTTCTCAGACTTAGAACAATGCAGAGAATGCATTAAAGGAAAATATGTAAAGAAAATAAAGAAAGACGCTAAAAGAAGCACAGAGTTCTACAAATTATTCACACAGATATTTGTGGTCCTTTTCTGTGAAAAGTGTGGATGGATATGACTCGTTCATAACATTCACAGATGATTACTCCGTTATAGATATATTTATCCAATCAAAGAAAGAAATGAAGCCTTGGATAAATTCAAGATATTTAAGGCTGAAATTGAAAACCAACACGATTTAAAGATTAAGATAGTCCGATCGATCGTGGGGAGTACTACGATCGACATACCCCATATGGATAAGTTCTGGACCTTTGCGAGGTTTTTACAGAAAATGGAATAGTGGCCCGATATTCTATGCGGGCGAACCTCGAGCAAAATGGAGTAGTGAAAGACGCAACCGCACTCGATGGATATGGTGCGAAGTATGATGAGCTACTCCACACTCCCATTGAGTTTATGGATGGGCGTTGAAAACCGCCATTCATATTCTCAACAGAGTGCCTAGTAAGTCGGTGCCCAAAACACCGCATTTGAGTTGTGGACGAAAGAGTTCCTCACTAAAGCACTTACGTGTGTGGGAGTCTGCTGAGGCTAAAGTATTTAACCCAAACCTTGGGAAACTTGATCCCAAAGCGTGAGTTGCCATTTCATTGGCTACCTGAAAAGTCAAAAGGGTTTCGTTTCTCTGTCCGGATAGATATACAAAGTTTGTAGAAACGAGACACGCTGTCTTCTTAGAGGTTGAAATGATGAGGGGAGCATGGTAGCTCGTGAGATTGACCTTGAAGAGAAGCGGGTGTATGCGCCCACTCCGATGATTCAAGAGCCATTCTTCACACTACCTGCTGTCGCTGCACCGACGGTGCAAGACACTGTGGTGCCGGCACCTGTTATTGTTCCTCCTGTGGCAACAATGAATGATAATGAGGAACTGTTTTTCAGGATCCTATAGAACCTATTGCCACAGATGAGGGGAGCAACAGAGCCTCAAGCAGAGAGACGTACCAAATGAGGAGGCCCAGGAGGTCTCAAAGAGTAAGAAGATCAGCTATTTCTGATGATTATCAGATTTATCATACAGAGGAATTTCAAATGGAGGATGATCCCACCTCATTTGAAGAAGCCATGAGAAGCGAAAATTCCTCAAAATGGCTTGAGGCCATGGAAGAGGAGATGAGGTCCATGAAGACTAATAAAGTTTGGGACTTGGAAATTATTCCTAAAGGAGCCAAAAGCAGTGAGGGTCAGTAAATGGGTCTACAAGACTAAACATGACTCCCAAGGGAATGTAGAAAGACATAAAGCGCGACTTGTGGCAAAAGGCTTTACGCAAAGAGAAGGGATTGATTATAATGAGACATTTTCTCCAGTCTCATGTAAAGATTCCTTCAGAATCATAATGGCATTAGTAGCACATTATGATTTAGAGTTACATCAGATGGATGTAAAGACGGCATTTCTTAATGGGGATTTGGAGGAAAATGTTTTCATGGCACAACCGAAAGGTTTTGTCATGGAAGGAAATGAAAGAATGGGATGCCGCCTAAAGAAATCGATTTATGGGTTAAAGCAAGCTTCAAGACAGTGGTACTTGAAGTTTGACAGTACAATAAGAAAATTTGGGTTTAAAGAGAATGTAGAGGACAACTGTGTTTATGCAAAGTTTAAAGATGGGAAGTTTATCTTCCTAATCACGTATGTGGATGATATCCTCTTGGCTAGTAGTGATGTCGATCACTCTCGGAGACAAAGAAGTTTTGTCCTCAAACTTTGATATGAAAGATCTTGGTGAAGTTTAGTTCGTTCTAGGGATCGAAATTCACCGAGATAGAAACAAAGGGTATTGGGACTGTCACAAAAGGCATACATAGAGAAAGTCTTAAAGAAATTTGGTATGCATAAATGTAGTCCTTCACTGCACCTATAGTCAAGGGCGGCAGATATGGGGATTTTCAATGCCCGGGAACCAAGATCTGAGCTCGAACAAATGAAATCGGTTCCATATGCTTCAAATGTCGGAAGCTTACGGTATGCTCAAGTGTGCACACGCATACGACTTAGCATTTGTTACCGGGTTACTTGGCGATTCGAGCAATCTGGAATAGAACATTGAAATTGATAAAGAAAGTCTTGCGTTATTTGCAAGGAACAAAAGGCCTCATGATGACATACGAAAGATCAGATTTACTCCATATAGTGGGGTATCTGATTCGATTTTGCGGGAGATGATAGAAAGTCTACATCCGGATATGTGTTCACTCTCATTGGAGGAGCTATATCGTGGAAAAGCTCAAAGCAAACCGTCACTACATCGTCCACAATGTATGCCGAGTTTGTAGCATGTTATGAGGCTACGGGCGGGTGAACGGCTAAAGAAGTTCATACCGGTTTAAAAGTGGTTGACGACATCAATAGACCACTTAAGTTGTATGCGATAATGAACCCGCAGATACGTATGCCCACAACAATAAGTCAAGTGGTGCTGCCAAACACATTGACATAAAGTACTATGTTGTGAAAGATAAAGTTCGGGATCAAATTATAAGTCTAGAGCATATAAGTACCGCAAAGATGTTAGCGGATCCGCTTACTAAAGGCTTACCACCCAACGTGTTCGAGAGAACATGTAGCGGCATGGGTTTAAGGAAAGCCTATGATTCTGGACTAAAAGATGGCCCAAAGATTAAAGTAATCGCTTTTGAGCAGAGAGGTGTATTGTAATGTTGAATCTATCGGCGATTGACCGTGACGATGAGACATGTTCTATGCACTAATCTGTGATGGAATGTGTAAAGTCAAAAGTAATTAAAGATAAAGTATAGATTGAGATCAAGGGGGAGAATGTTAGAGTGATCTCAGGGCTTTGGCCCAACGGCCAAAGCCCATCCCTTGACCAGCATACGATCGGGCGCCACCGTTGGTGGTGGGCCCTGTCGCGGCCGCTATATCTACAGAGGTGGGGCCGGCGGCACGCATCACGAGGTTGACCGCGCCGCCGTCACCCCACCGACAAACCCTAAGACCCGATCTGTTGAGGGGGCGCTGAGCCGACGGGAAGCACCACCGCCGCAGTTCACCGCCGCCAGGGAGACGCCGCCGCCCGGGACACGCCGCAGAGGAGCCCAGCACCTCTTCCCCGACCGTCGCTGCCCGTGCGCAGATCTTCACCGCCGAACCTGAGATGGCATCCTCCTCCACGCCGTCCGACGGTTAGTACCCCAACCCCTCTCAGTGTATCTCTCAAGAACTCGAACCCTAGAGAAAAGACCCCGCTAGATCTAACCTAGGAGATCCTAAAACCTAGATCTATCAGTAGCTTGCAGAGTGTTTGAACGGCACTGCGAGGAGGTGGTGGTATGAGGGAAAAGGAAAGTGGTCTAGGGACTTGGCGCCTCAATCAGCCGCATGTGGAATCGGACGACGAAAGCGGCTACGATGAGGACGGTGACGACCAAGTGAGGGTGTCGGAGGCTCGGCATGGACGACGACATCCATATCTGCCAGTGTAGTAGGACTGTGGACACGACATAGAACGATGGAGAAGGAATGGCATCAACGAGGCTAGGCGAAAGGACAATGCGTCAACTTTGATCATAGCCAAGGGCGGACATGCCCTTCGGGCGAGCCCGGCGGCCGCCCGAGCTCCCCTCGCCGGCCGGACCCCCTCGGGAGGATTGTTCAACATTTCGATTATCCTCATGATCTGTTTGAGTACTTCAGCTTTGGTTTGCTAGAGCCAGCAAGCTGGTCTACTGATTGGCATCCACAACATGAACCACTGCTTAGTAGTGCACTCACTCGCACGCTTCAAAGACGTTCATGTTAGGATCAGCAAGGATGTTGTTATCAAAGAACACATCATTACGAGACTTCCATTCCGACCAGCAAGCTGCAACAATGTCTGTAAAAACTATCTTATGAACTTTTTTCTTGAACATCCTCAACCGCCAGGGAATCGACGCTGCCACGCCTGGATTGACGCTGTCGATGTGCGAAGAATTGATGATTTTGTTACTTGTCATGATCTTGAAAGTCTGACCATGAAGTTGGTTGAAACTGAAAAGCATATTGCATTTCCATTGGTCTACCGCCTCATCAAGTTAGCATTGCTACTACCGGTGGCGATAGCATCGGTTGAAAGAGCCTTCTCGGCTATGAATATTATCAAAACCGATTTGCGTAATAAGATGCGAGAGATATTCAAAGAACTTGATTGTGAAAAAAAAAATCAAGAAACGATTTCAAGATATGAAAACTTGAAGAATGAAAATGCCTCGTTCTCCTAGACGTATTTAGTTATTTACTAGTATATTTTTTGTCTTCTTTTTTATTGCATCTTTTATATTCTATTATCGAATTGTGACACTACTGATTTATCTATCTTTCATAATTGACATGTTGTTTCTTTTACAGCTCATCTACAATTGTGGATTAAGCTTCATTAGTGAGGTATTTTTAATTGTCCTTCCGTTATCTACATATGTTAACATGCGAATTGTAGTTGTTGTTTCTATTTCGTATCACATACTTTTATTAGTGTGATTACAACATAGTTTGATCATGGATTGTTTTGCTTTTAGATACTACTGTTTATTTCACGCTTTCGACTTCAACCTATCTAGTTTTTTTTCTGGGTCTGCCACTGGACTTCGCCCTACCTAGATTTTTTGGGTCCGCCATTGATCATAGCGTCGACTTCGACCACGATCCTTCGACATCGACAACTTCTTCATTCGACCACGGCCCCCTTCAACCAAAGCGTTGACTTCGACCACAACGTTGACTTCAACTATAGCCCCGACTTCGACTACGGCCTCCTTCGACTTTGACCACTGCCCTATTTAATCACTGTCCCCTTCGACCACAGCTCCCTTTGACCACGGATCCGCCCTTTCGACTACTGTCCCCTCGACCAATGTCCCCTTCGACCACGACCCTTCGACGTCGTCCACTTTCTCCTTCGACCACGGTCCCCTTTAACCACGGCTTCGACTTCGACCACGGATCTCTGACTTCAACCATAGATCTTCAACTTGGACCACTACCTCCTTCGACCACTGTCCCCTTCGACCGCGACCCTTCGACGTCGATAACTTTCCCCTTCGACTATCGCCCCTTTCGACCACCGCTTTGACTTTGACCACGGATTTTCTTCTTTGGCCATGGCCCTCAACCATAGCTCCCTTCGACCACAGCACTGACTTTGACCACGGATCTTCGACTTCGGCCACTGCCCCCTTCGACTTCGACCACTACCCTCTTCAACCACTGTCCCTTCGACCACGGCCCTTCGACGTCGACCAGTTCCCCCTTCGACCACGACCCCTTTCGACCACAGCTTCAACTTCGACCACGGCTTTAACTTTGACCACTGTCCCCTTCGACCACAGCCCTTCGACGTCGACCAGCTTGCTCGGCCTCGACTTCGACCACGACCCTTCGACGTCAACCATAGCCCCCTTCGACCACAGCGTTGACTTTGACCGCAGATCTTTGACTTCGACCCCAGCCCCCTTCGACCATGACCCCCTTCGACCACGGCCCTGACTTCAACCATGGCCCCAAGAGGCTCCCCAGGCATGCGACCGCTGGGCGGCAGCGGCAGGAGGAGAGCCACGTGGGCAGGTGCAGGAAGAGGAAGCCGCCGCCGCCACGCGGCACCGAGTAACAGCAGCAGTAGGGGCGGGTGTGGCAGGGGGAGGAGAACCGTGGCAACGCAGCGCCGCGGGGTGGGGCGAGGAGGGAGCAGGGGGCGACTATCGGATCCAATGGCTGCCGTCTACGAGCACCCATCTCTTGGATCCACCAGCCGCCATCGATCGCTGCCTTCTAGATCCACTGGCTGCTGTTGCCAAGCATGCCTCTCGGATCCACTGGCCACCATCGCTGTGCGCCCTTCTCTCGGATTCACCAGCCACTGTCACTGAGCGTCGTGCCGCCTCACGATTCCCACTAGTCTAGTCCGGTAGTCGAAGGGAGGAGGGAGAGGGGAGATGGGGTAGTGGCGATAGGGTGATGCCCGATGGGTAGCGAGGAGGGAGAGGGAGATGAGGTGACGGGTCTGCGAGAGTGAGAACATAGGAGAGAGATCTGGAAAGAATGAGAGAATAGAATAGCCGAAGGTGGAAGTGGAGAGGAGTAACAGTTAGTGTGAGAGAGAGGGGATATAGATGGTTAAGATTCCTGTGTTTAGATCGAACAGCTGAGAAGAGAGGGGAAAGAATGCACCGACGATCACCAACTCACATTTTTAGTGACTGAGATGATGTGCAACATTCTCTCTCCTGAAGCTATTACTTGAGGATACCACGTATTGTACATGTCTAAGGTGTTTGTTGCCCTTTTCTCCCACTAGATTTTGGTTTGTTGTAAAACTTTATTGTCCTTTCGTTTCTCCATTTAATTTCTCCCCGGGTGAGATGCAATGAGCGAAGGCACTCAGAGACTTCCATTTTATTCTTCCGTGCGTGAAAAAGATGAAATGGGCGTGTGTATGTGCATTAGAGACCTCAACGAAATTCGCAAGCCTTAAATTTTCTAGTGACCTTAGTAGATATTCACAGGGTCAAAGTGTACTTCTAGGAACTATGTCAGACCCGAATTTAGTTAATCTAAAATCCTCTGTGAAACCACTATTCTATTATCTAGATTAGTAGATAGTGCTAACAAAACATCACTGAATCATTTTATATATAATGTGAACCATCCAATTCATTAATATTACATATCAAAGTTTAAATAAGATATATCGGGTCGAGTTTATATAAATGGCCGATCGTACCAAATAGATACATTACAAAAGTGAAAGCGGCAAGCAAAAGGTGATGACACATCTTGCCACAGACAAACGACTGACTGGGGGTAAAAGGATACGTTACTACTTTCCAAGGATTTGGATAATAGATGTGCACACAATCACCAACAGAGTTGGCCTAACTGAGGTAAAAAACTAAACTACTAGAGAATATTCTAATCTCCACCATTCGAGGGCTCAGAAGCGGCGTTGAAGCTTTTATAGCTAAGGGGAAGGTCACGAGTCGTTGGGTGGCTTCAATGCCCGCGTGAAGGCTGAGGGTGGTGGTGCCAGCACTTAGTGTGGCACAGGGCGAGTAGGGCAGAGCTGGTGCGCAATGCGAAAGGGACTAATTGCTAATGAGATGGAGCAAAGGCAACAGTCGGGCATGAGACCCCAGCACATGGTGCGGACGCGGAGCAGGCATGGGCATAGCATGCAGTGCAATAGAGAGAAGTCGGAGAGGGGGCTGAGCTAGGACAAGGTTGGTGAGGCTATGTGCGGCATGATGTAGCATAGGGATGCGCACAGGAGGAGGCGGCTGGCACTATATATGGCGGCACATCACTGAGAAGGGATGTGTGCGGCGTGGTGGGAGCGCACACGGTGCATGTCTGGCGTGCGCTAGGGCAAGGAGGGCGGCATGGACCGAGCTGGGCTAGGCTGGGGAATAGATGGGCCAAGAGGGGAACTAGTTGGGCTTGGCCCAAGCCAAGACTTAGGCTTCGGATTCAAATTGAATTTAAATTTTTGGTTGAATTTGCTTTGAATTTGAGTTTACTTTGAATTCAAATTTGAAATTTTAATTCAAGCATTTTGAAATCCCAAAAATGGGATGTTACAAGGTACTAGGTACCAACACTCCAAGCACTTGCGAAAGGAAGAAGGGAATTACGCTAGTGCAAATTGGGGGCAAAGAAAGAAAGTTGGGCGGGAAGGAAGCACACACACACACTGTCATTGTTGTTCAACTCATGGTGCGACTTTGCTTGCCCAGTTGCCTGCCCCCATCCTAATTAAATGTACGGCAAAGTCGGGTCCGAGCGCATACATGCATCGCGGCAGTCAAGATCAGCACTCGGCCGGCGGCAGTGGTACGTGCATGCCGTTTCTCAGGGACGGCAAGGGGTGATGCATCTGATCCGAGCAACCACACCCCAAGGAAGAAGCTACGCCGGCCGAGCTACGACTGGCTGTCGGTGATGGACCACTCCTTGCAACATCGGGTGTGACCTTGGGATCGGCCGACGCATATAAATTGATGATGTGAACATCGATGTTGGTAGTGCAGTGTACCAATCGATCCAGGGATGGGCTGTCATTTGGGGCGTGCATTCGACGGACGGGTTAACGCTACCTATAATTGGATCTGTTCATTTTGGTTTTTAATGATGGTTTTTAGTTTTTACTTATGAATAGTAATAGATTATAGAGAACTATATGAAAAGAAAAACTCACTGAGATTTTGATCAATACAAATGGAGTTAGTATAGTGTACACTATAATCGACTAGTAGACTCTACCTTTAAAAGATACTCAATTTAAAAGTTAGATACAAAAATTATTTACTATAGAAAAACATATTTAAAAAGCTAACATAAATAAGGCAGTCTAGAAGGGAAATACAGACATGCAGTTCGTATGACCATGATACAACAAACCTACTCCCTACCTATCACAAGAATGATGATATACTCCATTACGAACCTAAAACAACGAAATGACTCGTCAGTCCTCACTCGTGGACGAGGCTACAGTACCAACGTCATGGCTGCTCAACACTCCAACGTCCATGAACACTGAAAAGAAAGTTTGTCATACAAAAGCATGAAAGGTTGGCCGAAGTCCATATGACCCCGAAGTCCGCTGGTGCGGCCACTTTAATCCTCTGATCTAAAAAAAAACTAGCTATTTAACCTTACTAGTATAGTGCCCGTGCTAACGCCACGGCGGCATTTCAGGGATGCACATAAAAACAACTAAATAACGATATTTTTTTTCATAGTTTAAGTTCACGCCGCCGCTGCTTGTACCTTGATGGCCTTGGCCACTCCCGCGCGGTCGAGGTCCCCCGCTGCGTGCGCCACGTCCGCCCCGTCGTGCGGCGTCCTCCCCGCCGCACTGCGCCGCCGCGCCGCGTCCGCCCCGCTGTGCGGCGTCCTTGTTTTGGCCGGTGCATCTGTTTTCGTTTTCCTTTTTGAAGGTGGCAACTGCTTTTCAAACCTTCCCTTTTCTCTCGCTCTCGCCTCTTCCATGTGTGGAATGCCAAACGTCTTCTAAAATCTAAAGCAAAGATGCTGGCGATGAGCATCCACAATAATACATGCTTGCTTGGCCTAACTCCAGCTTCAGGCTTTGTATTAGCATCCAACAAATTTAAATCCCTCTTCAAGTAGAATCAATGAACCTTTTGCAAATTCATCTTATTTCACGAACCAGCACAGGCAACAGGAAGCGAAAAGCATCAACAGGTGTACGAAAACAATCTTATTACGGTCTGTATCGATTACAATCACTTGCTTAGCACACAGCAATGCCAAAGCACTAATGGTACAATATCTCTCAAGATGAGTACAAACGAGTTCTTCGCACCGGTTACAATTTCTTACCCTTTCTACCATGGCAAATTGGGTCAGATCACCATGGCTTAATGAAGCAAAACTTGTCTCAGCACTGGTCATCATCTTCATCAGCTACTTTCTTTACATAGTATTAATGGAAGAAATATTGCACAATGGAATCATGGCTCAATGAGAAAACACTTGACACATGACTTGTGACAAGCTCTATAGTCGGTTGTGCGGTGATGAGAGTTATCGCAGATTCGAAGACTGCAATGCTTATCATTGGCTGCATTCCTGGCGCAAGCTCAGTTCAGGACCGGCGACCTGAGGTCCTAGCCCAAGCCATGGCTGACTCTCCGGCAGCTCCTTCTTGACTGGTGTAGCATCTGAAGGAGAGCCTTGGTATGGTGCTTTCGCAGTAAGGCTGAGACAAGGAACAACACAAGTGAGATCCAAATGCTAGGCTTGTAGAATTTGGCCATATTCGTGTCATCCTGACAGTAAAGTAACCTACCGATCCTTTCTCTTCTCGAGGAACCGGTGAAGCGACGCCTTCCTGGCCTGAGGCAGATCTGCAAGACAATGGGTTGAAGAACAATCAGCGTGACAAAAACTAACCATATTCATACACAGCATCCCTTTCTTTTATTGAGGATTCTAGCAATTGATATGCTTTCGCAAATAATTGAAATGTGAGATGTTACGCACATATTCCGACAGACCGATACAAACAACAGAAGGTGGATTGTTACCTGCTGCACTTGGATGAACATGCTTCGGTATTGACACGGGCAATGTGTAATGCGACGTCATTGGTTGGCTGCACGGCGACACCTTAATCTTTGTCGGTGGCGGTTGCGATTCTGCAGAGGATGGCAGCAAGGCAGAGCTCTGAGCTGTGGAGGCGCCCTTGCCGGCGTTCTGGGGGAAGAGCTCCATGGTCTCCTTCCTCGCTTCCCCCTTCTCCGCGTCCGACCCCGGAAGGAAGCTCATCGTCGCAGGCGTCCTCGGCGCATCGGCGGCTTCACCTGAAACACAGAAAGGTATACTTTTTCAGCCAAAGCTCGGAGGTTGGACACAAAAGGTGGGACTTTTAATTCCAAAATCCAAATTTTGAGAGCAGATCTCACAGAAAACTCCTACGAAAGCACCTCAAAATTACAACTTTTTACAGGAATCAAACTCCAAATTACTATCCCCCCAGCAAATAGCTCTAAACTCCCAGCAGAAGAGAGAGGCTAATAAAAGATTATAATGTATGAAAGCGAAAAGTAGTAGCTAATAAAAGCGATTTATAGAAATTAGAATGTTCATATTGACTTCTGCTTTAAGTAGAAGTAGAGCTAATATAAACAAGTTCTAAAAACATTGCAAGGAGATGATAATTATAAAGGCCTAAGACTCTCTCAGACAAGAAACTTGAATCTACAAAGTAGTGCACCAGGCAACGAAGCCAAACAATGACTCCCAACTTACTCAAAAATGAGACTGAATGGCAATGGTGGATATGGCACAAAACAGAATAGTCATTGACCTTGGATTGGCTAAGCTAAAAGCCTTGATCCACAACATGATAGAGTCAATCAGGTTCTTCTCTATCTTGTGACAAAAAAAGGTCTCCATGATATTTATTTACGAGTTCAATTATCAAATTTTTTAGAGAGTTCAATGATAAATTTGTGTAAATAAATTAAATGGATGCATAGTACCTTTATGATCGAATCTGCTAAGATATAAACATATCTCTTTTGCGAGAATTGAGTTGTTGCAATGAAGATAGGTGACAATTCATTGGGGAATGACTCAAAAAGGTTTCCTTCTCAGCGTTGCAACATTTAGCTTACCCTTGATTTTCTTTTGGTCAGAGGAAGCAAATATGAGGATGCAACAATGCCAAAGATAAAAGGAGCACTTTAGTTCGTGTGCTCACCTAGTGATGATAAGATTTGAATCGTAGTATTACTTTTAGCTTGTGGTAGGATGATTTATCATTGCCTCCTTCATCGTATTAAGAAATTGAAGGATATATATTCGTGGATCACAAAAAGAAAAAAATTATGTTGGCTATATAAGACACAAACTCAGTTGAAAAAAACAATTATGCCATTAGTGCTATATCATTAGCATTGCAATGAGCACACAAGTAAAACTATCCAACATGGTAATACCAAAGGGGTTTATCTTTTGCAGTCATTATCATAACATGTAAATTTGAAATAACCTCGAAGGAAAAAACACTTGTCATGCTGAACTAAATTCTTCTACATTAGTTGCAAAAATTTCTGATAGTTAAAGTTGACCATTATAGTGCCAATTTCCTCATAGTGTAATTATTGAAAGAGTATACATGAAAGCAGACCTTGAGCTGAACAAACGGAACCTCGATAATCAAGTTGTTGTTCTCGTCCAACCTTGACCGGAAGCCTAATTGCCTCACCCACCCAACTTTCCCCCTCGAACAACAAAGAAAATGCATTTGAGGAGAGACATGCAATTAACTTCAACAATGATGATCTCGTATGCAAAAGAGATCAGCCAAATACCACTTGCTAATCCATACGAAGAATAGAATGAGGATTTTCAATTAAGCATTACCTAATGAGCCCCGCAATACAATGGCAGTGAACTCAATGCATTTAGCACATACAATGGCCGAGTGGATTTCTATAAAACGATCGAAAGGCAAAATACATTAAACAACACGAAAGCATGTCAACATGCATGGATCAACTTTGCATTAGAGATTAATAGATCGAAACAGTAATGGGAAAAAAGGAACGTGGAGTTCATAGTAGTAGACCTCACACATTAAATATGTTAATAGCATGTCTGACAAAAAAAGATGTAGGGTAGGTGTGATGCCCGTTCTCGCACAGCTATCTAAAGAAGGCAAGAAATAGCATGGTTTTTAAACGATTAATAGTAAAGTAACTCAGGACGGTGTCCTGAGTCACTTAGATGGGCCAAATGGAAAGTGTGACAAACCATAAATTTCTAAAGATAGCAGTTTATGTGCTGTGCTCTATAAAACTTTCTTCTCTAATCTGTAAATTCATAAATCATAAACATTCTTGATTACTACTGGGAACTAATGAACACTGGAATCATAATTAATGAACGTGCATAACACAGGCAGCAGGACAATGTATTTGACCTTCAAATATCCGCAATAGTGCTTTGTTAAGCTCCGTCTCAGGCTCTGCTGCCAAACTTCGCAATATAGCATGGACAAACTACTAACGGGAAGTATAGCACAGTGTCTATTAAAGGGGAAAGAACCCCAGCTTTCTTCAGAAGCCAACATCAAGTAACAAAAGCAAAGTCTGTCCCCCATGTTAAAACTGAAGACATTGTCTCGAATGCTTTAGTAATTCAAAGAAATTAGATATGTTCTCAATAGTAAACAGCTCCACTCCATTCTGTACACTTACAATGATTGAAGTCAAGCAAACATAATATGCTCAATTGCACACCGCATGCAATAGGACTACATTGGCATGCAATATCAATTATTTTCAACATTTAGTTCTTGATAATAAATGAGCAGTTCGTATTGTGAACATTCAAGCAATAGGAAAATATGTATAATTAATATAGAACAAAATCTCGAGGAATTTTAGCATAGTACTTTTCTTGCTGTAGATGATTGTCAAGATACCCACCTTTGAAAACAAAAAGAGATGAATCGATGCTCGACTTTCTCCCGTAGAAGAGTTGAAAAAGAACTTCAGATTAATACTTTGGTTTAACAAAATAATACATTATGGGATGCGATACTGATATATATCGAGAGATATGACCATATGTGAATATTTCTTACAACAAAATTGCGATATAGAATATTTTGCCAGGATATAAATTTCCACATAATGGCACATTTTCATTAACCTATGGCAAACAGGTCTATTACTGGTTCTAATACTGCCCCTGTATACGAAATGTAAAAGCAAATATAAAAAACTATACTGGTTGTGTTACAAAAGCATAAGAAAACGTGTTCTCTTTCCAAAAGAAAGGCACACTAACATGACATTGCTAAACATGGAATAGTAGATGTACGAACTCTGCATCAACTAAAGTGATACAACTTGTATTACTATCATTTTGATTGAACACAATATTAATATTCCTGTCTTCAAAACTCCATTGCCATTACAAAGGTCTGCAATATTCCAAAACAAAACGAAACCAACATACCAAATTCATAATTATGTCAAACAAAATTTCCTAACTGACAGTGGTTTATAATTTATTAAAATTTGCAGCTACAGAACACTGATATTTACAATTAAGCACAAGTGTTGCTGTAAATAGTAGTGCCTTGTAATTGTGAAACACAGGGAGAAAATATGGCAAGCCTACTGAAAACTTGGTGGTTGTACATAACGCACAGACAAATATTATTGTGATTTAGTAACAAGGAGATCCTAGCACAGGTTGGGCAAGGAATACAAGGAACAGGAACTGTAAACAGATTCGCAAAAATGGATAGATACCTCTTGGTAGAATAGGTGGAATTGTTGTTTTCATTCTGCCGACATTTTTCATTGTCAGCTTCTTCTGGATCAATGGCATGAATTCTATGTTGGTGACCAGATAAAGTTGTGGAACATGGCTTGCTTGAGTACATCTTATCCACTGATATAGGTTTCCTTTGTCCACCATGCCTTAGACTTCTGTGCGTATTTATACCTAGCTGCATTCAAAATGATCTCATCCTATTTTCCCAGAGATGTCTATAGATTAACAAAGAAAAAAGAACAACACTCCATGGCATTACTGCATACCTGGCCATAGTTCTTCTTTGTAGAACAAATAGGAGATGACTCCAAACAGTATTTGCGAGCTGCATATTCCCCCTGCTCATCTTCATAATCTGCAAACACAGGGGAACGTGACACATTGGTGACAGTGAATCAGAATTCAACTTTTATTCTGGAGAAAAGAGAAGATAGACCGTCACTCCTCCGAAGACAGGTAGGTCTTCGAATCTCGCTATATTTCTGCTCGACCTCCAACACCTTATCACTTGCTTCCTCATTAACCTGTAAACAATGAATAAAACTAACATAAGCATGACAGATAATTCTTATTTTGTTCTGTTAGTCTAAATGGTTATTCCTCACCCCACTGTGCATCGACTTAAGAGCAAGACAGACAACTCTTCAAAAGAAGAAAAAATAAATATGGATCAGTTAGAAAGAGCTTAAGAGCAGCACAGGACAACTCTTCAAAAGAAAAAATAAATATATTATGGATCAACTTAATAACTTCAAATACAGTGAAGCGCCATATTAGGTGAAAGGTAAAAAGGGTGAAACTGGAAGGTAAAAAGGGTGAAACTGGAGTCAACTACATGGATATGTGACTTCAGACATTTCTACAATTATTTCCAAAGGGAAACTTCAATTGCAAATTGTACTGGCTAGAAACTGCTAAGCTATTTGAGTTGTCCAAAAATTCTGTTTTTTGAACAAGTTGGTGGACATGTTGGGTATAACAGACTAACAGCCAACACATTACAGGTTTGTGGTAGTGAAACATTGGAATGGATCATTGATTAGTTCCATGTGTCACTCATGCCTTCCATTAGCTGCCAAGTATGTCCCAACCGTTCTGTTTTAATAGCCCAACAGTTTACCTGACAGTAACTTATGCATTTTGAAAAGGAAAATCCCTGAAAATTTCAGTAGGAGAGGATATGAATGTCATACCTCAACATCTGTGACAACAGTTCCATCTGAAAGAATAGCATGTATCCTCCCCATGGCCTGAAAACAGAAAATAAGTTTATTTGAAAAGACAAACAAATGTATACTATGCTTAAGCACCTCTTATATTTACCGAATTGACCATAAAACATAACGTTAACATGCAGCTTGGTTGCAGGAAACAAGTACTTAATTAAGCACTATCAAGAAATAACAAACTTAAGTAATTGGAGTAATAGAAAATG
The DNA here is from genome assembly GCA_036346575.1 of Dendrocalamus sinicus. NCBI lineage: Eukaryota > Viridiplantae > Streptophyta > Magnoliopsida > Poales > Poaceae > Dendrocalamus > Dendrocalamus sinicus. The sequence continues at coordinate 29,487,688 of CM070645.1, forward strand.
AATAGTACAAAATGGCAGCCATGAAAGATTCAAAATCAACTGCATAAGGAAAAACACATCATTTTTTTGGGGACAATGGACATGGAGAAATTCATTACAGTCTTTGGTGCATACCAAAAATTGCTAGAGATGGACTACATGTGTATCACTACTATTGCTAAGTATGTTTTGTACCAGTAGCCTTTAAGAAATCAAAACATCTTATTTATCTTGGTATCAGAATCTCATGCTTTGTTAACAGCAGGGCTTCCAGCCGGGCTGCATTTTAGAGCAAGGTGTGTTCAACATATACAGAAAGATGGCCATAAGAACCAACATCATATGACTTAGCAGATATCAATACTTTAAGCACTTAAATAGAAAATAAGGGGTTTTGATCTTAGCACTTTTTGTGTACACCAGGACTTAGGTACTTAAAGTCACGAAATCTCGGCAATGGCGACGAGCATAACACACCCTAATCTCTCTAACAGCCTCTGCAGGCATTGGCCTTGAAGATCAAAGGGGGCAACTCATCTCCTCCACAAGAATTACCACACGATATGATAAAGGGCAATATCAATGCGGGAGAAAGCAAAGGGGCTTCACGCTTTCCATATCTTCAACCAAATATTGTCATGGAATTTATTTGCATCGTAAGTGGCGGCTAGGTTAAAATAAAAGGCTAAAAATAAATGCAACAGGCGATGAACTTTACAATGCAACACCCACAATTATTAACGATACAGAAAGCTGTTTGGACATAGTTTCCTCGGAGGAGACACTCTAAACAATGGACCATTTCTGCTCTGTATTGTCTCGATAACAACTCGAAATCCGCCTCCCTTAGGATATAGGCCTGCTTAATTGGCAAAACGTGTGAAGCATTGAACCTAAGGCATTACCAAAACATATTACACAACCCGAATTCGCCACATGAAATTGGGGATAACCCAACCAACACCATATGCTAGGCAGCATAAACCGCACATCACAATGCAACAATTCGAACAAATCATAACTCTAAATTTGCATGTATCTCGCTTACCCCTAACGTGTAAGATCCATAGGTCAAGACCGTGGCCGTGGCTCGCCTTGGGGGCACCCCCTGCTCATACGCCACCACCTTGGCCCAATCCGTCACCATCTGCGGCAATGAAGAAAACAATACAAGATCGAAACCACACGCTGCAAAATTCAACCTTTAAGACAAAATCCCGGCCGTTACCTTCTTGAGCTTGCGGATCACCTCTCTCTTCTTGTCCTCCTCCGTGGCGGGCGGCCCTCATCCTTCAAGAACTGTATCCCCACAAGCGTACATGGTTGAGCACACAAATTAGTCAAACGCGATCGAATACTACATCGGTCCGATCGAGATTAAACTCTTGGGGGCTCACCCGGGCGAGGGATTGGATCCGGCGGTAGTCCATTTCGGCGATGAAGGCTGGGTGGAGCCGGAAGATGATCGGACCCGGGGGAGGAGGCAGCGGCTGAAGGAGAGGGTGCCCCGCGGGAAGAGGCGGCGTAGGCGGGGGAGGGGATAGGAAGAAGGGTAGGGCTTGGGGCTCGGGAGGGCCGGAGGCAAAGGTCCCAGTGGGGAGGTCCGGCGCCATTGCGGATGAACGCTGCCGGGGAACAGGATCGGTGGTCGCGGTATGGGGGAGGTGGAGGTCGCTGGCGACATCGGCGGAGAAGAGGAGGAGGAGGAGGGGAAGGAATTTTTTTCTCTCTCTCCTTTTCTCTCTTTTTCTTGAGAGGTTTGCTGCGTTGTTTCTCTTGTCTTCTTGGTGAAGGAGGCGGCGGCGGGCGGAGAGGGAGGAGGCGGGAGAGGCGGGCAGAGGCGAGACCGAGCTCTCCATGCCGCGCGCGCCAAACCCTAGCTCTGCCGTCCGATGTGAGGCCTCTCTCACCGGCGGGAGGAGGAGGAGGCGGTGGCGCGGGGTGGGGAGGAGGAGGCGGCGGCGGGCGAGGAGGCAGAGGAGGAGGAGCGGGGAGGCGGTGGAGGAGAAGCGAGGGCGGAGCGGGAGGAGTGCGGCGCCGGGGACTTCGCGAGGTGGGGATCGCGAGTCGCGCGGGAGAGTGAGGAGGAGCGGCGCGCGGGAGGACGGGGAGCGGAGGAGTGGAGGCGCGGGGAGAGGTGGAGATGGGGAGCGGCGGCGCGGTGGAGGACGGGGGGAGCGGAGGGAGTGGCGGCGCGGTGGAGGACGGGGGAAGCGGCGGGAGTGGAGGCGCGGGGGAGAGGCGGAAATGGGGGAGCGGCGGGAGTGGAGGCGCGGGGGAGGAGGCGGCGGTGCGGGATGGCAGGGCGAGGGAGGAGGGGGCGATGCGGGGTGGGGAGGGAAGGAGAAGGAGGCGGCGCGTTGGGAGGGAAGAGGAGGAAGGAGGAGGTGCCGACGCATGGAGGCGGAAGAGGAGGCGGTGCGGGATGGGGAGGGGTACTGCAGATCCGTTGAAGGATGACCGTCGGATATGGTTGGGTAAGGAGAGAGAATGGAGGAGAGTTAATCTGGTGCGGACGTTTTTATGATGGTGTAATTATGGGTGCATATTGTGGTGTGGACGTAGTTAAGGTCATGACTGTGGAGCAGGTAATTGTTGGGTGGATGTAAAATAATTTGAACTGGTGGATTATTAGTTTAGATGACGTTGCAAAACCAGATTACTTAACCCCAATAGCTGTTTTGGGTGGTGATTTAACTTGTGTGGCACTGGATTAAGGTGGTTTCGCCACATGGGTGGGTGAGGTGGCAAGCACAGAGGAAGCCCTAGCGATCCTCGTTCTGGCATGCCTGTCATCCTTCCACAGCGACACGACTCTACACCATCGTTGTCCTCCACCTCGGTGGCTGCCTTGATGTCGCCCGTGCCGATGTCGCCTCCTCTATGTGAGGTCCTTATAATCATGCATAACACATCATCCACTAGTCTAGAGCTAGAACACCTAGGCTTAAGGGGTTAGGATGACTTACGGTCGCCGATGAATGCCATGAGCGAAGACCCGTGCCTGCGTGATGCAGGCGTGAGGCGGTGGTCGGTAAAGACTTGGGTGTCGCCGGCGCGGTGCAGAGGGTCGACGCCTTCTAGGTCCTGCAGCAGCGGCACCGGCCTTCCCGTTGCTAGCAGCGCTTAGGAGATCGGGTCCTTAGGGTTTTGTTCGGGATTTCTGACTCTCACGCGAACCGTCGTCGTACAGGAGAGGCCGGAACCCTTCCTTTATATTGCGCTGTTGCAACGGGGGACCGTAACCATGAGTTGGTTAGGTACCCCCAATCAGGGCGCTGAAAAATAGGGACGTGGGTTTCCCCACGTCTCCCTCGTCTCGGCCGTTTGGCCTGAGATCAATATCCAACATTCTCCCCCTTGATCGTAAGGCTAAACATCATAAGCCCTCTCTCAATAAAAGTTCACACCAAAGTAATGCTTCACAACAGTCAATTAAGTACCGCTGGACATCAGTACTTATAGTGCTCCCTTCTATATCGATCGGATAATATAATACTTCATGGGAGTTGGTTCTATATATGGTCCTCTTATTCCAGGATCACAAGCTCTCCAATAAACCCATGCCGGCAACATAATCACGAAAAATATTGGGTGGTAAGCCTTTTGTGAGCGGATCCGCAAGCATAAATTTAGTTCCAATATGCTCAACCTTAATTGTTTGATCCTGGACTTTTGTTTTCACAACATGATACTTTATGTCAATGTGCTTGGCAGCTGCACTTGACTTGTTGTTACTCGAATAGAAAACTGCGAGTTGATTATCGCAGTACAAAATGAGTGGCCTAGAAATGCTGTCTACCACTCTCAATCCCAGGATAAAGTTCTTAAGCCATACAGCCTGCCCGGTAGCCTCATAACATGCCACAAATTCAGCCTGCATTGTCGACGATGCAGTAAGTGTTTGCTTTACACTTTTCCATGATATTGCTGCTCCTGCGAGGGTGAAAATGTAACCTGATGTGGACTTCTTAGTGTCTTTACCCCCCGCAAAATCAGCATCAGACTAGCCGACAACCTCAAGGTTGTCGCATTTTCTGTATGTGAGCATGTGACCTTTAGTGCCTTGCATATAGTGCAGGACTTTCTTAACGGCTTTCCAGTGGTCGGTCTGGATTTGACTGATATCGACAAGCATCCGGTAACAAAAGCTAAATCGGTATGCGTACATACTTGAGCATACATAATACTTCCGACAGACAGCGTAAGGTATAGCCTTCATCGATCAGATTCATAGTCATTATTTGGGCATTGAAATTTCCCAAACTTATCGCCCTTAACAATAGGAGCGGCGGCGAGCATTTATGCATATTGTATCTCTTTAGTACTCTGTCAATGTATGCCCTTTGTGATAAACCTAATGTTCCTTTGGACCTATCTCGGTGAATTTCAATACCAAGAACATAAGATGCTTCACCGAGATCTTTCATGTCAAAATTGGACGAGAGAAAACTTTTAGTTTCCCGCAGCATGTCCACACTGCTGCTGGCCAATAATATATCGTCCACATAAAGAATTAAGAAGGTGTAATTACTCCCCCTGAACTTAACATATGTACAATTATCAATATCATTCTCCTTAAATTCAAATTTCCTTATGACTTCATCAAACTTAAGGTACCATTGCCTAGAAGTTTGCTTCAGGCCATATATGGATTTCCTTAGCTTGCATCCTAAATGTTCCTCGCCTTCCACAACAAAACCTTCTGGTTGTGTCATGTAAACGTCCTCATATAAGTCTCCATTCAGGAATGCAGTCTTAACGTCCATTTGGTGCAACTCTAAATCAAAATGTGCTGTGAGCGCCATTATGATTCTAAATGAATCTTTAGTTGAGACAGGAGAAAAGGTTTCATTATAGTCAATGCCTTCTCTTTGTGTAAACCCTTTCGCCACAAGTCTCGCTTTAAACCTTTCGACATTCCCTTTGGAGTCACGTTTTGTTTTGTAGACCCATTTGCAGCATACTGTTTTGGCTCCATTAGGAATTTTCACTAAGTCCCACACACCATTAGCGCCCATAGACTCAATTTCATCTTTCATGGCATCTAGCCATTGGGATGAATCCTTACTCTTCATAGCTTCCTTGTAAGAGCTAGGATCATCTACCTTCCCAAGATCATCCTCATTCAAGTAAATCTCATAATCACTTGGGATAGCAGATCTCCTCACTCGTTCTGATCTCCTGACAGGTTCATTAGCAGGCTCATCAGGTTGTTCATTAATTGTCACAGAGGGCTGTGAAGGCTCATCATTAGGTATTGCACTTGTATTTTCAGAGCCCTCAACAGAAGGAGTAGCCACAGAATTAACTGGAGACGCAACAGGAGTTGCAACTACAGGATCAACTGTGGGCACATCCAGTTGGGGCACAGGAAAATCAGTCTGTCGGATTAGCGGTGAAGCAACATAAATCCGCTTCTCCTCAAGATCAATTTTCCTAGGCTCCAAGTCGCCACTGATGGCATCATTTTCCAAGAACACAGCGTGCCTTGTCTCTACAAATTTTGTGGTACGATCTGGACAATAGAATCGGTACCCTTTAGACCTATCAGGGTAGCCAATAAAATGGCAACTCACAGTCTTGGGATCTAATTTCCCAATTTGTGGGTTAAATACTTTAGCTTCAGCTGCACAACCCCACACATGGAGATAGTTCAAACTTGGTTTTCTCCCAGTCCATAATTCATAAGGTGTTTTAGGCACTGATTTACTGGGAACCCGATTGAGTATGTGTGCAGCGGTCTTTAATGCTTCCATCCATAACTTTACTGGTAAAGTGGAGTAACTCAACATACTTCGAACCATGTCCATAAGTGTGCGGTTTCTTCTTTCCGCTACTCCATTTTGCTGGGGATCACCAGGCATTGAGTATTGGGCGACTATACCATTTTCTTGTAGGAACCTGGCAAAAGGACCAGGAATCTGCCCATAAGTTGCGTGTCGCCCATAATACTCTCCCCCACGATCCGAGCGCACTACTTTAATCTTTAGATTGTGCTGATTTTCAACTTCAGCCTTAAATATCTTAAATTTATCAAGTGCTTCCGATCTCTCTTTAATAGGATAGATATAGTCATAACGTGAGTAATCATCAGTGAACGTAATAAATGAATCATAACCATCCACTGATGTCACAGGGAAAGGACCACATATGTCAGTATGAATTAATTCCAAAATCCCTGTGCTTCGAGTAGCACCTTTCTTTATTTGCTTTGCATACTTGCCTTTCATACCATTAAGGCAATGATCATCCGAATCATTAAAGTCTAAAGGGTGAAGAATTTCATCTTTAATGAGACGTTCAATTCTCCCCCTCAAAATGTGGCCCAAACGACAGTGCCACAATTTCGACGAAGTCTCATCAATTCGCTTGCGCTTTTTATTCACATCACATACATTCATGGATATATGAGAATCTTGCAGGGACAACATATAAAGCTTGTCGTGTCAGATGGCACGACCAACATTATCATTATTAAAATAATCAAACACATTCCGTGTCCAAAATTACAAGAATATTCATCATTATCTAATAATGAAATGGAAATTAAGTTTCTTCTCATCGAGGGAACATAAAAAACATCATTAAGTTTTATTACAAAACCATTATTCAAAATTAAAGAAACCGATCCAATAGCTTGAATTTCGGCTTCCATCCCATTAGCAACTCTTAGGCTTCTTTCCCCTCTGAGACTTCTCAACATATGGAATCCCTGCAAGGAATTCGTAACATGCACAGTGGCAGCAGAATCAATCCACCAAGAATTTATAGGAAAATTAGCATAAAATGCTTCATCAACAAAAGTAATTTCATAAGTACCTTTCTTGGCGAGCCATTTTAGCCATCCAGGACAATCATCTTTGAAGTGGTCCTTCGACTGACAAAAATAGCACTCATCACTTTTCTTCTGTCCATTTGAGCTCCCAGGACCTGAAGCGTTTTTAGGCGCCTTAGGATGCTGTGGGTGCTGTGGCTTCTGATAAGGGGAATAGGCTTGCTCCTTCTTTCCCTTTCCTTTATAGCCACCTCTATTTATAGAGGGACCAGCTTTATTTGAGGAGCCGACTTGATTCACAAAATCAGTAGCTCCTCAGCTTTGAGCCTCTCTTCCTCCTGAGAAACATTAGCGATCAACTCGCTCATGGTCCACTTGTCCTTAATGGTGTTATAGTTCACCTTGAAAGTTTCAAATTGCTTAGGAAGAGACATCATAATATAATGGACAACGAAACCATCAGAAATTGCCATGTCTATTGTCTTAAGTCTGGCAGCAATATTGATTATGGTCATAATGTGCTCACGGACATTTCCAGTACCGTTGTACTTAGTGTTCATGAGCCTGTGCATCAGGGTGGTAGCATAAACCTTAGAGGACCCCTTAAAGTGATCCTCGATGGAGCCCAAATAGTCCTTTACCCTTTCCTTTTCAGGGATTGCTCCCCTTATGGCTTCACTGATAGAGTTCTTCATTACAGCAAGTGAAACACGGTTAGACCGCTCCCACTTCTCAGCGTTAGTTTTGTACTCCTTCATTTTATCATCAAAATTGTCCTCCCCTTCAGTAGGAGCGACAGGCTCATCGAATCTGAACGCATAGTCCAGATCCAAGAGCTGAAAAGTCGTCATAAGTGTAAACTTCCATTTCTGGAAGTTACTGCCATTAAGTGGCTCAATAGCATTAACTTGAGCAGAAACAGAAGCAGTTGAAAAAATTTAAAATTTGCATTAGGAAAATGCATAATTAATTTGCACGAAAGTTAACCTTACGTTGGTATGATTAACAAACATGCTCATAAGAATTTTTCGTATCACCGTTGGGCAGAAACGAAAAAATTTAACATAATTTAATCATGCAATTACAATTAACGTTGGTCAAAGAGTAATAGCATGAAAAATTGGATATAATAACAAAGATAATTGATAACATGTAATTACAATTAACGTTGGTCCAAAAGTAATAGCATGTAAAATTAAATATAACCCTCTAATTGAATTTCTCGTTGGTTCCATTCAATTAGGGGCATGACATCAGGCAGCGGAAATAATAACATAATATTTTTCAGCAGCTTAAAGACATTATATAGTAATATTTTCATGAGCGTCATCAAATAATCATTAATCATACATGAGATAAAACCATAAATACATGAAATATATATTGAAAATAAAAACCCAACAGTCCAAAAAATCGGCCCAAAACTAGGCCTTTAACCCATAAAACTGCGCAGCCCATGGCAAAAAAATCCCGTGAGGGCCCAAAAGCTCCCCGCAGGCCATTAGCAATATTTTTTTTTGTAAAACGGCCTACCGGCCAGCCCAATAGCCGCTCCTCGCGGCCCAACATCCCGCACGCCCCGGCCAGCCCATCTGGCCCCACCTGATCTCGGCCGCCCATGCGATCGGACGGCTCCGAGCGAAAATCGCCCGAGCAAAACCGAGCGCCGGCGCTGGCTCCCCAAACCTTAACCTCATTTGGCGTCTCCCCTCCGAAAAACATGCAAGCGAGAGAGCATAAGCCGGAGCGGAGTGCAGCCGCCGGCCGGACGGTGCAGAGGCGGCGGCGGAGGCGCGCGCGCCGCGGCGCTCTCGGTGGCGCGCCACGCGGTGACCGGCGACCAAGAAGGCGGCGCGCGGACCAGCGATGGCAGCGGCCGAACATGGAGGTGGCGCGCTGGCCGGCGACGGTGGCGACAAGGGCGGGAACAAAAAAACGTAAGTGCTGCCGCCTCATGTAGGGTTTGGGGATTTGGGAGAAAAAATTTAGTGTTCACCATGATTTTGCGTTCTAGGGTTCGGGATTCATCAAACTTTTGGGGAAAAAGTAGGGTTTGCAAACAATCCTCCGATTCCCCTCCTTCTAACCTGCTACTCGAGCCCAAGAACAGCCCTAATCCGAGACATAGGCATGCGGCTAGGGTTCTAGGAGACTAGCAGTGGCTCTGATACCAAATGTGAGGTCCTTATGATCATGCATAACACATCATCCACTAGTTTAGAGCTAGAACACCTAGGCTTAAGGGGTTAGGGTGACTTACGGTCGCCGATGAACGCCATGAGCGAAGACCCGTGCCTGCGTGATGCAGGCGTGAGGCGGTGGTCGGTGAAGACTGGGGTGTCGCCGGCGCGGTGCAGAGGGTCGACGCCTTCTAGGTCCTGCAGCAGCGGCACCGGCCTTCCCGTTGCTAGCAGCGCTTAGGAGATCGGGTCCTTAGGGTTTTGTTCAGGATTTTTGACTCTCACGCGAACCGTCGTCGTACGGGAGAGGCCGGAACCCTTCCTTTATATTGCGTTGTTGCAACGGGGGACCGTAACCATGAGTTGGTTAGGTACCCCCGATCAGGGCGCTGAAAAACAGGGACGTGGGTTTCCCCACGTCTCCCTCGTCTCGGCCGTTTAGCCTGAGATCAATATCCCACACTCTATTCTCCCTCGCTCTCGTCTCTCTCTCTTTTGGTCTCTCTACTAAGTGGGCTCGACTTGTCAAATCCCTCTCAAGAACCATAGAAAACTGAATCAGTCCACCTTGACACCTCACTTGCCATGTGGCAAAACGGCCCTAACCCTCCACGCAAGCAAAACCACCACCCAAAAAAGTCATTGGGGGTTAAGTAATCTAGTTCTGCAATGTCATGGGGTTAAATAGCCGGTTTTTTAGATTAAGGGGTTACCAACATACTTCATGGGATCCTATGGATTTCTTCCTAAAAGGTTTTATTAAACTTAGGGGTGCAAATAGGGTAGAGGTTAAAACTTTGACTGGAAAATGGTGCTACCCTATCCGTGGGTCGGCCTGTTTGAGAGATAATGTTGTGGAAAGAAGGCAGCCTAGTATGTTCGTTCACCGAAAAGAAAAAGGAAAAGTAACATTTGCCGCAAAGAAAGATAAAAACGTTCGTCGTGGAAGTAGTTCCGGCTATCCACTGATGGCCGCAAGAGATCTAAAGGAGGGAGGATGTGGATGAAGGTCAAGGCACATATGGTGGCTTGTGACTTGCAAGGAAGGAAACATGGAGCTCGGGATCGAGGCGGCTTACAGCAACTGCTTCATGGGACCTATCGATCCCACGGAGACTTGGCTCCACAGGAAGGGGACAGGACAGGAGCAAGATGCGGCAAATCCTTACGCTAGCCGCCACACTCTCCACATGGCTTTCATCTTGCGGCTCTAATGTTGCCATGTCGGTTGGCGACAGGAACGAGCTCAAGGTTAGCAGAGGAAGCGACGACGTACGGAGCTCTAGGTTCTAGTGAGATTGGGGAATGGAGGAAGCAACGACTGAGGATGGTGGAGCTGGCGGAGTGCCAACATCGGTGACATTGTTGGATCAGAGAAGAGGCGACAGCTTGAAGCCTCGGCCTTGCGAAGTGGAGAATGGTATAATTGGGGTCATGGACCAGTTGGCCCTAAATTTTTATGGGCCGGGCCATGTCCCTTTTAGGAACTAATTTTAGGGGCAGGCCAAAGGGTCAACCGGGTGACCCACCCCATTTGCATCCCTAATACTATATATATTAGAGCATCTCCAAGAGTGCTCCTAACCAGTCTCCTAAATTTAAATTTAGATATTTAGGAGAAAAAAAGTTCTCCAACAATACTCCTAAATAAACTCTTATCCTAAATGAGCTCCTAAATCATCCTTCAAAACTCTCAAAAGTAGGAGCACTCCCACCACCCCTAAATTTCTTCGCGCGTAATTTTTTCCCCTACGCGTGCACTCTACCCTTTCTCCCACTATCCTGCGCTCGTTCCTCCTCCATTCCCCCTCCAAAATCTCCCGTCGTCCGACGTCGCCCCCGTCGTCCTCGTCCTCCCGCATCGCCCGCGCCTCCCCCGTCCTCCGACGCCGCCGCCGACGCCCCCGTCGTCCTCGTCCTCCCGCATCACCCGCGCCTCCCCCGTCCTCGGTGCCGCTCCGTCGTCCGACGCCGCCCCTCGTCCTCGTCCTCCCGCATCGCCGCGCCTCCCCTCCGGCGCCTCCGCGCCACCGTCGTCCGGCGCCGCGCCCCCGTCGTCAGCGCCTCCCCTCGGCCCTCCGCCCGCCCCTCGTCCTTGTCCTCCCACATCGCCGCGCCTCCCGCCCTCCCGCATCGCGAGGTTTGTCCTGTGTTGATGTTTAGGCTGCGTAGAAATATTTGATTAGAACTATACTAATCTCTTACAGGGCATATGGAAGGAGATGGATATTTTACTAATTTGTTGAATGTCCACGTGTCATCCTCCACGAAAAAGCCCGCAAAGATTTGGTAATTACGTTTAGGCCCCCAGTTTTTACAAAAAGGTCTCTAGATTCTTGCGAAAAAGCCCCTACACACTTTTTTGCTCGGTAGCGACCCCCGGTTTCCTGTAATTACGAACAAGCCCTTATTTCTTCCGAAAAGGCCCTTGGTTTTTTGCAAAAAACCCCCTCCACTCTCCTTTTATTGCGAAAAGGCTCTCGATTTTTTGCGAAAAAGCCTACGCTTTCTTTTTTCTGCGAATTTTCGTCTCTTTTACTTCGGTCCACACGGTGGCTGGCGTGGCATAGCGCCACGCCTACGTGGCTAGTTAAACTAGACAAATTGCCCACAAGATTGCACAGCTAGCAACTATAGTACATACATTTATTTTGAAAACACATTTGTATTTGTTACGCAATTCTATTAGTTGTATTTGCTATACAACTTGCCTATATGTCTGATTAATTCAAACCTTCATAATCAGTGTAAATCCGTCTCTTTTTCTCTCGATCAATGAGTTGTATTTGCTATACAACTTGCCTATATGTCTGATTAATTCAAACCTTCATAATCAGTGTAAATCCGTCTCTTTTTCTCTCGATCAATGAGATAATTTGTAGCCTTTTTTTTGGATTAATGTAGGACATTCTATCCAACGTATGAAGGAGTTGTCTTTGATCTTATTGTTTATATTAATTGCTATATATATAGTTATGTACTCATGCGTTGCAACGGAACTCATAGAACGCATAGAGAATTGTGCTATAGAAGAGAGTTGTTCTGATCGGTTGGAAAGTGGAGAATGGTGAGAGGGAATAGAGCGGTTGAAGGAGAATGGACGCGTACAACCACCAACTCGTTCTTTTATAATAGTATATATATATATATATATATATATATATATATATATATATATATATATATATATATATATATATATATATATATATATATATATATATATATATATATATATATATATATACACACACACACACACACACACGTGTTTCGTGCAGCCTAGCCACCCAAATCTATATCCGTTGATGTGCCTCAAGATTCATGACGTGGGTATCTTCATAAACACATAAAAAGGTATAACTGGGGTATCTACTCTCGTGAAAAAATAAATGCATATTCAGTTTGACTATTTTGAGCTGGTTTCATGATATATATTTACTTTACTTGTGTTCAAAGTACATCAAATCAGTTTGAGGTGAGTTCAACGCTCGCTTACCATAAAAATATCAAGAGTATAAAATATTTCATACCCAGAATCTAAATTTCATATCAATTGTATGGAACATTTCATAGTGTGGACACCTGAGTGCCTTATGTAATTTACCTCTGGTGATATTCTCAAATGATGATAAACTCCTCTAAAAAAAATCTAAGAATGAACACTCTTTGCAAGCTACGACGACCTTATACCCAGCATTGCAAGTGAATCTCGGATACGTATGAAATCGGATTTTGAAATATGCATTTGGATAGCAATTTTGCTACGGGAGGAGTAGCGCACTCCATTGCATAGCCATCGCTCGTTCGTTTTGCGAGTTTGCAAGTTCATCGCTCGCTCATTTGTTGGTTCGTTCATTCCACCATAGGCATTTTGCACTGAATTCTGAGTCGGCAACTCAACAACGTAGAGTGAGACCTCATTGGTTCACTTTTTCGCCGCAGGTGAATCCTCAGCGGCTGGCTTTTCGCCTTGTGTCAAGGCCTCCCGGCGCGCGTGGACGGCGACGAGCATGGCGTTAATGGGCATCTGGAGTCAACCGAGGAGCTACTGGTAGCACTGCACCCTGGTGGGCATGGACTCGAGTTGCGCGATGTCGTCGTGGCCGTAGAGACAGCCCTTGTAGATGGCGCTGGTGAAGTCGTCGAGCTGATAAAATTAGAGTAGTTATTGGTAATTGTGTAGTAATAATTTGGTATTTCATTTCACAACAACAATCACCTACAAAAAAAGGTAAAACAAAGAAGCAAGAAACAGAGCAAGAAGATAGGAACAATGAAACAAAGCAAAGAATCAATCCTAGTTCCAATCCATGTCCGGATCCGCATGGGATTCTTAATTTCTTTGCCCACATCTGCATCTTAGCTTACGATGAAACAAAGCAAGGAATCAATCCTAGTTCCAATCCATGTCCGGATCCGCTTGGGATTCTTAATTTCTTTGCCCACACATGCATCTAAGCTTACAATGAAACAAAGCAAATAATCAATCCCAGTTCCAATCCATGTCCGCATCCGCTTGGGATTCTTAATTTCTTTGCCCACATCTGCATCTGTGCTCGATATTACCCTCGCCCTCCGGGATCGCCAGTAGCACCAGTCGCCAGCTCCGCCTCATCAGTAGGCTCAGCTGCGTGATGGCAACCATCGGAACGGGCCCTGTACCAGCTCAGGCCGAAATGGGCCAAGTGCAGGCCGATGGATGGATGCACTGGCTTCTTCAATATAATGTTTCCTACGGCTGCAAGTACTGCTGTAGAGATTGAAGAATCGCCCTGAACCTGATGAGGAGCAGCATGCGCACTGCGATTCCGCCTATCCACTCGGCTCGGCTCGATCGATTACGGCAAAAAAAAGACATGGGAATCAACCATACTCCTTCGGTTTAATTTGTTTGGCTCGAATAATGGACGATCCGGATAAGCATGCAGCTAGCTGGGTCCTATGGCCGGAAAACAGAATTGTAGTAAGCGCTTAGTGTGCCTTTTTGCCTCCAACAGTAAATAAGCAAACCACCTGTGTGGGACAAAAAGAAGGACGCAACTAACGCGCTACCGGTCATGCGTTTGTTGCGCCACGCTACCCCCGACTTCTTCTTCCTCCACATACCCACTTGGCTTTTTCCTCCGTGCCCTGTCTCCTCCGCCTCGCTCTCCCAGCCCATCTTCGCTCTAGAGTTCCTTTCGACCACCGCCCCTACCCCATTGGCCCTCCTCCCCTGTGGCTCCCACTGCTGCTCGTCGTGCTCCCCTCATCACCCTAACTTATCATCGTCTTTGTAGTGCCACCCACCGTCCTCCTTTGAACCCACGACTGGCGGCGCCACCGCCAGCTCGTCGCCCCACCACCACCATCGCCGACAACCGGGCCGCCGCCTCCCCCCTCCCTGTATACCCCAGAGACTCCGTGAACCCCTTTTAACCCTAGTGAACTATAACCCTAACCCCAATCCCTCACCGCCGTCGCCAGAGAAGGGAAGGAGAGAGAAGTGCAGCCATGCATGGCAGAAGAGTAGCGCGAGGTAGATGGTGGTAGCGCGTTCCAGCAAACACGCTACCACCAGCGCACAAACATTCTCCTAGATAGAATAGTTGATTTACAATGTGTGAACGCTTGAGCGTATATGCGTGTCTCTAGGGTTGAAAATGGATCAAATAGTGCTTAAAACATATTAGTATCCATATTTTTTTCTTGGATTCAAATGCAAATCGAACAAACATCATATACGAATACGGACCAGACAAATTTCGGATACAAATTCGATTCAAATATTTACTCAATTTGGTTAGGATATCCTTATAACTTATGTAATATGAAGATATTAATGACATTTTATCCTTGTACAATCACGCTTAATCATTCTAATTCATTTACTTCACCTAAAGAAACATGAATTCATCTTCAATTAAATAAAACTTGTCCAACTAATTAGTCGTATTGTAATAAAATATACATATTACTTCGTCGAATACAAATACGGATACAGATAATCTAGATAAAATAATATTTTGAATGGTAAAAGTCCATACCATATTTGAACTCATATTTTTTTATGCGAATTTAAATACGAATAGAATAGAAATTGTTAATCGGATAGGAAAATCTATACCATATTCGTATCCAATTGAATACAGTAACCGAATAATACAAATAATTTGTGTTCACTTTTCACCCCTACGTGTCTCTCACTTTCTTTCTTTTTCACTAAAATCGTCTTTTGGATTTACTGTCGCACGTAAGTTTTACTCCTAGATGTGTGATTAACGTGTGCCGGACAGTGCCGACCCTAGGGAGGTGCACCGGGTGCGACCTCCTAGGGCCCAGGCGAGGGAGGGGCTCAAACCTATGTATATAAACCCCAGGCTCTATAGTCCATTAGCAAAATAATGAGAACCAAAGAAGAAGAAATCGGCCGCCGCCCAAGAAGGCCAAACGCCGGACTCAACTCCGAATTCTGATCGAGTCCCGAGCTCGTTTCTTTTCCCACGCGAGCGAGACCGCGACCTACACCGCGAGTCCGCGATCGCGAGATCGGAGAGGAGAGTCGCACGAGTCGCGGTCCGCAGACACTGCCGGCGGCGACGTGGCTCGACGGCCGACAACGACGCACATCTCGGCTCGCGCTCGGCACTCCGATCAATCGAGCATCTTGGTTCTTGCGATTTGCAATCAGCCGATCAGTTCATCAGTTGCTCGGTGGTTCAATCAGAGATTCAGAGTCCAGGCCCTAGGTATTTTTTCCTTATTCTTTTTTAATCCAAATTAATTTTTTGTACAATATTTCAGACTTCTAGTACTCTGTACTCATATAGTCATGTTTTTATTCTAATTTAGGTGTTAGAATTTTAGAATGTTACCTAAGAAACATTTGTCGGGGTGAAAAAGAAAACGAAGAAAACTAGTTGTTGAAGAACTATTTGAGATCAACTATGTCACAAGAAAGGTTAAATGGCTTGGCTATGTGCACCATCGAGAAGGATGTCTTGGACACTATTGATCTCAATACCGTCCTTGATGATTTTGCATCAAGAAATGCCCGAAGAAGTATCATTTTATGAGAAGCAATGGATATGATGGAGTTCTATTCTTCCTTAAGGTAATCATATTAGTTCTAGAAGTACAAATATATTGTTATTTTAGTCTACATTGTTCGTTGATAATTATCAGACATGCTAAATTAAAAATATATTATTGGATTCGTTTTCGCTTTGCAAGTAAAATTAGCACCTATATATTATAAAATTCTATACATGGTCTAATGGGCCTGTCACGACAAGTTCGCCTTAGGGCCCTCAAAACCCTAGGACCGGCGCTGGTGCCGGAGACCGAAAGCGAAGCGAGGAGTGGGACCTGTTGACGTCGATGTGCATTTATGCTAGACCGGCCAGGACACACGTCCTGACACTTGTCATGCGCGGGCGCCGTGACATCTATCATATGTAGAGGATAATCTTCGATCGCTACTCCATCATGCTACCATATATGAATCATAAATAAGGCATCCATCTTGGATAAACTACTACAGAAAAGGTCATCACAGACGGTTCGAAAACGTCATTACAGACGGTTTTGTGAGCCGTCTGTATTTATGGGTCAGTGATAATCGAAGGTCATCACAGACGGTTTTGAACGTCAGGATTATGGGCTATCACGCACGGTTTTGAGTAAAACCGCTCGTGATAGCCCATAATCACTGCATTTGCTTTTTGAGCAAAAATCGTCTGTGATATTCCCTTCCACCCCCTACATATATTTCTCTTATTGGCTAGCCTCAGGAATGCTAGCCATGCCCTCTGAAACAAGCACAGACAAAAAACATACAATTCACACATCTCATTTGCTTTCAGATACATTTCACAGACATAAAACATCCAATTGACATCGCACTTCATTTCACAAACATAAAGCATGCATCCATTTCACAAATCGATTAATTGAATTGAACTGAAATATCCATTAACAAATGCACAGTTACAAAAGATCTATACTGCATTTACACTTAGTGATAAGACAAATAAGAAATCATGGTGCGCAGTGGAACCGCCCTCCGGCTTTATGACTTGAGTCGCAAAGTACGCCAACTCTCCTTGAATCCTCCAAAATCGATCGTTTCAATGCGATTGACGGGATGGACACACTGTCGATAGGAATATCAATGTGCATATATATGTAACGTGATAAGTATGAAGTAATTATGGAAAGAGTGACAAACCTTGCGATTGGTGAGCCTCGAGGAATCGAGGAGTAGTTCCATATGTTGGCAAACGTAGTATCCACATGTGTTGCCATTTGCTGCCGTGGCAATCGCAAAAATGGAATGTGTTAGTTCAAGAGGCATTAGTACCAACTGTTGCATAGGATTAATTAATGTGAAATAGCGAATACCTTAAAATCTCGAACATGTGTCAGCAGGCCTTTGGCCCCGCGCTTCGAGTCACCTCCCATTTCAATGTAGGAGGCGAACGCCCTACGTAATTCGAAAAAGTTAAACTTAATCATTCGGAAGGAAAGAAAGAGTACAATGTAGATATGTATGGGGAATACGTGCTTACCTATCGATTACTTGGCTGACAACTATGAAGTCCATTTTATTCTTACTTAGGGAATCAAGGTAATATACCTTGTTCTATTTTGGTACAATTACTATTAAAAATCCAATGAAAGTTCTGATTGAAGGGCATAAGTACATAGTCCTTATTGCACACATTTTCGAGTGTCAGGCACGTTCTTCCACGAATTGTATGTGATCTCAATTCGTTCTCGTGCAACTATTCGACCATGCTTCGGAATGCACTTACTGCTTTTTGAGGAAGGATAGGGACCCCGATGCGCTTACATTGTGATGGTCCTGTCGCCCTCGTGCTTCTTCGATAGCCCTCTTCCTTGGCGTCTTGATGTTGGAGTGGACGCCTCCGGCGATGATGTTGAAGAATGCGCGGGTGACATGTTGCTCATTTTGTGGGTCTATTCAGATAAGATGAGAAAGTGATCATATTGAATTGGAAGAGAGGAGAGGAGTAGAGGGGAGGGGGTGATGTGCCTATCTTAGCACCTACTTTAGTTGCTAATACTATAAACCAAATAGCAAAGTCCCTAAACAATGTTCTATGAAGCAAATGACACAAACTAGAGTATCCCGTTCATTGAACGGGAATTCTAGAGTGTGTCACTTGCTTCATGCCCCTTGAAGGTCTATATGGCATATATTATTACTACAAGGTCTCTAAACAAAGTTCTATACGCAGTTCTAGGCGCCTGACGAAACAGTTCATCTTTTCACCCAAATGCTCCATGTATCTTTTGCAACAATTGCAAGATTTCTTTATCTGGGAACCTCATCCACAACATTCTCCACTCCGACAATCCTTCTTTTTCCCGCAAAATTCAAGGCAATTTTATTACAAAAGTGCAAAAAAAAGACATTCACAGATTATTCGGTGAGCAGTCGACATAGCCGACTTCTTCGGTGAGCGAGTATCCGTCTGCTTCTTCCCACTTCTTCTCTTCATCTCTGGTCTCCGGATCACGTACGCTAGTAGCGATGATTCTGAATCATCGTTACTGGCGTACGTGATCCAGAGACCAGAGATGAAGAGAAGAAGTGGGAAGAAACAGACGGATACTCGCTCACCGAAGAAGTCAGCTATGTCGGCTGCTCACGAAGAATCTGGGAATGTCTTTTTTTTGCACTTTTGTAATAAAATTGCCTTGAATTTTAGAAGGAAAAAGAAGGATTGTGGGAGTGGACATCACATCTCGGCAGTAGTCGGCATATACTATTACTACAAGGTCTCTAAACAAAGTTCTATAAAGCAAATGACACAAACTAGTGTATTCATTGAACGGGAACACTCGAGTGTGTCACTTACTTCATGCCCCTTGAAGGTCTATGTGGCATATACACTAGAGTGGTCCTTGATTGGTTAATTTGTGCTCTCAAATTGTAGGGTTGCACAAGATTAATCTTGGC
Source organism: Dendrocalamus sinicus (assembly GCA_036346575.1). NCBI lineage: Eukaryota > Viridiplantae > Streptophyta > Magnoliopsida > Poales > Poaceae > Dendrocalamus > Dendrocalamus sinicus. Next base: position 29,506,595 of record CM070645.1, read on the forward strand.
CGTCCCGCTACTAAATGAGGAAGCAAGAAAAGTGAAACATGATAAGATGAGGAAGCAAGAAAAGTGAAACATGATAAGATGAGGAAGAGAGGAGAGGAGTAGAGGAAGGGGAGAAGGGAGGGTGATGTGGACAGAGAGAGGGTTATGTGCCTATACTATATACTATAATACTATATACTAACACAACAAGCAATGTAATATGTACTAATGTAAACTAAGCAACTACGATAAACAATGTACCAATGTAGTATGTAGCAAATAGCAAACTAATTAAGCTACTGCATAAACAATGTACCAAATAGCAAACTAATTAAGCTATCATGAGAAACAATTAATGTACCAAATAGCAAACTAATTAAGCTACTGCAATAAACAATGTACCAAATAGCAAACTAATTAAGCTACTGCATAAACAATTAATGTACCAATGTAAGATGTACTAAATAGCAAACTAATTAAGCTCTGCAGATAAACAATGTACCAAATAGCAAACTAATTAAGCTACTGCAGTAAACAATGTACCAATGTAATATGTACCAAATAGCACACTAATTAAGCTACCGCAGTAAACAATGCTCACAATAGCAAACTAATTAATGCTCGAGAGGCGCCGCGAGGGGCTCGGGAGGCGGCCAACGAGGGTTCTGGGAGGCGAGGCGACGATGGGCTCGGCGGAGGCGGCCGCGAGGGCTCGGGGCGGCCGACGAGGGTTCGGGAGGCGGAGGCGACGCGGGCTCGACGGAGGCGGCGCCGAGGCTCGGGAGGCGAAGGCGGCCGCGAGGGCTCGGGAGGCGGCGACGAGGGTTTGGGAGGCGAGGCGGACGGCTCAACTGAGGCGGCCGAGGCTCGGGAGGCGGAGGCGCCGACGAGGGTTTGGGAGGCGGAGGCGACGCGGGCTCGACGGAGGCGGCCGCCGAGGCTCGAGGCGGCCGATGATGGTTCGGGAGGCGGAGGCAGCCGGCGAGGCTCGGGAGGCGGCGACGAGGTTCGAGGCGGAGGCGACGGCGAGCTCGGGATTTAATCAGATCTAGATCGAATAATCACGCGCACATGGGGAAAACCCTAGCCGAGGGTATATATAGGAGGTTATCACGAGCGGTTCTAAACTTAAAACCATCGTGATAAATATCACTGACGGTTCTAAGTTCATAACCGTCAGTGATAGTTATACTATCGCGACGGTTCTAAACTTAGAACCGTCGTGATATTGATATCGCAGACGGTTCTAAGTTCGAACCGCTCGTGATAAGCCTTTGCGACTGTAGTTATTAAGACAACAGCAATAACCACAGCTGCATTCATATCCACCACCAAACAGCTGCATTCATATACAACATCAACCAGCTGCATTCATATCAACCATCACCTGTACATCACACATATACATCACATATACATAAATGCCAATACTCATATACATTTTCACATATACACATTTTGTCACACATTTTCACATATACATCTCAAAATTGACTACATCACATATTTTTACATATACATCTCAAAATTGTCACACATTTTCACATATACATTCTTATTGTACTTGCTTATTTCCTTTAAAAATTAGCCCTTCATCATGATCAATGTGTACGTAACTAGTTTTGTCACGTTGTTCATCATCGACCCTTATGCCATTTCCAAAAGGAGGTAACTCGTCAAATTGATTGTATTCCTCCTCGTCCACTACATTCTCCACTCTGACAATTCTCCTTTTTCCATGAAGAACTACATGGCGTTTCTTATTTGCCGGGTCGGTTACATAGAAAACTTGAACAACTTGATTGGCGAGTACGAATGGTTCGTCTTTGTACCCGACACTTGGAGGTCCACGGTCGTGACACCGCATTTATCAACCTTCACTGTGGGAGATGCACCCAACGCAGCGAAATAAGGGGATCTTGAAAACCACATAGTCGAGCTCCCAAATCTCTTCTATGAAGCCATAGTACGAGTTTCTCGACCCATCGGTCTCGAATGCATCTATGCGGACACCGCTGCTCGTTAGTGCTCTTGACATCCCGAGATCAGCAGATAGAATGTGTACCCATTTATGTCATATCCTTGCCATGTCACAACTGTAAATGTCGACCCTTTTGCCAACCATGTCGCGTCTCACTCGGCGAGCTCCTAGCGATTTGCTCCTTCAACCATTGGTTGAACTGACGGTTGTGTTGCTTCATGATCCAAACATCCGCCGCTCCGGATTACATGTGCGGGCACACCCTTGTGCTGGTCCACATAAGGCGCCACTTCAGTCATGTGTTGCAACACCGTGAAATGGGCTTAGTATACGTGTCCATATCCGGAGTGATTGCTTTCCTTCCGATAGTTCCGAGACCCTTCACCTCCCCTCATGACAAGATTGAGGGACACCTATCGGTTGAATCGAGCCATATAATCGACACAAAACTCAATGACCTCTTCGCTTGCATAACCTTCGACGATGTCGCCTCCGGCGAGAACGATTCCGTCACGTAGGACTTGAGAATTCCCATGAACCTCTCAAATGGGTACATGCTACGAGGAATACGGGCCGCACATTTTATCTCCCACACAACGTGAACAATGAGATGGACCATGATATCGAAAAACGAAGGAGGGAAATACATTTCAAGGTGACATAGAGTCATCACCACCTCGTCCCGCAGAGCATCTAGTCCTTCGGGATCGATGACCTTACGAGCAATTGTGTTAAAGAAATAACATAGCCTCATGATTGTCTCTCGAACTTTGATCGCAAAATATTTCTAATTGCAATAGGGAGCATCAGGTCATCAAAGACATGACAATCATGAGACTTCATGCCATTTAACTTCAAATCTTGCATCGAAACAAGTTTCTTCACGCTGCGGAGTAACGAGACGGAACTTTGACACCATGCAAGCAACGCACATTCTGTTTTCTCACCTTGGACAGAGTGTAACACGCAGGGGAAGGTACGTTCGTCCATTATCGGTGCTTGTCGGTGCTAACTCCGCCGATGTCCATGTCGGCCAAGTCAAGCCGTGCGTTGACACCGTCCTTTGTTTTATCACGGATGTTCAGAAGAGACCAATCAAGTCGTCGCACACATTCTTTTCTCGTGCATGACGTCGATGCAATGGCCGAACATCTAGATACTCCCAATAAGGTAAGTCCCAAAATATTGATCTCTTCTTCCGGTGTTCTTCTCATGAGCCCTCAATTTACGTCCCTTTCCGAGGACAACATCTAAATCCTTAACCATATCATAAACCTCGTGTCCCCTTAAATGCCTTGGAGCTGAACCATCTTCCTTCTCTCTCACAAATTGTTTCTTCATCTTGCGGTATGGGTGAGCCCTCCAAGGAACCGGCGGTGACGCATGCAGACGGTTTTGCGTGAGTGTCTCACCACACACTCTCTGGTACCATCTAAACAGTGAGTACAAGCTTTGGCACCTTTTGTACTATGGCCCGATAGGTTACCAAGGCGGGATAATCATTTATGGTGCAGAACAATAAGGAGCGCAGAGTGAAGTTCTCTGCTTGTATGCATCCCGCACTGCACTCTTCGCTCCACAAGATTTTTAGATCTTCCACCAATGGTGCTAGGAACACATTGATATCATTCCCAGTTGTTTTGGCCCTTGGATAAGTATCGACAACAAAATGTACTTTCGCTTCATACACAACCAAGAAGGAAGGTTATAGATGCAGAGTCCGGCCATGTGCTATGTCACGCTCATGCTATCGAAAGGATTCATTCCATCCGCACTCACCCAAACCTTATATTCCTTGGTTCTCGCACCAACTCTGCAAACCTCCTATCGATGTTTCTCCATCGCGGAATCAACAAGGTGTCTTATCATTCCATCCTTCTTGCGCTCCTCCGAGTGCCAACGCAGCAGCTTTGCCTCCTTTGGATTTGTAAAAACCTTTTCAAACGGGAATTATAGGAAAATACCATGCCACCTTAGCAGAGGTCCTTTCTTCGCCTCTGTTCCTCGCCATCATCCGATTGATTGTTACGTTTGTATCGGGATGCGTTGCACACCGGACATACATGCATGTTTGCATACTCTTTACTGGTAGACGATCAAATGTTCGGGCATGCATGTATTCTTTCTACTTCCATTCCCAACGGACAAAGAACCTTCTTGGCTTTATACGTGGTTTTAGGCAACTCATTTCCCCGGAAGCATGTCCGCTAAAAGATCTAGCAGCGCAGTGAAACTCTTGTCGGACCAACCGTTGCTTGCCTTCAATTTCAACAGTTCAAGCACAATGACAACCTCGTGTACTTGCAGCCCGTGTACAAAGGTTTCTCGAGTCCTCCATCAAGCCACGGAATTTAACATATTCTCTCTCATCATAGTTCTCTTCTACATCGCGAAGCATCTGATCCAGATTATCATTGTGCAACCTATCCGAATCCGAGCCACAATCGACATCAGCTGGCGGCATGTCATTCACTTCACCGGCGATGTTATCCGGGGCATATCATTCACTTCACCGCGATGTCATCCGCGCATATGATCATTCACTTCGCCATGACTGGTCCAACACGTATAATCCTTTTGAAACCCTCCAATCAAGTGCGCTTCAATTTGCCTCGGCTCTTAAACATCTTCAAATTCTCAGATCATTGCATGGACAGCACATATATTCCACCCTTATTCAACATATCCTCCTCGGCTCTTATAAAAGCGTAAACGCCATTAATGTACTCTTCACTCACACGGCTCGCGGCATACATCCACTTGGTCCTACGTTACGTACATATATAACAACTTAGTATTAAAATCTAGATTAACTAATTATAACTACATATATACCGCCACATTTATTATATTGAGACTTAATTTGCTAGCTCAATTCATATTACAAACACAATACTATTATATAACCAACAATTTTACAAATTAACTATCTTCAATAACCACTCATGGATTACTTAGACCTAAATTGTAATGCAATTAAAAAATAAATTGCATTACTAACCATATCTACAAAGAACCAGAAAGTCTGAATCTTAATTCAAAGCTCAATCTCGCCTCTTCCCACCAAATTAATCGCTCAAATCGCCTAGCTTCCTCCCGAGTGAAAAAGTGCGCAGCAGATGGCTAGATCTGGATCGAAATGAAGACAGATGCGGTCCGAGCGGCGCAATAAATGCCTTAGTCATTATCACGCATTTATTTTTAACTAAAACCGTCAGGAATTATCACGCATTTATTTTTGATAAAAACCGTCAGTGATAACGCTTATCACGACGGTTTTTTATTAAAACCGCTCGTGATAAATATTATCGCTGCGGTTTTTATAAAAAACCGTCATCATAAGCTTCACACCGTAACGCTTCACGCATGTTTCGATGCGTAACGTTTCGTGTTTCGATCGTCTAATTAACGCTCTCGATCGTTATACGGCGTCTATATCATTAATGTTTGGGTATACGAATCGCTCGTGCTAAAGGTTAAATATGCGCGCCTAATCCAGGTCTCTTCTACGCACGCACAATACAATATACAATACAACATGGCTTTACTACTGTTCTTGTGATCATCTCCTTCCTCTCATCTGCTCATCACGAATTGTTCTACGGAACCTTACACAGCGGCCAGCAATTTGCATCTGAGCAGCTTCTCCACACCCGCCTTGCTCTCCTTCCCGACTTTCTTGCATCCGCGGCTTGACTGATCCTCCGCTGCCGACGGAGGCGTCTCATTCTGCTCAAGAAAGGGAAACAACCTCACCTCGTTCTTCTCCACAATGTGCGCACGCGGAAGAAGCTCTACACGCATTGCGAGGCCGATGGATAGCCTTGCCGATCAAGCGTAAACGCAGATTCGAGGAATCTTTTCATGCTATCCTCTACGACATTATGGATGTCGATCATTTGCCCAGTCGCAGGAGGAAGTCGCCGAGGACAAGGGCAATCTTAACGTGTTCGAGAATTCAGCCGCTGATCCGCCAAGTCCCAAAGTCGAAGAAGAAGCGTACGAAGCCCAAAAGATTACAATCTGGGAAACTCTTTACCTGTGCGACATTTGTAGAAAATTTTCATCTAATTGAAACTAATAAATTTGCCTTTAATTTGTGATCTCTTGCCTCAGTAGTTCTGTAGTTAAGTTATTAAAAGCAATGTGTAGTTATATATTAACCTCTGATCTAGAATATGACAGACAAAGGGACATCACAGACCGTTCTTGTTAAAAACCATCTGTGAACATTCACAGACGATTCTTAACAACAACCGTCTGTGATAGTCGACACAACACAGACGGTTTTTAATAAAAACCGTCTGTGATATTCCAGTATCACAGATGGTTCAGCGGTAAGAACCGTCTGTGATACTCCTTTTTCCCGCCACAAATACCACAGACGGCCTTCAAATTAAAACCGTCTGTAATACTGTACATTACAGACGGTTTCACAAAACCGTCTGTGATTTGGCATCTACTATTAGCCTTTCTGTAGTAGTGATAGAAAGACGACGTAGATGTATGCGAGGTTGAAACTAAAATATGTGCAGTTTTCTTGTGCTCGATAGACTATTTTGGTTGCTAGAAAGTTGTATGCTTTGTATTTTGTGATCCGAATTTGATTGGTTTCGACCACTCTGATCTTTTTTAACAACATGAAGAATTTTATTATGAAGCAATGTTAACTGATCGGAAGTTATGATTAGGATATTTTCGAGTTCATAATATATTTTACATCGACTTGCATCAAATGATTGCGATACCATATACGCATCATAAATAAGGCATCCATCTTGGATAGTAAGACGAAGTAGATGCACGTGAGGTTGAAAATATAATATGTTCAGTTTTCTTGTGCTCCAACTATTTTGGTTGCTAGAAAGTTGCATACGATGTATTTTGTGATTCAGATCAGGTCAGATATGATGTAAAGAGTTCAATCATAAAGCAATGCGAATTGATCGAAAATTATGTTGGGGTCATCTTCGAGTTCATAATGAACTCTACATCAACCTGCATCAAACGTGATTCTCTAAAGGGCGTGCGCCAACTTGAGTCAGACATGGCTACTCGAGGCATTTCCGACTACAACTCTACATCGATACCTTCCGAGAATATTACCATTACAGTTTTTGATAGGTCTCTGTTTCATTGCTGACTATCACTTTGTTCCTTATCTCATGCGGAAGTCATTTCAAAGGCTATTTATATCCTCTATAAGCTATTTAATAGAGGTGTAGAATCATGTATAAACCAATAGCATTCTGTAACTTCTTTCCATATAGTGATTTCGCTGATTCTGCATTCGTGGGTTTTTACCCGAAAGGGTTTTCAACATTAAATATCCGTCTCATGTTCTTCACTGGTATCGTGCTTTGTATTGTCGATTTCATAATAGTTGGTATCTGATCCTAACAAGTGGTATTAGAGTCACGTCTTTTGCCCAGATCAATCTAGGGTATTTTCAACATGACTACAATGAAGTATAATATTCCACTGCTTGACTGAGATACAAGATTTTTCTTGTGGTAGATCAAAATATGAGTTATTCTAAAATAGCTCGATCTGGATGATGCATTAATGGAAATCAACAAGATGTCCACTACATGGTCCGTCGAAGAGAAGCAAAGAAGAGATCATAAGGTTCTCTCTCTCTCAAATACATCTCCATCTTTCTAAAAATATTCTCCAGAAGATCACAAAGGATACCACTGCTGCTGCGTTATGGCTAAAGCTAGAACAGATCTACATGACCAAAGACTTGATCAATAAAATGCTTATGAAGCAAAAGCTTTTCTCACTTAGATTAGCAAAAGGTGGATCTATGTTGAACCACTTGATCACTTTTAAGGATATCATCACTGATCTCAATGCAATGGAGGTCAAATATAAAGATAAAGATTTAGATCTCATTGTACTCTGCTCATTGCCCAGTTCATTCTCTACGTTCAGAGATATAATTCTTTATAGTCAAGACACTCTCACCCTTAGGAAGGTTTATGATACTCTGCATGTAAAGGAGAAACCAAAAACCATGGTGTCGAGCAAAAGCTCGAGTTCGCATGCAGAAGATTTGTCTGTTCGTGGAGACAAATTGATAGGTCTTCGACTAGGGATTTTAGAAGCAAGAGTAAATTTAAAGACTATTCTAAGTCAAAGAACAAGATGTAGTGCTGTTATTGCAGGAAAAGTAGCCACGACATATCCAAGTACTGAAAACTCTAATAGAAGGAAAAAAGGAACAACATTTCCAATAAAGGTCAATAAGACGAAGAAACCAAGGCCACCATTGTTACTAAAGAAGGTTTCAAAAGAGATGTCTTTGTTGCCTTTGCCAGTTATTCCAATGTTGATGATGAGTGGATTCTTGATTCAGTCTGCACTTTCCACATGAGTCCGAACTGTGATTGGTTCATTAACTATGAAGCAACCTTGAGTGGATCAGTGTTGATAGGAGATCATACTCCATGCAAGATTGCAGGCATTAGTTCTGTCCAGATCAAGATATTTGATGACACCATTAGAACTTTGTCGAAAGTCCGACATATTCTAAGTTTCAAAAAGAGCCTTATCTCATTAAGTACTCTTGATGTCAAAGGGTACAAGTTTTCACGTGGAGGTGGAGTCCTGAAGGTCTCCAAAAGCACTCTTGTTGTGAAGAAATGTGATATGAAGGCGACAAATTTATATCATCTTTAAGGCACTACTCTAGTCAAAATAGCTGTTATTTCTTTGACCAAATTGTCTAATACTGATTAGACTAATCTATGGCACATGTGACTAGGACACATGAGTGAAGCTGGGATGAAGGAGTTGTACAAAATAAGTTTATTTGATGGTCAAAGCATGGACCAGTTGAAGTTCTATGAACATTGTGTCTTTGGCAAGCAGAAGAGGGTAAGTTTCAATACTGCTACTCAATTCTTCAAAAACATATTGGATTATGTTCACTCCGATTTGTGGGAAGAATCCCGCATTCCATTCCTTAGTGGCACAAACTACATGCTGACCATCGTTGATGACTACTTGAGAATAGTTTTGGTATACTTCATCAAGCATGAGTCAAATGTGTTTAAGACGTTCAAAGAGTGGAAGATTATGGTAGAGAAATAGACTAGCAAGTATGCCAAGAAACTCCAAATAGATAATAAATTGTAGTTTTCCTCAAGAGAATTTGAAGCATTGAGTTGATCGGAAGGCATCATGAGGTACCATACTATTACAGGTACACCTCAACAGAATGGTGTGATCGAGCACTGACATATATAGAAAAACTCTAATTGAGAAGTGGTGGGGTTCTCCCGCTGACTACTCAAATTTGAGGATTTTTTTGTTGTCCTGCTTATGTCTATGTCAATAATGGAAAATTAGAGCCAAGAGCTATTAAGTACATCTTCCTAGGCTATAAATCTAGTGTGAAATGTCATACATTGTGGAATCCTGAAACAAGAAAGGTAGCCATGAGCAAAAGTGTTACATTTGATGAGTCTACTCTGATGAAAGACAATACCACTAGTGCTGCTCCTAAGAAGTGACAAAAGACCAACATGCAGGTGGAGCACGTCATTGATTCAGTATTCTCACTAGATGTCAATAAAGACAATTCACAGGAAGTCCCTGTTCAAACTTTGACTAGTAGTCATCCAACAGGAGTTGGTTGGAACCAACAATCCATTGCATTTGATCAGGTAAGGACGACTATTCAACCCTCGAGGAGGTTAATTGAAGAAGTTGATATTGTGGTTTATTGTTTAAACATGGCAAAAGATATTGAAGGGACTTCTAAGCCTTCAACTTATTCAGAAGCCATCTATTTTGATGAATCGAAGAGGTGGATAGCTGCCATGTGTGAGAAGATGTAATCTCTCAAGGAGGACTCCACTTGGGAGCTCATTGAGCTCCCGATTGAAAAGAAACTCATACGCTACAAGTGGATTTACAAGAAGAAAGAAGACAAATCACTAAGCGACTAGGTCAGGTATAAGGTGAGGTTCGTTGAAAAGAGATATAGCCAAATTACAGGTATTGATTTCACAGATGTTTTTTCCTCTGTAGTAAAGAATAGTTCCATTCGTACTCTACTCATGATTGTGGCTATGCATGATTTGAACTTGAGGAACTAGATATTAAAACCACGTTCTTACATGGGGAATTGAAAGAAGACATCTATATGGAACAGTCAGAAGATTTTACTGCTCTGAGAAAGGAGGTTTTTGCTTGCAAATTGAAGAAGTTTCTTTATGGGTTAAATCAATTACCTAAACAATGGTACAAGAGATTTGACTTATTAATTATCTCTCAAGGGTTCAAGATATCTGACTATGATAGTGGTATTTATTTGAAGATCATCAACAGTTCAGCTATTTATTTGCTCCTATGTGTCGATGATATGCTGATCACGGTAAAAGACAAGTTTGAGGTTTCAAAGCCGAAGACATAATTGAGCAGTGTATTTGATATGGAAGATCTTGGTAAATCAAAGAAGATTCTTGGTATGAAAATCATTAGAGACCGGCGATTTGAGAAACTATACCTAAGTTAGAAAGGGCAACTTAAAAAAGTTCTTTGTCGCTTTAGCATGCATAAGACCAACCGACCAGTACATCGCTAGCTACACATTTTAAACTCTCTCTTCAGTGTCAAGTCCATAAACAATTGAAGAAGTTGGATATATGTCAAGTGTTCAGTATACAAGTGCAGTCGGATCATTTATGTATGCTATGGTCTACTTTCGCCCTAACCTATCTCATGCTTTAAGTGTTGTTAGCAAATATATGACCAATTTTGGCAAAGACCACTGAAGATCTGTTCAGTGGATCTTAAAGTATTTAAGGGGCACTTCTGATGCTTATTTGCGTTTTGGACATACCAGTGATGGGCTAGCTAGATATGTTGATTCAGACTTCTCAAGGGATCTAGATAAGCAAAGATCTCTTACTGGTTTTATTTTCACAGTCGAAGGTTTTGCTGTGAGTTGGAAAGCTAGTTTACAAGCTATTGTTGCTCTCTCGGCCACTGAAGCCAAGTACATGGCTGTTGTAGAAGCCTACAAAGAGGCTTTTTGGCTAAGGGGTCTTTACACTGAACTTTGT